>VZTB01017137.1:242759-359575 GCA_013397245.1 Thryothorus ludovicianus | reverse complement strand
GGCAGCGCCGTAAGTCGGGGAGCGGGGCGCGGAGCGGGAGGGCCGCCACCGCCGGGCTGCGCGTCCGGGACGCGGCACTGCCCCTCCTGAGCCGCGGGGCCGCTCGGGGGGCTGGGAGGGAGGGCACGCATTTTGGGGTAGCCGGAGAGAGTACCCATTTATGATCGTATTTGGCCGCTCGGGAGGTTCGTGCCTGAGCTATCGCTTAGAACGACTCGGAGTGTTTCTACATCACTGAAATTCCGAGCTGAAATTCGCCCCTGTACCGGTTTAAATTTCCATCCCGGTGTATTTCGGCACACCTGATTTTATGTCCTTGTCTTGGAGGCAGAAGGCATACCCAGCCTACACCCCCCGAGACAGGCTGCGCTCCTTTTTGTGCCGTGTGTCCGCTCTGGCCGCGCCTTCCTGCGTGGGGCTAAAAATAACCGTGCGCTTGAGTGCGCTGCCGCCGGCCCGGCTGGGGCTGCACCGAGGGCAGGCGCGGGGCGAGGCAGAGCCCGGCGTGATGCTGGTTGTCGAGCTAAGAGTTCAAGTCGGCAAGTCAAATTTGAGAGTTTGGGCTGGGTTGCTCATGAGAAATGCGGGCTGTAGATTAATAAGAGGGATTTGATTTATTTTCTGTTGAAATTTAAAAGAGACCAAAATAAAGGAAGCAATTAATTTAGGACTTGCGTCACTGTAGGTTGTTGCTATGTTTTAAAAATAGGAAGGCTTATTATGAAATGTTTAATGTAACAAATATGATCCTGATCTCTTACTTTCCTGTGAAAAATATCTAGGGGAGGGAGGCAAGGACTCATGCATAGACGATTAATTTCAGTTATTTATAGGCTGTAAGGATGTGACATTGTTCAGGAAAATATGGATGAAAAAAATCAGAAGGTTTAAGGTATGAAAATCTAAAGCTGAACAATTCTTCAGATACACACTACCAGGAATCTTATAATCCATGTGCCATGGCTCAGATGTTTAGAGGAATGACAGAGATACCAAAAAAGGCATCATGATACTCAGCGCAATTCTAGAAGCAGAATTTTCTCCTTCCCTACAGAAAAGGAAAGCACATTTCTGGAAGCAAGAAGTGACAGATGTGGCATCTCGGCAGCTGGCTAAACATAAAAGCATGTATCAGCAGGTGATTACTGTTGCAAGGATTTATTTTTAAAGTGTCTTTTACTGAAAGGCTTCAGCCTTTTTTAGCATTAACATTAAGATTCGTTTGAACTCTATGGTTTGTTAAAAATAGTCTTTCAGCAGAAACATTCAGAAAAGCAGGAGAAAACTCTTATGTTCGAGGCACTCCTTGCTTTGAACATTTGTTTTGTATTACAGCATGTGAAGGAGAGGAACTGAGCAGGTTGTTTGGTCGGTAGGTTAGTACTGAAGGGAATGATTTTTCCTGGCCTCAGCATAAGCCAGTGGGATCTGGGAAGGAAGCAGTGGGGCCTATCTTCTCCTTAAATTAAAGATAATCACAGTTACTGTTCTCTGGGGAGCACCTTGTACATCCACAGAAGTAAAAATCAGGCTGCAGAAACTACCTCTGTGGTTCTGCCTCTCCTCTGTGATTGGTAAAGCCAGCCTGAATCACCAGGAGGTGGCCTGGGTGAATTTTAGAGAGGAAAGAGATGGATATCACCTAAGAGGCAGCCCAGAGCCACTCTTTCCCTGAGGCACAGCAGCGTGGGTCTGCACCATCCCTATTTGACTGCTGTGGCTAAATGTTATATTGACTTGAAAGAGGCATCTAAAACTGTTCCAAACCGCTAGTATCAGCTTTACTGGAACCAACAAAAGCCACGGTTCATGGCAGAACATGTTCTGCTCTCAGCTTTTCATAATTAGGTAGGCTGCTTTGGTTTATAGTCTTCTGACCTAGATGGCTTTTTCTAGAAGAAATTCTGGTCCTCTGCCCAATTTTTGAGAAATACTTTGGGGAAGAAAAGTGAACTTGAATTTAAACAAATTTCTTTCTGCCATGGAGAATTTGTCATCAGGTTCTCCTTTACTATCTTGCCAGTGAAAGTGTGTGTGTCCCAGGGGCTCAGCAATGCTCTCTGACCAGTTCTTCCTCGCCCTAGTTAACAGAATTGCTGTGGATCAGGTAAAACTGAACTAATTGGGTGGTCCATACCTAAAAGCCACGGTATCTCCATGAGTGCAGCTCTTACAGGGAAGGCAGTTGGCTGAAGGTGTTGTTTGTTTGTGTGATAGCAAGGTGAATTTCCCTAATAACCTGAAATCTGAACTTAAACAAGGATGTGGGAAGAGTTGTGTTGGGGTGTTGGGTAGAGGTCTGTTTTGAAATGATTTCCTCTCACCAAGAAGCAGACGGGTTAGTAGGCAGTGAAAGCGGTTCGTGGCTGGGAGGTGCTAAGGGATGTGTCGGGGTGGAGCAGTGAGAGCACAGACCTGGCTCTTCTGCAGAGTTCAGTACATCCTGTGTGAAGCAGGGTGGCAGAATAAGGTGCAGCTACTCATGAGCTCAAGTAAAGCTCATGGTGAAGGAAGAATACACGCTTTTAGTGTTGTGTTAAAATAAGAAAGACTTCTAGTTGACATTCATACAGATAAGCGTTGCTTACAATATTTTACAATGTTCCGTATTTACACTCATAATTGACATTCCTAATGTTATTGAGCAACGATGTTGATCCAGCATGGTGGCTGCTGGGAAGGTGAGTTTGATGGGAGCAACTGGAACTGCCTGACAAGAGTAACTTCCTCATAGTTCAAGGGTTACATCAAGACCAGTAAAGCCTCAGGAAACACACTGCCAAGATAAAATGGGTTGATTACAAGAGGACAGAGTTGGCCAGGGTGACAAGATGTATTTATACCTTTACGTAGTTTCATTGATATTTGTGTAATAAGTAGTAAAGTACAGAAACAAATACACAAGTTAGTCAATAATCTTTTTAAGCAACTGAGATTTTTCTTTTGAGAGGCTAGTGAACTGCTGAATACATTTTACTCCTTTTTGTGTTGTGCTTTTGTTTTTTCAAAGAGGAAAGATAAGCCATTTGCAGGCCATTTACATGGTAAGCCCAGAGCCAAGTAGCACTTTTAGTGCCTAAAGCTCTGAAAATGTGAGAGTTTTTGAATGCTCAAACTAAATTGTATCATCATGATCTTAGTAGCTCCTAATGCAATACAATTTTGCTGAAATGTATATTTAGCACAAGTAATTTGAATTACAGTTTTTCTTATCTTTGAAATTAGTGAGTGTTGCAATACTCTTAAAACTTGATGACCTAGTATCTCATGAATGCCAGGGAGCCACATTAAGGGTTTCAACCCCCACTATGTGTGGTAAAACAACAACATATAACTTAACTATGCAAATGTTGTGTTCAGGCTGTTTTTACTTGCACGGAATAATAGAACAAAGCTCACCAAATCTGATACACTGCTTTGATTTCTATCATTAAGGTCAACGGGGAACATGTTAGATAAAAAATTAAATGGACTGATACTGTGAGTTTTTGTGCTGGGTCTCGCTCTGAACGAGCTAAGTGAACTTTTCTGTGGTTACATGTAAACAGCAGCTGACCTTGTGCAGAGATACGAGAGCTGATGACAAGCTGAGACTAGGTATGACTTGCTTAATCAGGTCTGCAAGCTTGTTTAGGTGCATTTACATGGCAATTTAATTTTTTTAAGTCATCTGTAAGAACTTTCTAAAAATAAATACTACCTCATATCTTTGCTTGGAAGATCTAAAATGTAGGGCTTGGTGTATTTTTTTTTCCATCCCTTTGAAATACCAGGTGTTTCAAGTCCCTTTCTCGCTATTTTGCTGTAGAAATTTTATATGTATCTGAGGATTTGTGTTGTGCCTTAAACAAAAGAAACAGGTGTTGAGTCTTCATTCTAAATGTGGGTTATTTTGCTCTTAGACTATCAGGCACTAGCATAAAAATAGTTAATAAAAGCAAACTGTTAGTCTGAAATTTCCTTTTTTTTTTCCCTGTTAAGAAATCTGTACGGTATAACATTGAAGTCAGGCAAATCCAAAACCCTAAAGCCTGTTCTGGCAAAAGCAAGTATCCATAAATTGGCAAAAGCCTATAGAAAATGGTGATACATATGTAGCTGCATTAAGATCATGTTATTTTTTCATAGCCCTCTTGCCTTACATAGTATATGGGGTGAATTAGGTGAGATGTAGCAAAAAGGGAGGATCCGCTCAAAGTTCTGGGCTAAAGCTGAAGCTCCTGCTCTGTCCTAGTCCTTTTGGGTCATGCAGATGATGAAGGAACCAAATCATGATTCCACAAATAATGTAATGCTGGGATTTTCTAACTTGGTGTTCTTTGAGTTTGTAACTTTAGTGCTCTACATACGATATTTCTAATTATGACATTCATCATTCTCAGTGGTGCCCTGCTAGGGAGATCAAAGCTGCTTTGCTGCCACCACTGTCAGCATCTCTGAAGCCTTTCTGCAAAGAGGTTGTAAAACCAGCTCCCTAGCCAGCAGAGCTCTCAACCATCATCTTCACCAGGAGAAATGCTAATCCCTGTAAGAGTATGAATAGTAAATATTAATGAAGAAGGGGCTAATGGACCTTATTGCTTTGAGAACTCTCTGTTACTCCTCTTCAAGTAAAGTTCCTTAAACTCTCTATAAGAAGGTGATATTCTCAAACTATGTGAGTAGGTCAGTTCCTGTGTAGTAAACAGATTTTTTTTCTGTGGCTGTTTTTTTCTGTTACTTAAGTGATGCACTAGTACCAAGTGATGTACAAGAACATAATGCCAGGGTTGCTGGGGACTATTGCTCCATATATATGTTCTTGCACTTTGTTATTTTTCTCATATTTCATTTATATTCTCAAGAAATATATGACAGCACTTATGGACTCTTCTCATTCAGAAAGCTCTTAAATTCTATAAAAAAAATCAATACTTCAGTAATTTCAAACCTTAAAAATCTTTTATGATGCCAGAACATTTTTTTAATGTTCTTGGTTCTAGTACTTCCTAAATATAACCTTTTAATTTTATCCATCAAGATATTTTGATCAGAAATAAGTTCTTTATTCTTTCTTATGTATATCTTCAGTCCTACCTAAGTAGAACTTGAATTATGTCTGTTTACATACATCCTTTTCATGAGGGCCTATTTTTTAGAAACCTCTAAATTTACTTTTTCAACTTAGTTAATATGATTCAGTGCATATTTTGATGTAGTTAAATTCTGTTTATTCATGAGATTGGATAAATTAGATCTGAAACTCAAGCTCAGATTAGTCCAAGGTGTGGTGGAGTTTTGGTGAATGTCCAAGGTGAATGTTTTAATTTGTTTTTTCTTTCCCCTTTGCTGTGCTGAAGATGCACACCATAAATATCTTGTCCTCATTGTGACAGGATCTTGTTAAGGCACTCTTGCCACTACTTTTAATGAAATTCTGTAGGGGAATGGCCATCAATATTAATTTTTTGTGTTTGTTTGGTTTTGGGTTTTTTTTATTATTGGATAAACCATCCTTTGGGAAGTAAACCATCACTTCAGTTTGGTTTAAATTCATTTCCAGAAGATAGTTAGATCAATCTTCTTACATTCAGATTTCAAATGCTACCCTAATCAGTTGAAATCTTGTGAGGTCTGTGTCATTTGAAGCATTAATGTGACTCACTGGTTCTTTGAGAGTACATGTTTCTGTAACCATGAAGAACAAAAACAGAAGCATCCTTGAAACCAGAAGTTGTACATGCCACAGTGAGGGTGAAGAGATAAGAAGATGCAGGTTCTGCCTTTGGTAATGGGATGTAAAGACCATCCATGCCATTTCTTCCCAGCACTGTGGTCCTTGCCAAGGCACTTTTCTTCAGCTTTCCCATGATTTGTCTCTATTCCTGTGGAGGATGGTTTGTGGCTATGTAGTCTTTGGCATTTCCCTTTTAAGGATACTTTGCTCCTACAAATAATGTTAGGGGTTAGCGTAATTTAAAGAAGGCTTGAACAGTAGGGGAGCTCCAAGTGAAAGAGGCAAAAGGAAGGAGTAGTGCCATTAATTGTCCTGCATGTCAGATGCAGCTCATGTGTTTCTGCTCCAGATACCTTAGATTACTGCTCTTGGCCAAGTTTAGGCTGATTCTTTGCTTGCTCACGGCTTCTGAAGCAGATGACTCTGGAATAATAACTATGGTTCATAAAAGGGTAAGATGTAATGCATCTGGGGGTCTCTTCTGCTTGATTGTTTGAAGACCAGATGGGAATATAGGAGTGAAGAATGGAGTAGCATGTCCATGGATAGACTGTATATATGGCATACAAGATTGTACTTTCAGTCCAAACAATTGATGTGGAAAGGTGAAATAGGAGGAAGGTGATGTTCACAGCAGCTACAATTCTGTTGGTATTCCTTGCCCCAAAAGACACAGCAGCTGAAGTACTTCTGTGAGATTTTATTGTTGTAATTTGATGTGTACATAATTCTTAATATACTAGATCCCTGGCTTGTGGTCAGGGGTGTGATGCTACAGTAATGCAAATTTGTAGTAATTTGTTGCTCAGTTCGGTCATCCTGTCTAGAAGGCGAGGGTAGCATCTAGTCAGTTTGATGAAAGCCTTAAATAAAAAGGTTTGTTCATTACTGTTATCAAATCTGCTTACCTGGTTTCTTATTAGTAACATGCAAAATAATCAGTGGTACACAGAAGTTCTCAATACTGAGTAGAAAATCTCTTGTTAGGAACAAAGAGAAGTGGACTGAGCACACCAGTAGATTGTATGGCTGCTGCTCTGTTTTGCGTGTCCCTTCCCACTTACTTGCTATGTTTTTGTTGTAAAGAGAGGTTGTATTTCTTCTGGTTTTCTCTTCATGTACCTTCAGGCAGTATGAAAACCCATCTCAGCCTCTGGAGTCTTTCAGATAAGATCCCCTGAGGTCAACAGCAAGGACTACAAAGTAATCCATTTGTTAGCAGTGGACTGTACAGCTCTCTTAAAAATGCATGCTTCTGGTCTCAGAGAAAAAGAGCTACAATAGCAAGAGTCCAAGAAGGTTATGAATCTGTAGGAGTTCCTGAAGGAATTTGTGAGGGCAAAAATAAAAGCTGCCTCTCCAAATGGAAGTGCTGAACAATCATGTAATTTATGCTGTGGACAGTTTTCACATTTTTGTCTGAGAATTAATTTCACTGTGAGTTGCAGCAGTTATTGTGCCTTGAGAGTACAACCATGCCTCTACCTTGGCAGAGGAATATGCATTGTAAATAAGGTATTTTGTGGCATGGTATAACGATTTGATTACTGGGACATGCTCTGACAGCTGTACAGGAGGAAATGACAGAATTGTTAACTAATGAAGCAACAAGAGAGAAGTTGGAAGCTTTTTGACATTGCCTTTGGTATGAACAGTATATCCATTCAAGTGTAAATCTTTAAGTGTATCCAAGTAATCTCTGAAAATACAAATATATAATTTGCATATAACTGAAAAATCTGCTAGGAAAGAAATAGGTTTCAGTGGCCAAGTGAACAATCTAAACATGCAAATTACTCCTGTTGCTAAATTCCAACCAATTTTCCTGCATCAAGCCTGTGTAAATGTCTTTGTTCCTTGCATCTGTGAATAAACCTTAATCCCTTCCCCTTCCCTCCCTCTCCTGGTTTCATATCCCTGGTTCTTACGCAGAGGTACTGTCACTGATCTGAATCTGAGTTGATGGTTATTCCTGCCAGCTGAGGTGTTTGTGGGGATGGAGCAGTGCAAGCATGAGGGCTGATATTTTCAATAGAGTGGATTTCAGAAGATTCTAGGTGTCAGACACTAAAGCTACTGAATCTTGTAAAAAATCAATGCACTTTAACACCTTGACATTGCCTGTCCTTGTAATTCAGAATGACAGGAAAAGACACATTCCTAGGTATTAATTTTAAGGTCAGACCTAGCTTTAAAAGTACAGAAGCACCAGAACCTGTTAGCAATGTTGTGGATTTTGATGGTTTCTGTATCCCTAGGAGTAAAGGACATTATGGTACAACTGGGGAGTAGGAATAGGTCATTTTGTTTTATCTCATTAGAGAAGGAGTTTAAAAACTTTGGTTAAAATTCTCCCACCTCCTTCTAGTCCTCCTAATAAACAAACATATACAGATGGCTGCAGAAGAGGATAGAAACTGTTGAATGGCAGTGTCAGTTATTGATAAACAACTCTGAAAATAAGCCTTAAAATGGAAGCTTCCAAGACAGCTGAAGTGTAGGTGGATGTGTTAAAAAGGCATCATCTGAGAAATCGTGTGTATTCTTTCTGTAATAAAATTGGTATCTGCGGAAGTGGGAGCAGCTGTGTATGTGTACATTTAAGATCTGTGACTGAAATGTTACCAGATGATTTTTCAGGTGCTCTGATTCAGTGTGTTCTTTGAATCCATCTGCTGAGGTAGCTGGCAGTAGTTACTGAGCTTTCCAAATTTCAAAGTTTGTGGTTTTGAGATGAATATCCTGAAAGTACAAATGCTGTTCCAAAGTCAACTTTTACAGTAGTGACAATATATGGCAGATGTGACTTGAAAAGAAGCAACAGTTATATTTGCAAATTCAAGAACTGTGTGAAATTTTGAGTAAATGTAAATGAAGTCGCATAATTTTTTTTTAATTGTTCTTTTCAGAATGGAATGTCTGTAGTTGGACATGGATTCCACTTGGTCATGGATCTTAGATACCCCTTTTGGAGAGTTTTACTTTAAAATGTTAAGTTTTTCTTGTTTGTTTTGAAGAGGGTGAGTTGCTGTGAAATGGGTGCCCTTCTGCTTGAACACTGTCAAAGGAGAAACGTCTTTTAGAGCTTGCAGATCTCAAACTGTTCATGGCAATTTGACAGGATAGAATTTATTGGGTTCTCCATGCAGGATTTCAAGTAGTTGCCAATACAGAGATCTACTTCCTACTTCTTTTTTCTTTCTATTTTGTGCTGAAAGATGAGAACGTTCCAAATACAATAGTTTTGATGAGAGCTCTATTTTGATAACTTGAGGAGATATGTCCTTTCAACCTTCGTAATCATCTTGACAGCAAAAGAAACACAATCTGTGGACAGAAAGCTTGAAAAATTTCCTGTGCCTTTCCTGAGATAAAAATGATTTTCCAAATACTTAATTCTTAAGAGAAATGCCATGAATTTAGGGGAAAATACTGTTCATATCTTGAATGATAAAATTCAGACTAGATCACTGGGAACTTGTCTTATGACAAGTTATAGGCATTTCCTGAATTGTTACCCAAAGTTTTGTGTCAGTGTGACTCCTAACTCTGCCTGAATTGAATTAGACAATAGTAGCTTCTTAAAAAAAACAAACAAAACAATTAACAAAGGTTCGAATAACAGAGAATCTACCATAAGCCTGAGTAAATTGTCCTTGCTGTTCCAAAAAGGTATGTTTCCCTTGACTAGCTTCAGTCTAGCAAACTGAGGCTAGATAGTTGGACTTGATGTTAAAGGTCTTTTCCAGCCCTAATGATTCTATGCTTCTGTGAAATGTAAGTGACAATATCAGCCTTGTGGCTCTGCTGGAACTTTCTTGTGTTTCGTGCTATCCTCTTGGAATTGTGGCTACAGGAACTGTACATGGTGTTGACCAAATACAAAATTACTGGAGCTTCCTTGTCACTGCCCTCTCATGCAGCAGGGAATTGCCATAGCCCCTTAGGATTGCAGTTCAAGAGGATGAGGTTCAGCCTTCTTAACTCATCTGACCTCTTTTTTTCTGTTTGTGAGCACAGTCTTCCTCCCTAAAACTGTGGCCTTTGTGATTTAGTCTTCCATTTTAATCTTGAGTGCATGATTTGGGCTGCTGTTAAAACTCAAGTGACTTGCTGTGTTCAGATGCCAGCTTGAGGTGGTTTAACCTGACAGGTAACTGAACATCACACAGCTGCTTGCTAACTCCTTCCCCACCCAGTGGGATTTGGAGAGAATCGAGGGGGAAAAGTAAAATTCATAGGTTGAGATAAAGACAGCTTAATAGGACAGAAAAGGAGGGGATAATAGTAAAACAAGTAGAATGTACAAAACAAGAGATGCACAGTGCAATTGCTCACCACACGCTGACCAATGCCCAGCCAATTCCTGAGTGGTGGCCCCCGGCCAGCTTTCCCCCTAGTTTATATACTGACCGTGATACCATGTGCTTTGGGACATCCCTTTGGACAGTGGGGGTCAGCTGTCTTGGCCATGTCCCCCTCTCAGCTTCTCCCCAGCTTGCTCACTGCTGGGGTGGGGTGAGAAGTTGAAAAGCCAATGTCTCTGTAAACACTGCTTAGCAACATCTAAAACATCAGTGCGTTAGCAACATTATTCTCACCCTAAATCTAAAACACTACACAGCACTGTACCAGCCACCAGAGTAAGAATTAGCCCTATCCCAGCTGAAATCAGGACACAGTTAATCAAGGTCACTCTGTCCCTCAATTTCATTATCTACCTGCTGATTTTCCCCCTTGATTCCAGGTCTTCCAGTGCAGATCATCTTAGGGTAGTTCTCAAACTCAAATGGATCGGTAGAAGTCAAAGAGTTAAAGAGCACTCGCTGGTAATGCAGGCTGCAAGTCCTGCTGAGCAGAAAGCTCACCCAACTCCTAATGCCCATAGGAAAAAACCTACAATTTCCCTTTGTATTATTAGTCTGACTTGGGAGTGGCGCTGCCTTTTAGGGCCTGGAAATGGAGAGAAACTCCCATGAAATCAGGCGTGTTAAGCTGCTGTGTAAGAACTCATATTTGATGTATTCTGCGATCCCATGACAGGAAAAAAAGGAATATTCTTGGTTTTCAGTGGATGTACTAGGCTGGAAGAAGAGCAACATGTATTGCAAGTTGTCCTTCAATTGCAGATGTACCAGTTTTGTATCTTGTAATCCATTTAGTAAAGCAAGAGGTCTGATTCTGATCTGGTGCAGCATAGCCTCCAGTAATTACACTGATTCAATTACTGTTAAAAGAAAAAAAGATATAAACTAGTGACTCAAAAAGTTATCTTAGTTTTTTTTAAAGCTATTAGCAAAGTGTTTGACCCAGGAGCAAATGGCTATTTCCAGGTACATAGCAAATGACACAATTTCAGTGAAAAGCTCAAGAAGAATATTTTGATGTCTGATAAAACAAGTGAAAAAAATTTCTGTATCTTCTGCATAAGAAAGGTAACTAGCAAGAGGTATTGAGGGAATTTTATTATTATTTATTAGCCTTAATCAAGTTCTAAAACAGCACTCAGTTTGTCTGGTGGATAATAAGTCACTGGGAACGTAATAGTCCAAATGCAAGTCAGATTAAGAGTCTCTGGTCTTTTCAGGTATTCACAATTCTTTGTTTTTGAAGTTGAGATTTTGATTTAAGGTGTAATGCTCTGTCAGCCTGTCTTGGCACCTGAGTGAAATTGCCTGCCTTGTTTCAGACAGTCTGAAACACTCACTTTGGGAGGTGTGAACTCAATCAGAGCCATTAATCTGGGAACCTGATAACTATAAAAAGTTAACTGTTCTCCTGTAAGCTGCTAATGTTGTTGTATTGGAGTGTTTTAGTTTACTGACTAGGTGCAGATTTTTTTTCTTTTCATTGTTCTTTGTGCCTTTTTCCTCTTCCCTTGCTAAATTGTCTCTGCCTTCCCATTTTTGTCCTCTCGAGTGAATGCATTATGGTCTTTCCAGGAATAGCTAAAGATTAACAGCAGTATCTGTGTCTGGATTTTTGCCTTAGAAGATATATTTATAATTAGAATTATTGTAGGATGACCTCTATTTAGTGCTGTGTTCTGAGGGAACAAGCAAACAACAACAAAATCCCATTTTCCTCAAGGATGTGGTTTAACTTGAGAAGCCTATGACTATAGCAATAGGGGTGTTGCTGAACTACTTTTAACGTTGTTCTTTATAGCTGTTGGTGAGCTATTTAATATTTTTCTCCAGTAAGGCTTTCCTTTGACTCCAGGGAAGAAGCCCAGGTACGCTGCCCATTTCTTCTGCAGTCAGAAGGTGCACACCTTTGGTGAATCCAGGTTTGCAAGCATTTACAGAGGGAGAAGGAATGCTGCTTGGCTAATATCTTCCATTTAGAACTTACCATACATGTCTTTTGCTGGGGCTGTATTTCAGAGTGTTTTGCTTATGGTATTTCTGTTCCTTCCCAAGGAAGCTATATCCAGAGAGTCTGTAGAACAAGCCCTACATTATCCAATTATTTCTTCTGATCCAGTACTGAGATGTTGATGCCCTACTAGGATTCAAGTTCCCTCTTAAATTTCTTGTGTGTACTGTCTCTGCTGTTGTGTAATTCTGGGAGTTATAGCTTGTTCCTTGCCTTCGTTTCCACAGATGTTAAAAGAACCATATAGACAAGAGAAGAGAGGCCCACACTGTGCCTTAAATTAATGCAGTCCTAATGCATTGTTACAGTATTACATGTTGTGGGGGTTTTTTTGCTGGGTGTGGTTTGGATTTGCACTCAGGACAAGGAAATGGACCACATTTCTTTCTCTTCCCTTGCCTACAGTAAGAAAATCAGGAGTACCTGTCTACTTATTTAGGTGGCTGGGTTTCTGACCATCTTTACATTGCTTTTGTTTTCTGAGTTGGTGTTGTGGTGTTTCTTTTGTTGTTTTTGTGTTTTATTTTGCTTGATTTCTCTTCGCCACCAGCAAAAGTTTTTGTCAGCACTGTAGACGTGTGCCCTGGACTCTACAACATGCCATCTTTTCTTAAATTTTTGAAGGATGGTAAGCCACACTAAGCAACATAGTGCTCCTCCCATGGCTTGAATTTTGACTCCCTGGAGCTTGCAAGAACCATTAGAAATTTGCTTTAAATAGCCTGCAGTAAAGGTAGAATTTCATCTTACATACTTATTAGAGGATTAAATCAATAAATATGTCCATTACATGGTAAAGTAGGTCCCAGAATTAAGTTCTGTTTTCTTCCTACACACCACTGCTTTCCATACCAGTTGTATGAATTGGTACATGAAGGACTTGCAGCATGTGGTAACAGCTCGTTCTTGGTCAATACTGAGGTGCATCCATGCCCAAAGGGATTGCTGCACCTCCTTTCTGTGCTGCTAGAATTGTATTAACAAGACAAACAGAGCTTTAAGAGTCCAGCAGCAAGTGTCACAATGCAACATAAAGCCCTGGTGTGTGTGTGCGTGCTCTGTTTCAGAACCAGCTTCTCTCAACTCTGAAGTAATAACTGCAACTCGGGCAAAGCATAGGCTCAGTACACTTAGCTGGTATTGGTTTAGTCAGGCCTAAACACAACTTTTGCCTTGTGCAACACTTTGCTTCTCCCACCTGTCCTCCCCCAGTACTCTGTATAATGTGAGGGGCAAAAGCGTGAGACTACTAAACTGTGATCTGAGGCACTACTAAAAAGACAGCTAGTTGTTAAATTTGGGTTGAATTTGGCTGTAGGTCTCCTCAGAATCCTGAGAGTGGAATGCCACTGCTGATCAGTTGTAAATCTATGGACAATGGTTTTGACAATGGATTATGTATTTAATGGTCAACTTCAGAATCTCTGCTCTTTGATCTGCCTTGTTGGAAGTACTATAAGGAGCACAGTAACTGGTGCTCAGGAGCATGTTTAGCAGTTACTTGGCAGTTGTAAAAGAGTGAAAGGGGCCTGCAAATACAGGCTCCTACCTCTGCTTCTGAGGTAGGAGGGAGGAAAAGGAGTTGTCTCGTTGGCTTGGTGTTCTTAAAGGCCTTTCCCAGCCTGAATGATTCTATCTGACCTGTGAGGGTTGCAGAGGTACAGCTGGGTGTTGGCATCTGTTACCTAATGTCTAGCCTAGTTTCTGTTGAAATATCTGATTAATTTTGGGGTTTTCATTAATGTGGGTTTTGAAACAAATTAAATGTGACCAGGGTCCCAATGAGGATTTGAGATCTGCTTTCTTCTGAAGAAAACTTTATACAAATGAAAAGCAATTTGCATCATTAGGCGCATGCTTCACTCGGGATGCTCAACAGGATGGAACACTGAGACAGAAATTGCCTCATGAAGGGCTTTTCTTATAAGGTGGGAGATCCCCAAGTCCAACTCGTGCTTTGGCCCATTTGTGCGTTCTTTTCCAGCCTTTTTGGGGAGGTGGTAGTTGTTTTACAGCAATCTGAGTTTGGTGTGATCCTCTCCAAAAGGTCCTTGTATCTTGCATTTGTTTAGATACTAACTAGCTACTAGACATTCCCCTCCCTCTCCCTAGGCATCCTCCCAAGGATTTACAGAGTTTTAAAGGTGTGTGAGAGGGATTGTTCGGGTAGCAGAACTCATAAAAGTTGTAACTTGTTTCTCGCAACAAAGGCAAGTTGTTTTGGTTGGTGTTACGCCACTGCGTTTGTCAGTGTCGATTTATGTCACGCTTTAAGTAGGATGCTCTGCAGTGCGTTTGTTTGCTGGTAGTTTGTAATCCTTTCAGGCCAGCTAACATTAACGAGCAGCAGCATTGCTGTGGCTGGCTTTCTTTTGATCATGCACAGCCCTAGTCAGGAAATGGGTGAGGAGCGTGAGTCATGATTACATTACCCTAATGTGACTGCCCACTACAAGTTTTCTTTCTGCTGCCTTCCCTTGACACTACTTCTGAAAACAAAATGTCCATTTTGGAGCACTTTGAAATATTGACCTTTGAACAGAGAGATTTATGTTCTCTTGCAGTCTTGAGGCAAAGCTCTAAGCAGGAGCCCCTGCAGAGTGCAGAGAGAAAACGAATGTCTGCAAAATGCTTTTCCAGAAGTCTGCAAAGACAGGACTTGACTTGCAGTACCCTGGGTCTGCTTGGGTTCACTGGATACAGCACGCTTCCCTGACCCATTTACTTACTCTCTCGTGCTGCCTGCACATCAAGCTTGAAGTCCAGTCTTATACAAGGGCTGTCGTCTCATTCACCATTTGGCTTAAGCTTTGTCTTAGATCTGTACTTATCTTTTGAAATACGACTACAATAGTGGGAAGATAGGTGCTGAGTGTTGGCTGATGTAAACCTTGAGTGTTGAGAAGGTGGCTTTAGTGGGATTTGAGACAACAGTATTTTGGACAGTTTAATTAAATGTGTGGGATTTAGAGTTTGAAAGAATTATCACCTGCTAATCAGTAAACTAGCTTTAGGACCAAAATTGCCACTGTGTACTCTGAATATTCAGACAGTACGTCTCAGTACAAGTGCTGGGTATATTAATTTCTTTCAAATTAGACTGATTAACTCTGCGAGGTTTTAGGAGCAATTTATGAAATACGACTGACTATTGGCACAAGGAATGAATTCACCCTATTACTACTTGATATATTCCAGAAAAAAAGAAGTCTGATTGGTTGAGTACAAGCAATACAAGCTATCCAGAACCAAATGTCTCGTGAGGAAGTGGGGGTCCCTGCACTGCTGTCCAGCATGGTGCATCCCATGTTGCAGGTGTCACTGACATGCTGCAGAGCAGCACCAGAATATGACATGTCTTCCAGTTGTCACTTATTCTTCCAGATTCATACCTCTGCTCAAATGCTGCCTTCAAACAGTGGAGTTGTTTTGTTGGAAGTAGAGTATAAACTCACTGTGAAAATGTAATTTCTGGTTTTTCCCTTTTGTTCCATATAAGGATGATAAAACAGTTGTATTAGCAATATACTTGAAACTGAACATAGATAATCAAATTATGGAAGTCCTATTTATTCTGTGATTTCAGCCCCATTTTTTTAAAAGGGCAGGAGTTGGACCAAAAAGTAATTCAGTGAGGATTTTTTTAATCTATTGAAGCATTTCCCTTCTTCTACCTACCCCAATGCCATCAGCTTTGATCTCATCTTGATGACTGTTCAGCTCTGAAGGAGGCAGAAATGCAACAGAGCAGAAGATTCATCCTTCTTCTATGTAATAAAAAAAATAAGTCCCGTGCAACTTCAGATTTTTCTGTATCTTTATATCTCTACCTCATTGTTAGTCTATAGACTGTGGTATTGTTAGCATATAGAGGGCTCTCTGGCATTCAGGTTTGTTTTAAAACTAGTTTATCAGCCACTTAAAGATGGTCAATACTTATATAAAGTGAGACACTCTGAAAAATGAATAATAGAACTGGTGATTGATATATACTTATGTCACTTGTGTGTTTCAAGGAGATGATATGGAGTATTTGACTTAGAGATGAAGCATATTTGAGAATTGGAGGTCAGGAGTTCAGGGCTTGGTGGTTGGTTTTTTTTTAATTGAAACTTTGCAGGATCCTTGTATTTTAGACTGCCTTTTGTCAGTAGCTTGCAGTTACAGCAGTTTTAAACTAAGGGTCTTAGTTAGAAAAACTTGATTTTGGTATGACAGCAATTTTGGGAGCCCTAAGGCAGAAACAAGTGGAGCTACAACGCCTTTTTTGCATCAGGAGTGCATGAAGTCTGGATGTAATTCCATGGATATTTTTTCCTTGCAGAAGAGATAGTTAAGGATTGCCCAGCCCTTCTGCCACAACTCCTTGCTTTCTAAGAGTGATGTCTCAAGAGACAGCTTAGCTATTGAAAGGACTTTTTACATCTGAGAGTAGCAGTCTCACTCCAAGCCTTGTGATTTTACACCCTTTTCCTAGTTAGTTTTCACCTTGTGTGCTGAGCTGGCCTGTTAGGGGTCAAGTGTGTGCACACAGAAGGGAGGAAGGAGAGAATGCCTTTCTGACAGCAAGTTATATTGGGCTTGAACTCTCTTGAGGCATTGCCATGGGGCAGCTGCAGCTGTTGCTAAGCCTGTCCTGTAAACTGAGTCAGTGGAGAGAGCTGCGGCTGTGGCCAGTTTGAAGTGTGACTTGTAGACCCTTCTGCCTGGGAAGGGTACAAGGAACTGCAGAGCTGGGAGCCAGCAATGAGGAGTGAGGAATCCAAGGTGGGAACTTCTTAAACCGGCTTTGAGAGCAGACTTGGGCTGAGGAACTACACCCTCTGTGTCGAAAGAGAAAGCCATCTATGCTAGCCTGCTCAGAATCACCAAGGGTGTGGAGTGTGGATTCATAATCCACTCAAACTGGTCTCAGGGCTGGCTGACATCACAAGAGACAGTTGAGATTCAACCAGAGCAGTTTGCCAGGCTTTTAGGTGGCACGTTGGCTTAGGTTGTAGGGGTCATTTTTTTGGCCCATTTAATGTTTTTCCCTATGGCTGAAGGGAACTGATGGACGAGTTTTTAAGCCTGCCCGTCTTGTGGCTTATGAGTTTATGGTTCCCAGCTGTTTGCTCATCTGGTGTGTGACTTGTGGGAGAGCACATGTGACTGTGCTTCAGCACAGAGTCTGTTTGACGTAGCAGAACCTCACCGTGCCTGGCTGCATTAGTTCAGGTGCCCTGCTGCTCCTTGTACTGACATGCACCTCTGCCTAAAACTGCAGGCGCTTGCACTCACACAGTTTTTGGAAACCAATGAACTGTATGGTATTAAATGTGTATATATGAAGGTAACAGCCAACAAAGCTAAGAGAAGGTAGTAAAGAGGGACCTGCTTCAGTCCATGAAGCTGAACAACAGAATATAGTGAGCTCATTAAATCCCTGTCTCTGGAGAAGGGGAGAGAAGAAAGGAAGGTTTTTATTGTTCTAGTAAAGATGCTAACTTTTCAAAGCTGAAAGCCAAGCTATGATTCAAACCTGTTGAAAGGTAAAAAAAATTGCTTGATAAAAAAGAGTGGATTATTTAAGATATTCTAATGAGTGGTCATAAGAACAGTTGCAAAACCAGACTCTGTAAGGCATTTAATTTCATATTGCATCACAACCTGAGTTTTAAAATGTTAGTCCTCTACAGTGTTAACAAAGCATGTGTTAAAAACATTTAGCATCTCAGAGTAAATGTTAAAAATGAGGATGTATTTCTACTGATACAATGCAGAGATCTATTTATACAGCATAGGTTGCATGGTATTTTTATGAGCAACTTGCAAATAAGTACAAAATCATTGCTGTACAAACTTGGAGGTGATGGGTATTGATGGAGAAGTATATTGGTGAGGGAGCTGGAGAAAGCTCAACTGACTTATTGATTCACAGTTTGAGCACATTGAAATAAAATATTTCTCTTCCTGAAGTATGACATTGCTTTTTATCCTATAGAATATAAATCCAGTTTATTTACTGGAGAATGATAATTTGGAAAGCTTATTAGCTTTCCACCCCCTGAGGAAAAGAGTAGAATCTTACCGGACAAACAGTAATGTGAGCACCACCACTGGCTGTGCTGCCAAAATTAATTGACTAAATGAATATATTTGTATATTGATCCTAAAAAATAAAGTGGAGATGCCCATTCTGAACCCATAAAAGGCACGGATAACAGATTCTGCTTTTTCCACTGTAGTTTATTCTGCTTGGAGAACTTGTTTTTGTTATACCAGCACAAGAATTCTTAAATGGTTTGTAATATAATTCTACCCTGCAAATAAGGAAAGTTCCTGTTGTAAGAGGGTGAGAATAAGAGCCGAAGTATGATCTTGTTTATAAATGAGGCAGTAGTGATGGGAAGATAGAAGTGATTTTTATCTTTTTTATGCTGTTAGGGAGAAATATATTGAAATATTGTCACTAATTCCGATCTGCTTGGAAAAGGATGTTGAAAAATTGGAGGTGTTTCAAAAGAGAGAGAGGGAGAGACACCAGAAAGCTTAAAATTATTCTCTCACTATGACCACATGAGGAATTCCCCGTTCACTTCAATCAAAAAGGATGAGGATGACTGAGAGACTGCTTGGTTAGTGTTCAAGTACCTTAACAAGGATAAAAATTTCTGCTTGATACAGGGCATTTGTAATCTCAGATTGATAAAGAAAAGAATAATAACTGGAGACTGAGGTCAGTTGCTCAAATTAGACATATTTTTATTTTATTTTTCCCTCTTTCCCCCAAATCAGGTTTGCTCTGCTTTGTTTCTTTTCATTACAACCTAAAATACAAACTCTTAAATAGATGAATTACTTCATTCATTTCCATATAATCCACAAGTACTTTAACGGTTTAAAATGAGTTGGAAGTGTTCCCTGGTTTGGTTAAAGATAGATCAATCTGTTTGAAAGAGTGCTAAGCAGGGTGGCAAGAGCGAAAGGAGTCAACAATTAAAAATCAAGAACTTGTTTTTTCTTTGTTTGTGTGCCTAAGTTTTAGGGAGGGAGGAGAAACAGGAGGGTGCTGGAGAAATGGAAAATACCTGGAGAGAAAGACTGTATGCAGCCTGCCCCTGTCTGTGCTTACACTTAGTGGCAATTAACCCTTCTTCAAGTGTACTCTTTTTCTTTGATTTATGTAGAAAAAAGGGTTTTATAGCAAGGGAAGTCAAAATACATCCTTACATTATTTTTTGCCTTTTTTTTTTTATATTTCTCCACAGCTAGAATAGATAAAATAATTTATTGTATTAATCAAGACCTAGATTGGAACAGGGAACACTGGTGCATATTCTCTGATAACTGACCTCTGTGAAGCAAATTAATGAATATAGTCTGCATGTATGGGAATTTTAAGAGAAGGGTGGACAAACACCTTCATAGCTAGCACATGGTATCTCTGTTTTTTCAGAGCAATATAGAAATGAATCAATTGCACCATAGGGTTGGGTCCTCTCTTGACCTTTACTTCTGTAGCTGTGGGAATGATTTGGAATTTTTTTTTTCCTTCATTTTCTAAATAGTGTATGTGATAACACAATTAAATAGGTAAGATTTGATCCAGAAGAGTCAGGTGAGTGCAGTTGAGAAAATTAGTTGAAGTGCATTTAGTCTGATTGTTTTTATAAAGTGATTAAATCTGTAACTTTAATCAGGAAGGTGCCAATTCTTTGATGAAAGGAGAAGCAAAGGAGACAAGAACTTCTAACCTGATCAAGGAAAGTTGACTTTAATATAGATGAATTCAAAGGCTGTGCCTCTTATAAAAAAACGTAAATTTAGCTAAACAATCTAAAGGGAGAAATGTTAGCACCTGATGTGGTTTAAGCTACTTAGGAGGTGGTGTCTTTATAAGCAGAGAGCTGGTGGCCAGGTCTAGAAGTGAACAGGCTTGTGGCCTTTTGTCTTAAGAGCCTGATGTTTGATAAGGGCACCTGAGTCCCCAGAAACACGAGAGGTAAGTTCTGTGGTGCATCATCTAATGCTTTTCTTGTACCTGAGAACTTGGTTAACTGGGAGTGTGTTTTACTAGCGCTCAGTAACTGTGCATGACTTCAGACCCTTTTTATAAACCCAGTAAAACTGTGTTTTACACTTGATGCTGTTTCAGACATAGTGAAAGGAACAGCATTGACCAGGATGTTCTTAACAGTTTGTTTGTCCTGCTGAAAGCTACTGATAACTAAAACCTAAAATGAAGCCCTAAAGCCTAATTCTTCCATGCTTGCAGATACTTCATGATGTAGAAAAGTTGCAGCTGCTTGTTGCGTAGTTTGTGTCTGTCTTTTGCTATGTTACTGTATTTTCATTTGGATATTTAGATAACGTACAGACTCAGTTTTCCCTTACTGACTTGCTCCACAAGGTAATTCAATTCTATTTTAAATAATGCTTTGGAAAGGCCTTTCTCTGGTTTTCACGTGCTTCTAGTCAGTGATGTGTAAGGCAGAACCTTTGCAAGAGATTGCCCTGTGGAAAGTCCGTAGGCTTCCCAGCACACACAGTTGCTTCTGGCTCTGCCCTGTGGAGATGTGGTTTTCTTTCTATAATTTGTGTGCTAAAGGGTCTAGGTCTCTAGGGATATGTGCACAAATAAAAGTTTGCACTTTGACCCTTATTTGTCTCTGGCTTTGCCAGTTTAGCTGTTGAGATATTTGCTGATTGTCTATCCTTTTAAAATGGACCGTGGAATAAGTTAAGGCATCCATGGAAAACTTTGAGCTGTGTGGAAGGTGGTGATTGCTGAGTGGATGGAAGGTGGATTGAGAAGCACCTCTAAAAATATTAGTCTTTGTTACCAAGCAAAATACTTATGAGAGTGTGAAGTGATAGGAATGAAAATGAGTAAGTGCAATAGCCAAACTAAAACTTTAGTTTTCACTGGACTGAAACTATTCTGGTTTGGCTCATGCTTGGATCTTAGGAGAGAGGATATCTTTTTGACTGGAATGAAAACTCTTTCGTGTTGTTTTTCTCTTAAATTAAGGTCTTCCATTGTAGGCTGGCAGTCCAGGATTACAGACTTCTGGTTTTCTGGTAATTTCTCATTCAGTTTTACAATTTAACTATACAATTATTTAGTTACTGAGCTGAAATTAGTCAAAACAAGAGACTCTTTTAGCAGTGAGATCAGAACAAAGTCTCATTTTAAGACAAGCTGAAATTTATTGTGTAGCCTGATATCAAGATTGCAGTGTGTTGTGTCCTTTCTCTTAGCCCATATGCACCTGAGATTCCATTGAATCTTGTTGAGTGCAGGGATTGTGTTAAGATTCTTGTGAAAATTTTGTAGACTAATTTTTATGTCTTCTAGGATTTGAGTTGGAGGCTTAGTCTTGTTAGGGATTTGAGTTGGAGGCTTAGTCTTGTTAGGGATTTGAGCTGGAGGCTTAGTCTCGTTAGGTTTTTCATCATTTGCCAAAGTTTGATTTATAGATTTCTTTTTTACTAAAGGAACTACTTTGTATGTATATGCTATATATTAAATATTGGTCTGGGTTCTTCCTTATTTTATTGTAAATTAAGTATGAATAAAAATGGTATTTTAGGTTTAGTGAATGTTTCCAAATTTATTTGTTTGAAGTGGCTTAAAATCTGTCCTCCTTTAGGCAGTAGTTGACAAAGAGGATAGGTATGCAGAAACAAAATACAGTTGCTCTGAAGCTGTGTTATGTTGTACATGGAAGGCCTGTCCATGGAGAAGGGAGCCCTTTTATTTAAAAGGTTTAATTTGCAGATTTCCTATACTGTAGGTACTGAAATGTTCAGCAAGGATAGCCTTTGTTTTTAGCAGAGAAAATGGTGCTTGCACTAAGCATGTAATTGTGAAATTCCTTCTCTTCAAATGTAAAGCCTCTTGCACTGGCCAAATGGAAGGCAAGGCCTTCACAATTAAATGGACGGCTGTATAGAGAGGGTTTATAATTCTTGATAGTGGAGTCTCTTGCAGCATCCTGTCAGGTAGTGTGGTTTTACACTGCCCCTTACTGGGACTCCCTCGTAGTGCAAGAACTAAAGGAGATCTGGATGTCCCAAAGTTTGTGCTGCTTTCACAGTTTTTGTATTTTTTCCCCCTAAGCTATGAGCTAAATAAAATACAGTGCTTTTCTTGTGTGTCAAAATAGCCTATTTATACTAAAAGTTATTTTACATTTTATTTTTAGTATTTCCTGATGTTCAGGTGTTTCATTGTGTCCTTCATGGGTTTTTTTAAGCCTCCCTGTAGAGTTTGGTGATAAGGGTTTTTGATCCTAACATCACAACCACCACAGATCCTAAGTAGTGGAAGCCATGAAAGCTTTGAATGAAGTACAATTTGTCTTTCATTTTTAAAATAATGACAATGGCATGACTTTGGACCATATTGTTATTAATTGTCATTCAAATTAAAAGACCAGAAAGAATGAGAAATTGAAATCAGAGAATTTGGCCTGTTATTTCTAGGAAGTAAGACAGAGCTGAATCCATTAGATAAATATAAAACAACCTTGCCATTCATCTCTGTTTAATGATGGTCTTCTCTGTAAAGTTGAGGACATTTTGTTTAGCTAAATGAGTTACTTGGGCAGAATGATAAATGGGGGGCATCAATGCAGTGTATTTTAGACTTTAAAATTGCAAGGTTTATTTGACTAATCAGTTCTGTTCCCATTGCAGGTGGCACATGTAGATATCTTATTTAGGAGTCGCTTTTGTATCTTGCAGTACCTATCAAGGAGTAATGTGAATCTCTCTGTATTGTAGATCCTAATGAATTACCATTTTGTCGTGTAGAAGGAAGCTTTGAGGTGCTTTTAATTAATTGATGCAGTCAATTTTATTTTCACAATTGATCTTAAAAGTATAAAATGCCCTCATAAATTATCGACCTTATTTTGTATTTCAGCTTTAATCTGTTTACAGCTGATATATTTTGAGGGGAGGGCTCTTCAACGTTATCAAATTGCAGTAGATAGCTGGTGGGAATCAGGAAACCACAGCCCTGACCTGGCTAGACTCCCAGCTCCCCTTGTGATGAACAGTTAAGTACCCCACTGTAGGAACTAATTACTGTGGTTAAAGAATTTGTTAAAATGCTTAAATGCTTCTTGACAGCTTGGGTGTGTAGCCATACAGTGCTCAGCTTTAAACCTGGTGATTCATACTGGGCTTAATTTGGTGAAGGAAAAACATTGCCAGGGCATGGATAAAAGGCAGCAAAAGTAGTCCTTGTTACAGCCAGCTTCCCTCCTCTTATGGTATAGAACAGTCTTTCTGTGTGAAAGCCGTAATCTCCTTTGCACAGTGAGGGGGATGGATTTGCAGCTGAGTATTCTAATGAGAAGGGGTGATCTGTGGTGCGGGGACTTAATAGAAGAAGGTATAAAAATGTCCAGGAGAAAAAAATGCATTTATTCTAAGGGTGTCCAAGGGTTAGCAACTGGTGCTATAAGGAAGAAATACACCGTTAAAGTATTAAAAATGAGTGTTTTTCAGTAACTTGTTGACTTAATAACCTGTTAACCCTTGTTAACTCTATCAGGCCTTTCAAAGACCACATTCTAATAAGACAACACAGTTTGCAAAGACTGTTACAATTGGTTGCACAGAGCAACTCTAAATCACTGTGGCGTCGTGGTCTGCATCATTCATGAGCTAGTCCATAACTAATTGCTATGAAGAATTCATGTAGTCTAAAGAATGTAGTCACAGGAATCAGTCTCCTCTAAAGCATGTGCATTTGGATGCTCCCAGCAAGTTGTAAAGACCTGGACCAGCTCTTTTTTCTAGTTCCTAAAGCTATCTGGTTAAATGGGCACAATTACTGGAAATTATATTGGTTACAGTTCATTAGTGTTCCAGCACTAATTGGAAGTATGTGAACAGTAATCTGATTATCCAGTTATCTATATCAAGAGAGCATATTCCATATCCAAACGCTTTTCCGAATGACTCCGTCAGTCTCCCTAGATCTACCAAAAACTTGCTGTTGTTGAATGTTATAAATGTGTTTCTGTATGTGCTCTTAAATGACAGCATTTTGAATGCGCAATAAGGAGAAGATTGAGAGAGTGATATTTGTCAAATGAATTGTGCTCAGCAACTGTGTCTAAAAAAGTCCGACTTCAAAAAAAAGCTATGGAGTCAGAGAAAGGTTAGCTAGCCTTTCTTAATCTGAACTCTTTTATCCTGCCTAATGAAGGGAAGCAACATCATAAAACTAATCTGTGAGCTGGAACTGTCAGTACCATTACTAATTTTGGAGTTTGGTAAAAACAAGACTGAATGAACCATGAAAAATAAATTAATGATAACCTGTTTTTGTATCCCTTGCAGGTTTTCTCAAGTTGAGGAAGTAGCAGGGCATTTGGTTGCTACCTGACCCCAAAACTTGTGCTCTGCCTTGCGAAGAGCTGATGTGGGAGACATTTACCTTCACATACTCCACAGTTCTCTGGATCAGAAGAGTAAGACTTTGTGTGCAAGAGAGGTACAAGATGACAATGTAACATTGCTAACGCTGAAGGTCTCCCAAGAAGAATTGTCTTTGTAAGAGGCTTCTCCTTCCCTCACCTTTTTTTTTTTTTTAACTACTTCTCTCAGACACTACTAGCAAGATGCCAGCCAAGACACCCATCTACTTGAAAGCTGCTAACAATAAGAAAGGGAAGAAATTCAAACTGAGGGATATCTTGTCTCCTGATATGATCAGTCCTCCACTTGGAGATTTTCGTCACACCATACACATTGGAAAAGAGGGACAGCATGATGTTTTTGGAGACATCTCATTTTTGCAGGGCAACTATGAGCTATTGCCTGGAAATGAAGGTGAAACCAGAGTTAGCCAGTCTGGTATCCACAATGAATTCTTAAGGGCAAACAGCACTTCTGAATCCATGTTTACAGAAACTCCATCACCAGTGCTCAAAAATGCTATTTCCCTTCCTGCCATTGGGGGTTCTCAAGCCCTTACTTTGCCTTTATTGTCACCAGTGACATTTAATTCAAAGCAGGAATCCGTCAGGTCATCCAGAAATCCTAGGCTTAGCTGTGAGCCAGTAATAGAAGAAAAACTGCAGGAGAAAGGTAAAGAGATGGAGGATGAAGAAACGTACAAAGATGACATATGGGAGCAGAATGGTTCTTCTTCACATTTTACTAATGGTAGTGACAGTCACTCATCCAGCTTTTCTGAACGATGCACTGATTGGCAGACAGTTGATTTATTGGATGACAGTCGGCTTTCATGTGAACTAACCAAGACAAAGACTAAGTCAGAAGAATCCCTTTCAGATCTTGCAGGCTCTCTGCTCTCATTACAACTTGACTTGGGGCCCTCACTTTTGGATGAGGTCCTCAATGTAATGGACAAAAATAAATCTTAGAACTGGTACTCTCTCACTTCTTTATAAGTGATTCACTTAAAAATAAAGACCACAGTTCAAAAGCAGATGCTTAAAAATCAGCTGTATTTGCAGATGTATGATGAGTTTTCTAAAAATATTCTTAAAATACTATTTTTTTACCTATTGTTTTTCATGATTTTTATTACACTAAATTCTCATATCAGGACAGTAAATTTTAATAATCAGTTTCAGCAAATATGAAATGTTTTTAAGTACCAGTATTAATGATGAGAAACTTAAGAAACAGCGTTTGAGGATCATACTGATTGTGAAATTTGGTTAGTTCACTTCTACAGACTTCTGAATATGTAAGAATCTTTTAATGTCAGAAAGGAGACTGATACTAATTATTCACTTTTATAAATTATTACAGTATCACTTTACGTGTAGGCCTTTTTCTAGAACCTTGTGTTTGAGGGTTTTATAGTGTTTTGCTTCATTTTCCATAGTACCATTTCTGTTATAAATTCACCATAACTACTTTTTCAGTCTTACACTACCACTCTGAATTGAGATGTGAACAGTTTGAAGGCTTTTTCAGCTTGAATACCTGGTCCAGAGTCTCAGCTGCTTTAAATGAGTATGCACAAATTTACACAAGTTGAGGCTTGGGGCTGACATTGTGTATGAAATGTTATGTTGTAAACAGGTGACACATGCAAGATATTATGGTTAAATTATTTTAAAAGTTGAAGTATGTTTTCTGTGTGCATATTGGCTTTTTACTGCAGAACCTACACATACAGTATTTCATCAAAATAGTTGCTTGGCATTATTGGTGCTCTTCTGAAAATGGTATATTTGTGTGTTTGAAGAGAAATATGTATTAATAGTCCTTGCTTTTTTCTTCATTTATTTCCACAACATGCTTAAACTTGCAACTGATTATTTTACTTTTTGAAGAAGGCACTGGTTATTCACAATGCTAGTGGTGTGTGCAGCAACAGCCAATGTTTGCGAAATGTGGATCCTTCAATGCAGTACCTACATGAGTTGCATAAATACCTTGTGCAATACAATAAAAAACCCTTGAAATTGCTATGTCTTTGTGATTCACTACACGGCCTCACCAAAACACAAAATTTTGTTTTCTGCTATAAGCAAACAGACTGCTTGCAGAAATATGAGACCAAGGGGCAAATAAATTCTAACTTAAATCAGTTATTTCTCTGGTTTAGTTCCTGAGGTTTTAAGGGTAAACTCCAAGCAGATAGGGCCCTCTGGAATGTGTATACTGATTTAAAGTAATGGGAGATAGGAGAGTAATAGTTTGGGCCCAGTGAAGTTAGTGGCAGAGTTCCAGTAGCTTTCGCTGAAGCCTTTATGTAAAATCCCAACACAGTTTCTTCTTCATTAGATAATGGTATTTATCTGTATCTTCCTGTAAGAACATGTAAGTCATGGATTATTAGTACATATTATATTTATCCTTAAAATGTCTAGAGGATCAATGCCAAATAATAATGTTCCTTCAGCATGTCTTAGGAACACAATCTTTACCCCTGTTAAACACATCTATTATTGTAGCTGCATGTCTCATTAATATACAGTCTCCCATATTATTGCTGTAAGTGAGGAAATGAGATGTAGAATGTCCAAGAACTGTGTTTATTTTTAAGATAATGTTTAATTGCCTTTTACTTCATATTCTCTGTGTGTAAGCCTGTATCAAATTTCCAATGTATTCAAACTCCAAGAAGAATGGTGATGAATGTGGTGCTTGCTCTGTTTTAGAAAGCAGGTTCAAAGATCTGCTTGGCCACGCTTCTTATGGGACCTGGGGATTTAGAATCTAAGGAGAATTTAGCCAAAACTTTTGCTGGAAAAGTCTGTCACTCATTAGCTTAGGGGAAGTTTGGGTGAAATAGGGAATTAGACATTTTCTATGCAAACCAGCTTCAAATACCATGATTAGAGCATTAAAGTACTTACTGAATGGAAAGTCATTATCTTGTAGGGCTTTCCAAGAAAATATTCTCTAGAAAGCAGAACCAGATTCTAATAGCAGCTGTTGCAGTCATGTAATTTTTGCTTTGTCCCGTTTTATACTTTATTTGCTGGCTTAGGCTGCTGAAAAGTGTCCCACTATTGCAAGATTTTTTGATCTGTATTATTCTTTCTATGTCATTGCTCTTCTAAATTTGTAAATCCTTAAGTGTTGTGATTAGGGTGGGTGGTCTGAACTAAAATAATAGCCATTGCTCCAGGCAAGAAAACTACTGTGTTGTGGAGGAGAACCTTTCCTCATGTCAAGAACAGGACTTTTGCACTGGCAAAGCAGGTTTCATATTTCTTTTAAGCTTTCTTGTTGCTTCCCTAGGAAGCTGGATCCCTGAATTGTTCAGATTTCCTCAGTCTTACGTGTAAAGACCTAGAAGATGCAAAGTCAAAATGTGCCCAGCTTCTGTTCTGAAATGGTCTTTTGTAAAATACTGCTTTGTGTAATCCAATCTGGCATCTCATCTGTCAAAATCTAAATTTGTCACATCAAAATCGAAATTTGAAAAAAAGTGAAAAGTTCTTCCCTCCTGAAGCCTCAATGCAATTCTTAAATGAAATTAGACTTTCCAAGGAGGAGTTACATGTCCGTTTTCTGAAAACCAATATCCTGCTGCAAGTTGGCCTTGTGGTTATTGCATCAATTGTATATATATAGATATATATCTCTCTCTATATATATCTATATAAATATAGTGAAAGATATCTCCAAGTTGCCTTGGATTTTGCATCAATTTTCTGTGTCCATGGGAAAAGAGTGCTAACTGTACCACTGCACAGAAAGGTCCACAGATGCTTCTCAAAGCCTTCTTGTGTCAGAAAACACTGTCCCATCACTTCTGACTGCAGATCTACAGTGGAGGGCTGGAGATGTGATCTAAAGGTGCTAAAGAAGAAAGCAGAGGCATATGCCTGCTTCCTACATAAGTACAGTCCTGCAAGCTGAGCTATGCACAGTACAATAGAAAAATATATCTGAAAGTCCAATAATTATCCAGTTCAAGGACCTATGAATTCTTGTGCCTGTTCCCTATGCAGCCTGAAGTGATCAGTTTTGGGCTGAGGGTGTCAGTGGGAGATAGAGAGCAGGTAAAATGCTGGGGAGTCCATGACCCCACATGGATCTCTGTGAGTTCCTAAGGAGGACCAAATCCAGACACAAAGAAGCAAAACAAGTCTCCAAGCTAGATCTCAACTGAAGGATGGGAAGCAGCTTGACAAGGAGGCTAACAGAAACCCTGAACTTAAATTCATTCTCTTGAAACTTCAGTGTACTGAAGGTACCTATTTCATTTCACCTGTTTACCCCGAACAGTATGAAGCGTGTACAGGACAGCACCATCTGGATTTGCTGTCAAATAGGTATTAATAACTTCATTATGTAAACGTGACACAAGAGGGAAGAACATCTTAAAAAAAAAATAAATCCAAAGGCAGTCATAAACAAGTCAAAACCTTCTTTGAGGATAATTTTACTTTTTAGTCCTTTATCCTTTTTGCATTTTTTGGTGTTAACAGGGAAGCTAGTTAAGAAGATTAGAGCTGAAGGATGTTACCTGATTTGTGTAGGAAATTCTCAACAACAGGAACAGACTAAGGCCAAGTTTCAGAAAAGCACGGGAGATACTGGCTCAATTTTTTTTCCCTTCTTGCTAAAATTAGCGAGAGAAGAGACAGTTAGGGTGTCTGCCTTTTTGAGGATGTCATTCATGACCAGAATTGGAAGCAGCTGTTTGAGATGTCTAATGTAAATAAGGCAGCTGCAAGCCTAGCAGAGAAGTTGCTGGATCTGGCATAGTGAGACCAAATAAAGTTTGAATGATGCAAGAAGAAGCTAAGAGACAGAGTGGACTTCATTCCAGGGAGAGAAAGAAACAGTTGTAAATTAAATAAATTAGTGACCTAGCTGGTCTGCTTGCATCTATTTGCTTTTCCCTATGAATACAAAGTATGGCAATAAATCTGTTTCCTCTTACACTTTCATTTCATGTGTTCTTAAACAGGTTTCCTGACTCCAAATATGAGACTGGATCCATCACTAACTGCTTCTCTCTAGTTAGCATTTTACAAGTGCTAGAAAATTAAGGAAGTACCTAATGCTTTCTGTTTACTTTTGAATATTGTAAGTTATTTTCTCCCCTATAACAGTTATAGATGGACTGATTGTCTCCTAGTATAAATTAATATTGCTCCAGTAAAATCACAGATTCAGATTTATACCGGGGTATTCCTAGAGAGAAGTAAATGTCCCAAAATATAATATAACAGAGATAATATTCTTTTTCATGGCTACCTTGTAGTAGCCTACACATTGTTCAGGCTATTTATCTTCCTCATTGCCTGAGGTATTTCCGACTTGTGCTCAGAGAAACTAGGACTTCAGGTTTGTGGGTGGGTAGCTTCTAGCCTGTGCTCTTTCCTTTGCTTCTTAAGATATTCTCATATTTAGGAATCTTTCTTCTGTTAGAACCTCCTGTCAGGATGAAACACGAGCCTTGGCAGGGGTGGAGACCAGACATCAGTGGGTCAGGGACTGAATCCCTGGGCTGAGATGAAATGGGCCTCCTAAGCCAGTGGGTGGGGTGGGATATGGCTTAAGAACCCTGACAACCTCTGGCAGAATTTTGTGGATAATCCTTTTGATCTGGAGATGAAGTTTAATTTTATCTTCAGTGAGTCATGAATAGTCATAAAAGCCATCTGACACACAATTAGATTTTGATTCAGTACAAATGAAAGAGCCTTGGGCCATTTGCTATGTAGGATGGAACCGTCAGTCAAAGAAAGTCTTGAGCCTTTTGCTCACTTAGCAAATTGCCATTGCTATTCCAGGGCACTTAACTGCCCTACTAAAAAATGCTGCAGTTTTAGCAGACAAAGTGCTGGATGATACTACTCAAGAGGAAGGTTGCATCCATGTATTGGAAAGGTAAAATTTACACCAAGTTAGATACCCCATATGTCAGCACTTAGCCAAGCAGATTTTTCACCAGTCCCTTGTGGCATCCTTTCAACTCTGAGTGCTTTGAGGTCACAGTCCCCAGATATTCCCCAGATATTGTCACATTACACTGTAAGATGGTCCCGTGCACTTGTGAAAGGCCTGTGGGCCTGGACCTTTCCTTGCTTTTTTGCTAGACTTTTCCATACATACTGCCAGCTTGGTTGTACCTAATGAAAGTAAGGCCCAGACCCAACCCAGAGCCACATCCAGCCACAGTGGAAACTACTCACCATCATTCAGTCCTCAGGAGCTGTCTGTTGGAATATCAGCTGGAGTCAGACTGAATAGAGGGGACTTGTGGGAGGAGACACCCAGGAATGGGCCATTTTTAGCAATGGGAAGAATAATGCCATCTATTGTGCCAAGAACATACCCTGGGGATCTAGATCCAATAGGAACCATGAGAAATCCTTCAAGATTCACTCTTGGGAAAGTCACCTGTCTTGAGTTTGGAAGAGAAGGTCCTTGAACATCTCTTCTGGATCCCTCTTCTCTCCTAAACTGTATCCCCTGGATTTCTTCTGAGCATATCCCTGACAGGTTAGTCTGCTCTTCTGAAGTTTAGGGTTGTGATCTCACTTTTGCCTGTCTCCCTCCTCAAGATCCAGAATTTGACCATTTCATGGTCTCTGCACTACAACCAAGGCTGTCCCCTAATCTTCAAACCTCCAACAGTTTGTGATCCACATAGACTAAAAATGCATTCTATGTTACAGCATAGGATGAGCTCTAGATTACTCATTAGCTGCCTACAGATACAGTGCACACTTAAAAAGAAAAACGTATGTTAAGAATAATGTTATGAAACATGCTCACTTCCACTATGTTTAAACAATTGGAAGAAAAAACTTTTCCCTAACTAAAGACATTTATGCCAGGCTCATTAGAAACCTGTCTAAAAGCAGGTTTCAAAAAAAGAATCAAAAGTAATAATTTTAAATGCTTGGTGTCCCAACCAGATATCCCTGACATCTATTTGTAATGTAATAACTGGATGGTTTGTTTCCTAATATTTATTCTCTTGGTAGGAAACAGAGTGCCACCCAATACTTTCAACTTCTGAGTGATACTGTAGCATGTTATCTCTTCTCTCAGGGCTTCCACCTATTCCTTGGTGCTGAAGGACTGTGCTGTAGTACAGAAGAATTTCTGGGTTCACTGTTTCTGCATCTTTATTTCTACTAAATTTCATCTGGTGGAAAAATTGTGGGAATATAGTTAATAATAATATTTTTATTTCCTCTCCTGGCAGTTATCTGCAGTTCATGGTTCATGTACTTATGTTTAATCATCAAATATTTTCTAAATTCAGAAAAGCTTTACGTCACTTGCTACATTGTCCAAACTGCTCTCACTAGAAAAATGCAGATGGAGAGAACAAATTAACAAACCAACTGTAAAGGTTGACCTTCTGCATCCACAGGGTTGTAAGAGCTTTCGTTGCATTTGACATATGAAATTATTTGAATGTAAATATGCTAAATTTTAACTGGGGTTCTAAGTGAGCCCTATACCCTGTGGCAGAGCTGTGGAGGTCCCAGTATTGAGGAATACTATTTATTATACTGAACAGTAATGTGTTTTCCAGCACTGATAGTTGTGCTTGCACTGACACAATGAGGAGAGTTTCCCCTGGCACTGCAGGGCAGACAACCAGGCTAAGGAAAGAATAATGGGAATATGGAAGATTTCTCTGACTGCAGCATTAACCTGAACTTCTAGGCTCTCTTGGCTCTAGCACAGACTTGGTCTGTGCCATGAACTTGGGCAAATCAGTCTCTTCACAGCTGAGACAGACATCACTAGAATAAGAAAGACAACCCTGTGCTTCTAACTGGGTGAAATTCTGTCACATTAGGTGAAAATATTTACAGGTAGAATGTTTGAAGGGCAATGCTTAGCCTAAGAGCATTAGGTGGGGTGACTGAGGAGTACTGGATAGCTGGGGCACCTGAGGAGTACTGTTATATGGAACTGAAGTGCTTTACTAGGTATACACAACATGGTATTATAAATACCTATGGTAAAGAGACTGTATAAGATTTCAATGATAAACATCTTAAATTCATATTTTCTCTGAACTCCCATGAAAAACTGTATCATTTAAAGGAAAAAAAAAATCTAGGCTTTGCTCTCAGTTTGAACAATAATCAACCATAAGGCAATATGATTATGTAATTTGGAAAAGAGGGAAAAATAAGGTAGTGATGGCTTCAAGAAATCTAATATTCAAGAATTGCAAACAAGACATTTAACTTATTTGTTTGACTATTATTGTTTGTCTTTTTGGAACTGTGGTGGGGAACTAAGACTATCCCATCCTATGTCTGGAGAGCAGTTAGAATAACTTGGCTGTCATCACAGTTCAAGAAATAATGCAACACATGGCCAGCAACAGAGAGAATATTCACTGCACCATGACTCCTTAGTAGAGGTCAAATTTGTGCAGAATCAGTTAAGTGTGAACAGGTGTGATCAGACCACCATGAAAAGACTCTCTGGTTAAGTCATTCTAAGTGAGGCATGGGACACTCTATCTTAATGGTATTTGTAATGTTAAACTATCCTGGAGCCACAGAGTATCTGACACTATTCCTAAAGCAAGCTAGCAAGAGAAACAGACATCCTTAATTACTGCTGCATCATGAAAAAGGTTTATCTTGACAGTATTACAGATTGCTCCCTGATGTGGAAGTAACCAGAAGGTATTTTCCTGCCCTACAGTTATTGAATGAAAAGAGGGAAACTGTAGGTAGTTTGCATGTGGGGTGGCATCCTTTCACCAAATAATTTCATCAGGATGAGAGACAGTCATGTAGAAAGGGGATTACTTTGCACTTCATGCAGCAAAGAGTTGGCTCTGACAGCTGTCCCATAACCTGTACGAGGCTGTGGCATTGCTAATGAAGTCTCAGTGCCCTTAATCAACTTAAAACCCTGTAGGCTTTTCTACTTAATTTAGAAATTTGTTCAGACTCTGTAGGCATTGAGCAACAGTGACGATGCACATGGAACCCTCAGTGGAACAGCATCACAACAAAGCTAAAGCATGCCAAGCTCCCCTCTGCCACATGTATTTGGTCTCTTCTACTGAAAACTGTGCATAGGAATGGAAATTTGTCAATTTTGATTTCAAACAGGATGTTGCCTGGGCATACCCCACAGACAGAAGCCCAAGAGCTGTGCACACCAGTTTGTGCACAGTCCTAAAGCTTTCCCCCTGCTAGAATTGTCCTCTTCAACCATGCACCTTGTGAGGTGTTGCAGACGACAGCATGCCCACTGTGCCTTGCTTTCTGTGAAACTCCACACTTTTCCATTTGTAGGGCTTCTCTTGTAGTTCTAAACCTGGAATATGGATTTTAAAAAATGTCCCCTCTCCACTGTTAACTTGGATTTGCAAGGTGCCTCCTTGAACGCTTCCTTACGACATCAAATCACAGCCATTTTGCCTGTAGCATGTTGGAAGATGCATCATGCCAGTGGGAAAATCTGAGAAAAGATCATGAATTAATGGCTGTCCTACTGGATAATGCAGCTTTTTCTGGTATAGAATAAAAATCCAATCTGTAACATTATATTCATTTTAAGACATAAGTATGCACACTCATACAAATAAACCAACATTGCTAATGCATTAGGGTTTTTAAGAGCTTTCCTGTCTTTAGGAACAGAAAATCTTGGGTTTGTTCCCAAAGAACAGAATCCTATGAAGATTCTCTCATGTCTTGAAAGGGCTCCTTTCATGGTGACGAAAGTGCCTTTTCTGCATTGGGAGAGTATAGGCATACTGGAAGGGTCTCTCTCTGTGTCTAGCTGCTTATTTTCACTCTGACTGAAACAAACCAGTTTCGAAAAGTGCTCCAGGATCCCATAGATATATGAATCTATACTGAGATTTCAAAATTGCATTTCTTTAGAAAGTCAGGCTAATTGTGTACTGTGTTGCAACCCACACAAAAATCTAAGAAGTCAGACAAAGTACAAATTGATGCTGAACTTGACTTACTGTTTTGATATTCAGATGTGTGCTAAGTGCAAATAAATTTAAATACTATGGAGTCCAATTTTGGACTGTTTGTTCATTGTTTCTTAGCACATCTTTTAATCTGCTGTGGACAATTCTATCTCTTCCTTTTTAGGAAATGTCTCAAAGATGTAATTTAAACTATCTCGTAAAAAGTTCATCACTGTCAGGCAGAGATATGTGCAATTGGGCTTGTGCATGGCTATTTTTTGGATTCTGTGAACTGTTTCCTTTTAGGGATAAATCTATTGGCAAGGCAAACTTCCACTTTTCTTCATTCAAGGGAGGTGAAGATACACGCTTATTGGCATTCTACACCTGCTTGTTCCATTATAGTTTCTACCAGCATTAAATTTATATTAAAATTATTAGTTGATAGGTCCCAGCTTTTCAGGTCAGCCAGCTTTGTATGTTCATTTTTGTACTCAAAACAACTGCACGTGAAGGAGTCAAAGTAGGGAAGACATCAAATCTGAAATATTGAACTTCAACATTTTCTTTCTAAAACTCACCCAATAATCTATTCAATCACATCTCCTGATTAAATCTGCATTTATTTGAATGTGCTTCCTTGTTCAGTTAGTGCTTTCTAGTTACAAATGTGCGTACGGTGTAGGAGAGTTAAAAAAGATAAGAAGCTTTTTCCACATTTGGAAAGCTGTTTTACTGGGAAATACCCTTAGACATTCTAACTGAATAAACTAAGAGTTCATAACTTTTGCTGCCAAAGAACACTTTGAAAAGCAATATATGACATAATTTTGCTGGTTTTCCTCCTCTCCACAATGCAAGGTCTTGTTTTAAATTACATTTCACATACATTCTATAAAACTCAGTTGTCAGAATGCAATCAGAAATAGAACTCTCTGCGGGAAGCTATATGGGTTTATAATGCTCCAGTGATTCTGGGTTTGCCTCCTCCCTCTCTCCTCTGGTTCCTTGTATCAAGGCCATAGTAAAGGACTAAGAATTTATTTCTTCTGGCCACCACCCCTTGAGCAGTATAGAGCTCAAGGAATGGTTGCAGAAATGAACACGGGGTTGAGAAATCTTCACAGAATTCACAGTTAAATTTCCAGTAATACATAGGTGAAGTTTCCCACTTACCCCAGTTTAGGCCATGGATCTGAAATTTAACCATGACAGAATCCTACTCTGGAATAACATAATTCAGTGTACCTCAGAAAGGATCAAGTATCTCTTGAATGATCATGACTTGTTTTCTCTGGTAACTTCTTCCTCATGTTTATCTTGGGGAAATTTCAAGATGATCTCATAAGTCTTCTTAATCTCATCCATTTATAGGATTGTTTTCCCCTTCTCTTCTATGCGCTGCTAGATCCAACTGGCCCAAATCCTTCTTACAGTAAGTGGTTTGCACCAGAGATCGTTTTTTAATTGTGTTTTATAAATAAATAGTTTAGATCTTTGGGTAAGATTACCCATTAGCTGGATACACTGAAAGAGAATAACTGATATTTTTACAGTCTGCCTACAATGACTCTACTGTACCGGATGAACAGTTTCTTCTTTCTGATCAGACAAAATATAACAAGCAATTTGAAACAAGCAAATTTAAACCTGAGTATAAAGAGATGTGGCTCTAATGCTTGGTTTCTGTCTGTTTAAGATTCGTGAAGAGCCAGTCATTTTAAGCAAAGGGACACACCCAAGCAAGACCTCATTATGTTGCATGGAAATGTGGCAGCCAAGCAGACACCCCTGGATGAGCAGCAGGACAGGACAAAGACACTATCTTTAAAGACTATTTTTATCTGTTCTGACTAGAGAGTTAGAAGGAATTTCATCAATAGCATGAGAGTACTAGGCCATGGGAGAAGCCTAAGCCAGAGTCTCTGGATGTAGAATAACAGAATGAGTATTCTAGGAACAGCCATGAACCTGCTCATATGTAAAGGCAAAGTCTTCTTGACTTTTTATTTATTAATACAGTGCTGCGAAACAATGTAGCTTTGTAATTACTTTTCTGCATTCCTAAGAGGTCTAAGAACACATATCCTAGGAGAAACAGCTCTGAGGAAAGGGTGACAAATTCTTCATTACAGGTAGATACCTGCCTATGTTTCTCAAAAACGATTTTTAAGTGAACACTTTTCAACAGTTATGAAAACTCCAACTGTACTTTCCCCCCACTCTCTCTCTCTCCTCTGTTGTAGAAATAACAAAAAGATCATTAGAATCAGAACCTATGTGCCTATGTAACGCTCACTGTAGGAAATCAAGCAAAACAGTTTTGTAGATTTAGTTCTTAATGCAGTGAGATCTGAAGCTTTTCCTTAGTCCTACAAGTAACAAATTCCAAATGCAGTAAAGCCAAGTCCATTTTTCTTTTGCTCACAAGGGAGCCAAGGCTCATTTCATTGTTCTTGTGGAATTCATCTGCTGTGTGAAGGTTCTGCTCACTGCTGGAGAGACAGTGGCTGGAGTTACTTCAGTAAAGATTTGTTTGTAGACTAGGTCTTAAAAGGATAAAACTGCAATAAAGTAAAGTCCCATGTTATAGACCCTTTCATAGCAAAGTCAAACCCCATCTTAAACCCTTTGTTTCCACTGCTGCTGTCATAGCTCTTGTAGAAGCTTTCTGGTTTTTCCATTCTAAAATCATTAAGGGTCAGTTTGTACCCTTGTGCCAGTGCTGTTTTTTACCCTAAATAGCTTTTTCTCCTAGTGTTTACCCCTCTTCACCAGTGTATTTGTCATCAGTTTTCATTTTCTCCCTTGATCATAGTTTTGCTAGACTAAACAAGCTGCTCTATTTCAATCTCTTAAAAGGCCTTTCATTCCCTAATTATCCTTCCATCTCTTTTCTGCAAACATTCTGGTTTAAGTTCATCTTTCCTGTACACAGATGACTATGCAATTTCCTAAAAGAGATTTCACCAGTGTTTGGACTTTTCAGTTTGTGCTGGTACAGCCTGCTGGAGCCTTGGACCTTGATTAGCATTAGTGATTTCCTATATCCTGTATGAAGTGAGAAGCCTCTATGGACTGCAAAGCAGAGAAGAGTGATGCTACTGCTGACTTTTGTTGCAAAATAGAAAGCATGTCATGTAGTGAACCACTTAGAGGCTACAATAACTGGTGTGTTTTTATTTCTGCCTGTTCCTGAATTTCTGAACTTGCCTATTTTTGTGATCAGGCCTACTTCTGAAAGGGAAGTCAAACCTCAGGCCTGAGGAGACATTATTAGGAAACCTACTAGCACTGAAATGCTTGAAAGAACCTAAAAGTTGTTGAGCATTTGTGTGAATTAGATGTGTTTCCACAGCACTTCCCTCTCCTTGCTACAAGGCCATGTTTGTGTCCCCCTCTTTCCAGCTGGCTGTTCTCAAAGCAGTGGCTGATTTTACTTTGACAGAAAGCTGGAGGGCTGTGCATTCGAAAGGAAGACCCTGCAGACCTGGCAACTATCCAGCAGCTATTAGTACAGATGCTGCCTTGCTGCACACCCTCCTGTGCCATGACCCAGGGTGCAGCAGCAAAACAGTTGCTTCTCTGCTTCTCCTGTTATGGAAGATGTTGTCTCCAGTAAATCCTCAGGAAGTAAAAGGATGAACCTGAGCTACATCCCACCTGCACATCTGTGGGAGAGAGAAATCTCAGAGACTTTTCATGCAGATCCATCTCATCCTCTTTTGATAAGGTGTTGTGAGGTCCCATATCTGGGAAGGCTGGAATCTGATACAGCTGAGTCACCACTAAAGGGTCCTCCTCAGAACTGAGGGAAATGGAATCAGAGATGAAGCCACAATGGCTATGAACATATTGTGTGGACATGATTCTTGTTTTCTGAGAGCTCCTCATTTTCTGATAAAATTTCTCATTTTTCATGCCATTGTGAAGGGGGTAAAACAACCTGTCTTGAGTGTATCTAAGCAGATGAAGTTGCAAAATCTGGTGAAAACTCCCTGTTATTTACAGTAATGGCAAAAATCCTTTTGATTTTTCTGAGGCCCAGATGACCCTGATATTAACCATAAGGTGTAATATCACAGCTTCTATTTGTAATCCTCTTTGGTAATGCCAAAAATTCTGCACGTGGTTTACTATAATGGATTTTAATAGCCATAGAAATATTATCACAGAAAAGGTGAATTATAGCAATATGTGACACATGAGCAGGAGATCTTCAGCTGCTGAGAAGTGCCACAGCTTAGCTGAAATCCTATTTTGTTAGCAGAGAATGTCCCTCACACTTTTAGGATATATGAATAGTGAAGGTGTTAGGAACTTTTAATGAGTGTGAAGCAACTTCATGACTCACTTTGGTTGAGTGCTGAGAAACCCCAGATTCATGTATTGCAGAAGTTTTCCAGAAAAAACTATCAGAGAAATTGAACAATGTACTCAGGGTACAAAACACATCAACTTTGAATGCATTGAAGTCCCTGTTGTATATTACTGATCACAGGCTCAGTTCCACAAGCCAAGAAATAATGCAGAAAAATTACTGGAAACTCCTATTTAAAACATGACACCTTCCAAAATAATTTCTACAGGCAGTAAGAATTAATGCACTGTGAACAAAGCAGTGTTTTCTCTATAAACCTTTAAAAAAGAAAAAAAGGTTCAGCACAAAAGGTCTGCAGTTAGATCTCTGATGATTTAGGCATTTTCTTTTTCAAGTGTTAATAATTTATCAGGAGCTAAAAGTGTTTTCAGAAAAATAACTCTGTGCTCACTCATTTTGAAGCAGCTTTGGGTTTTTCCTTTTGTTTTCAATCTGTTCTAGTTGCATTCCTTTTGAGTGGGAAAACTAAACCAAGCATTTGTAAGATATAAATAGTTGAGGATGAGATGAGTAATTACGTGAGAAGAAACCAGAGTTGATTAGTGATAGATCTAAGTGACATTACAATGAAATCCATTCTTTCCTACTAGCTCAGCATCGAGGAGGTGATGATTTTATGAAACAATGCTCCATAAAAATACAATGTCTTGTAGAACATTATTATATCTACCCCCAAAATAAAAAGTAAAAACAACAACAAAATTATCTTTTATTTTACAAAAGACAGGCAAATTCTGGCACATTAGGCCATTTCAAGAGTTTTTCTAGGTGTTCTTTCTTCAGTTTTTAACCCTAGGAAAACAGCCAGCCCCACACTAGATAAGCCTTACTTTTCTCCATCTGCCACAAGCCCTCACTCACCTGCCTGCTTTGGAACCTGCTCCTTCTCAGCAGTAGAAATAACAGCTAGTGCTGACACATTTTTCACAGTTTGATACCCTTCTTAGCACATCTTTAATATTTAGGTTTTCCTCCCACCAAGCATAAAAGTACAAAGCAAATGACCATCAAGGAACCAAGTTTATGCCTCCTGTGTAATTCAAAGGTAATAATGCTTATATTCTTCTAATATAATCAGTAAATAGATGTAAATATATATAAAATGTAAATACATATATTTGTATAATTGAATTTATTTGTTATTTAGATAGATTTTGTTAATCTCTATTAAAAGAATTATAAATAGATAATTATTGAAATAAAACACATTGGCTGTACATGGTCATGCCATAGTCCATTTTTACTTTTACTTCCCTATAGACTGACAATCAATGTGTCTATTATGGTGAAATAAAAGCTTAAATGAACTAAAATTATTAAAGTTCCTTGATCCTCTTTTGCCATCTGCCTGCTTCACATGCTTACATTTTCCTTCAGTATGAAAGATGTGTGCTAGTCAAGTGTACATTGTAAGCCATTTTCTATTACTGTGGAGATAATATTTTAAAGGTTAAGACCAAGAAGCGTGTCTGAATTTAAAGGACCAAAGCCAAATGAAGGAAATAACACATCATTGTTACTGGGGAAGGGAGTCTCTCTTCACCTGGTAGAAGAACGAAACTCATTGATAAAACTTGAGTGCCCTTCCTTGGTATTGTACAGCTCTTTTGTAAAATTAGGTTCAGGGAACACAGGAAGGGCTGATGGCTTCATATTCCTAGATGAGCCATAGATTGCTGGGGGAGCCTTATCTATGCCAGTTTTACTGCTATAAGGTTTGACAGAATTTCCTTAGTGCAGATCAACATGCTTATTCTAGTAGAACTTATTTGAGAAGCTGTGTTAGGTATCTCAGCAGTTGCATATGGGTTGGGTGGACACCCAGCAGCCCTTCCTGCATATAACTATTTTGGTGAAACAGTCTGCTTCTAATCAGAACAGTAAGACTTTAAAAAGTATATCAGATATGAATGACCTTTTGATTCTCAATAGCGCTGCACTGGAAATTCCTCTGTTTTCCTTTTTAGGAAATGTTCATCTAGATTAATTTATTTAATAGAAAGATCATCAAAGGGAAAAAATAGATTGGACAATAGAGGTCCTGCGTACTCAGTCACACAACTGATGTGAATGTCAAATCTATTGATACAAATGTCAACATGAAACAATAAAAACAAGACTGGGAATGCTGGAAGGTTAAATGTAAAAATAGAAATTTTAAGCTCTAAAACAAGCCAAATACTTCTGTTACTTAAAAGCACTGTTGAAACTATTCAGTAACACAGGGGCACTGTCTGGGTGAAACAAGCTCATGTTCATTAACATTACCTCCTGTCATTGTAAAAGCATATGGAGAGAGAGTATACGGATGGAACTAAATTTGGAGTGATTACCTGATGAACTTGGAGAGGAAGGATTGTGCCTAACTAGAGGGCTGGTCTCTGGGAAAGTTTGTGCTTACCTTGGATTTTTGCTGGTCTCATCTCCTTGCCATTCACAGTAACACTTTCCTTCTCATCTGAAATGAAGCTGGCTGCAAAGGAAAGCAGACAAATAGTAAAGTTACCAACTTTTGTCAGTAGAACAAGTACAGCAGTTAAAAAGACCCTTGTAAGTGGCTTCTGTCCTCTATCCCAATAAAGACTTCATAGATTATGCTTTTTTCTTAGTAGCAGAAATATTGCAAATATGTCAGCCAGTCCATCCCACAGCCTCATTGAAGCAAAATTGGTCTCCTTAGTAACAATCTTTGAGACAAAAAGAAATGTCTCCCTCTGTCTGACCTGGAGGCTCAAACCTTCCCTTTGTGTACCAGCTGCCCTCTTTTGTCTCTAGCTTCATTTGTAAAACATTTTAGCCTTGATCTTGTTTATATTGACAAAAGGAATCTGTATAAAATGAATGAGGGAAGGTTAGCTGTATAAACCTGCTGGCTGCCTCTGCAAGAGCCAGAACAGCAATGCTGAAGACAGAAATAATCATCATTTTCCTTTAATGCATAGAGACAAGTAAACAAGCATTATTGCTTGTCTTCAGGAGTTGCCACAGAGAAGATGAAGTAGGTACTTCCACATGGACAGGCAGCAAAGGCCACTTACATGCTCTCTCTATGAAGACCTATAGTTTTATTGGACATGACTTCAAGACCAGTCCGGAAAATATTAACAATTGATACTAGGTGACATTTGTAAAACACTGTAAGATCAGGGTACCTAGCCTGTTACATCCACACCAGCCCACTGCAGCATGAGGAACTAGGTCAATATGTCAGTTCTGCTACTGGCTTTTATGTGGAAAAATTTACTAGGTCATTGAATTTACACTTTTTTTTCATGTTTTTTTCCTTTTTTTGAAGCTCTGGTGTAAAAAGAGCCTGAGAAAGCAAGTGTAAATCCAAACAGTCACACTGTCATGCTTTGGGAAAGCCTTTTAATGAGCAAGGCTGAATCTCACCTATATCTTTGTTGTTAACTTCCAGCTGGTAAAAAAAAGAAGTAGCACTAAAAGCAGTTGATGATGCTGCTCATAGAAAAGCTCCAGTCCAAGGAATGCTGACAGTCCTGGTTGAGTGACCAAATAGGCTGAAGGTACCTCCTAACAAGGTGTCAGTGGAAGTTAAGAAGCAGGGTCCTTGCTGATGCCTTTTGCTAGGGTTTCCCTCAATGTTGAAATGTCTTCTGCTAGTAAATGGGTACTTCAGAAAAGCAATGGCACGAAATGCTATCTCCAGTTTTGATGATGCATTGCACTAGCTGGTTTACATGGCAGTGAGGAAGCCTGGTCCAATGCCAGGCTTGATGGAAAGCTCTTGTGCATATATATGTTTATACTCTGGTTTGCTTTCTGCCCCACCAAGTGACTGAGGGAGCCAATGCCTAGGATCAAGTTTGTTTCCCTTGGTGGGAGCACAGCAGTAACATTCAATGTGCTTCTTGTCTCAACATGCTATTGCTTCACTGCCTGAGAAGAACAACAGAGCAGTCTAGTTTATGGACCTGCTTTTGCCTCCATTTCTGCCTACACTGTTATTCATGAGGTGGGAACAAGGCAGCTTACGCAAATCTTCCACTGTGTAAATCATTCTGGCCCTAAAACTGCATGCTAAAATGCACCTTGTGAGTTAAAACATCTGAAACTGATATTGGGTGGAATCACTAAAATGATTTTGTTAAGAGTGCAAACAAGCTAGTATTGACTTGAGATATTTTCATCTATTACTTTATTTGAAGAAAAAGAAAACATGCTAATAGCACTAACAAGCATCAGAGCTAAGCAATTTCAAAGGGTAATTATACAGCAGAGTTCTGGAAACCTTCTGTCTACTGCAGATCCTAGATATTAACACAAGCAGCAGACTAAATATTTGTACCCTGTTTGTACTGCCAGCTGGAAAATGAAGGTAATTAATGGGCAGCTATAAGGTGGAAGAGTCTGGAAAATAGCAAAACTTGTAGTCCTGAAATACATAGTGCTGATGCCAGAATATTGATTTAATTCCATTGCTGTTGCTAAGTGATCCTGTATATTTTTACATTATGTATTTATGTTTACAGATTATTATAATTTCTTGTTTCTCTTCTATCAAATTTTTCCTTTGAACATTTATTTCATGGACATTAGACAAAAAGAAATATCTCCTATCAAGTGCATCTATTCAAGTCAACTGGTAACAGGACTTGACACTTGTCTGGTCTTTTTAATTTAGGTTTCAATTCTCTTTCTTTGGGTAACATTGACTCTGACAGTGGATAATTACAATGAATGTGCTTAGTGAAATTAAAATCAATGACATCTCTGTCTTTGCTCTCTGTGGAAATTGCCAATAGAGGCAAAAAAAGATTTTCCAGGTACTCTATTGGAAGTGGCCAATACTAAATGAAACAGGAAAGCAAAAGATTTATGACTGTATAGCACTTGCATTACTGTGGGCTGATTACTTTCTGCAAAATCCATAGTCATGTAAGGTGAACTAAATATATTTGGCCTCAGCTGCAGAATTTCTACTAAATTCACAGTTTTCTGCAGGTTGCTTCAGACATCTACTCTTTAGTGGAATCAGGGAATGCCCACTCCGAGTTCAGTTTTCAAGTCAGCTTGTTAGAAAACCTATAGGTTTTCATTGAAGGCAATCAGCCTATGGTTTATATATATATAGAGGATAATCTGTGGTAAAAAGGGATGGATGGTTACAATGCTCTGGCCTGACCTGACCTCTTGCCTATCGTATCTGGCAATTTCCATGGTTACTCCAAAAACTTCAGAAGAAAATATCTTTTTATAAAGACAACCAACTGAAATTTAAGGAGTGCAAAACATGCTGAGTTTTACATGCCTGTGGTAAACTGCTCTAGCAGTTACATACCTCAGTGTTAAAAATGTATTTTATTTCCTGTTGAAAATTTGCTGATTTAAACTCCAACCACTGCATTTTGCTATCCCTATGCCTCTGTATTAGAAACTCTTCAATCTGCCTTTAGCACTGATAAAACCCCATTCTGTCTGTGGGGTGGGAAGAAGGATAAGAGCAATGCTAAAAAGGCAATGTATTTACTGCCTCCAATTTCCCAGGAAAAACATAAAAAGATAGGCTAAATTAGTTGCTAAATTTTATCACACCAAAAAGAGCTTTCTGATACTATGCCAATATGAACATTCTATTAGATTAATCCATATGCAGGTCATAATTTTTTCTGCACAGCATTTTCCTCATGGTTTTTTGAATGATTTTAAAGAAAAATATTCACATTCCACATTAGAAAAGTTACAGGCACTTGTGTCAGTGTGTTGCCTTGTACAGGGGAAGCTAACATTCCTATCTAGATGTATGTTTCTTAGAATAAAACCTTGGGGATGTGCACATTGAGGCACTGTGGTAGGTTCTAGTTTTCATTCACAAAAGAGGCTCAGGCTGCACTTAAGCCATTGTAGCACAAAGGTAAAATCTGTTCCTAAATATTATAAAAGTTATTCCTGTCCTGTGAACATTTTTTTTGTCTTATAGAGGAGAAAGCTCATTGTTGGTAGCCTTTGTGAGAAGGGAGAGGCACAGTGGTGGATGCTTGAGCCAGGTTCCAAAATGCCAGCAGCACATGGTTGGCACAGAGCAGTGACTGAGGGGAAAGGCCTGACAATGCCAGGCTGATATGGCAGGGTTTCAGAGTTAAAGTAAAACAAAGACAGTAATTCAATAAACTGGGAGGAGACAATCTCTTCACCCTCTTCCCACTTGTCCTGTTTTTGCTGCATACCTCCTTTCTTACATCTACTCTAGCACATTTTGGGCCCTGCTGTGATCTAATTTAATTCCAGAATGGCAGAGAACTACTAAATTTTTCATTGTGTGTTTTTCAGGTGGTTTTTTTCACCATTTTACCTAATGGAGTTGGCATTTAAGAAGAGCTGTGGCGATTGCCAGCACTAGCATGTTGGTGAGGAGGGGGAAGGAGGCAGGTGAGCGCACACCCTGCCTTGGCAGCAGCGAGCTAAAGATCAGCCAGCTGTGCTTTTGAAATCATACCCTTCAGTTTTAATCAGAATGTACAAAATACAATGCAATACCTTGAAATGGAAGAGCCTGTCGTGATCCAGAGTGTGGTGGGAGCCTGGAGAAGCCAGTGCGGTGTGAAGCAAGGAGACAGAGAGAGGCGAGGGCGTCCCTCAGGGCTCCCGCTCTTTCTGTGAGGGCCCTGTTGCAGCACTCGACCCTTCCCAAGGTGAAGCAGAGGCAGCTCCAGAGCAGCCCCATGCAAACCGTAAGAATTTTGTAATGATTTGACGGTTTGGGTTTTTTACTTTGACTTAATTATTTGAATTTCCAATCTTTCCTTCAGTTGCTTTTGGGCACTGTCTGCCCACGCCTCAGGGTGCATGGCTGCCAAGGCACAGCTGCCGCACAGCTCACAGGGCCGAAGCACCAGGTCCCACTGTGGCACTCGAGTGTCCCTGTGGGTGCAGGAGCTCTGGCATGGCGTGTGCCACCATGAGCTACGGCATGGCCTGTGTGCCACCATGAGCTCCGACATGGCCTGTGTGCCACCAGGAGCTCCGGCATGGCCTATGTGCCACCNCATGGCCTGTGTGCCACCATGAGCTCCGACATGGCCTGTGTGGCACCAGAAGCTCCAGCATGGCCTGTGTGCCACCAGGAGCTCTGGCATGGCCTGTGTGGCACCAGGAGCTCCGGCATGGCCTGTGTGCCACCAGGAGCTCCGGCATGGCCTGTGTGCCACCAGGAGCTCCAGCATGGCCTGAGTGCCACCAGGAGCTCTGACATGGCCTGTGTGCCACCAGGAGCTCTGGCATGGCCTGTGTGTCACCTGGAGCTCTGGCATGGCCTGTGTGTCACCTGGAGATCTGACATGGCCTGTGTGTCACCTGGAGCTCTGACATGGCCTGTGTGGCACTGACACCCCCTCAGCCCAGCTGAGGGGCCTCAACAGGAGCCCACTGTCCCACTGCATCTACGGCTGCAGCCCCAGGGCCTGGCTGAGCTGTGCCAGAGGTGGGAAGCTGTGTTTTACCATGTGGTAAAAAGCCAAAATTCCTGTGCATGTGCATTTCAGGTCTGCAAAAGGACATGTGAGATGTGAAGATTGTTCAGGTGGTAAAGCTGGCAGTCCTAACATCTCACAGGATGCAAGGGGTTTGACAGGGGATCTGGATTTTAGTGATAGATTCCAGCCACTTGTAAAGAAACTTTAGGAACAATTCAGATTTTAGGTGGCTATTTTTATTTTATGTTTATCATGTTGACCTGCTGGGTAAAAAAATAGGAGTTAGTACAAGAGACACATAGTTATATAACACAAACAGCTCCAAAACCATCCCATGCTATACATGTAGCTATTACAGAAAGACTGTTGGATTTGATATTGAAAGTAGAAATTATTTACACAAATTGCAGTGTAGAATTCTGTGTAGATCTTCTTGCTTTTGTTCTGTTGTTATTGCATGCTTAAATTGAAGATGTACATTCCTGGGCATTTTTCATTTCTTCCCTACTCTCTCTTGTGTGCTACTACTTATTTTGTATCAGTCTGTTTTCACTAACTTGATGATTTTAAGGTAAAAAACCTATATTATCATTCACTGTCACTTGATACTTACATAAATCACTGGGCATATTTAAAACTATCTATAACCACAGTTTTGTTGCAGCAGAGGAAAAATCCTAATTATAATATCCTACATAAATACTTTGATACAGTACAGTAGCTCTAAGTCATGTGTAAAATGGCCACTATTCAGCTCTGTGGGTCTAGTGGTGAAACAAACCACGAAAATAAAGTTGACTAAAACCAAGAAATGAGAGAGAATAGAGTTCTCATGCCAGCTGAGATGAGAAAAAGATAGGGTGTTATTTATGGACTGAAGTTTTTTACCCTTCCTTGGATCTTAATGTACTCAGTGCCCTTTGCTGCAGAGCACTGCTGCTCTCCCAGCTCATGTTTCACTATATTTGCAAACCACCTGCATGTTTTGTACTGATTTTTAAAAGTAGAGATACCAGACCATTGTACTTGAAATCCAAATCTATCTCTGTTAAATGAAAAATGAACATATAAACCCAGGAGCAGCTGGTCAGCAATCAGAGATTAGCTAACATTTATTTTAAATGTTATTTCAAATCAATTTTTTTATTTTTCTAAATTGAAGAGTGAGAATATAACTACTTTTTCCAAGTCTGTCTGGACAAACTGTGAAGAAAATGACCAGGTTGATGGGGAGTCAGGGCTGTCATAGCCCTCTGAGGTGTTGGAAGGCCTGCCTCAACAAGGCTCACACAAACTGGGTTGGGTTGGTAACCATGGGAGCTAAAACTTGGTAATTATTTTCATTTTTGAAGTTCTCAGGCTTTTGTGTATGTGTTTTCAAGGCTTTCTCTGCAGTTGTGACAGACAAAAACATGAGGGAAAGGAAGGTAGAAGCACAGTTAATACAATATAGGAAATTACTCTGTTACTTAGGCACCCTTCATATTTGGAAGGTCTTACAATAAAAGTTCTGAGAGTTGGCAGTGCTGATGAACAGCCTGTTGAATTCCAAATCCTTTGCAGGAAATGCTGTGCAGGCAGTGCTCTTTACCTGGCTCAAGTTCTCAGTTACTATTGCTATCACCAAGTAGATGATGTATATGGTGAGGAAAAGGATTCTAAAGAAATGAAGGTTGTAAAAGGCTGCTGTTTCTACCAAATGTAGCTGCAAGAGCAGGACCTGTGCACAAAGTCCTGTACATTCTTCAGTTTATGGGCAGGGGCACAAACTATTTGCTATGTGTATCCTTACTCATGCTCTTGTAGCCTTTTCCATGTGCTGAGTCTGTCTCTAGGATACTTCATCTTTTGCAGCCTGACATGAGTCTTAATTTACAATTCATTGATCTTCTAATTATTTGGAACTAGGTGTTGTCTTCAATACAGAGGTTTTAATGTTATGTAATTTATATTTATTTTGTGGCTTTAAAAGGCTCAATAAATTATTTGGACCTTTTGAATAGTCTCTGATTCCCATCTTAGATTTGTGCCCATTTTTTCTTACGTGTTCCATGAGGGCAGTTTGTAACCAAACACAGAGACTGTGATTTGTTACTTGTCATTAGTAGAGTAAGTAAAGGGTAAAATTATTTGCAATGCAACTGCTTTGTACACACCTGCATTTAAAACCACAGACACCTCTTTTTGTCAAGATAGTTTCTCAGTTGCAGCTTGAAGGAAGTTAGGGAGGAAAGGAGGAAAAGAGTATAGCAAGGCATTTATCATGTCATGCCTTTCCTAATTCTGTGTTCTTCTGTAGGAGTCTACTACCCTGTGCTGGCAGAGATGGCTTTCTGTGCTTAGGAGATAGTGGATCTGACCCCAAATGTCCATTATTGAGCTTAAAAATTGAGGGCACTCTGGCCCTTGACAGGACATTTTTTAATACTAGAAGAAATACTGCCTGTAGTTAAACTGAAAGGGTTAGGTTTCATTTAGCTTCTTCTACAAACTGCTTCTTAAAGGCTTTTCTGTTTGCTCACCTCCCCTGGATCTTAAACAGAGACATTGTGTTGCTAGGGAAAATAGTGAGCAAGCAATAACAAATACTTCCTCACAAGGAAGCAAAGCACCCTGTTAACCATCAGCCATACAGATATGACTGACAGTGGAATAGAAAACACAGGGGAAAATATGAACCCAGTTCACAGCTTTCATTCTGTCCTTAAGAGAAATACTCCCTCACTTCCTTCCTTCAGCACAGCCCAGTTGCATCCTTGTGATCCTGGAGAAGGGGGTCACTTGGTGACAGCAGTTTCACTGTTTAAGGATACCTGCCACAGTCACGAGTATCAGTCAGAAACAAAAGATTTTGAATAGCATTGCCAGAGTTACACTTCACATATGCACATTTTACACTAAGCCAAAAAGAATAAGGGATTTTTCCTCTGTGATCTTCTTAGTTCCAAGAAAATTTCTTCATGAGACATGTGTGGGAATATAATAACTTAAATCCAGTCAGACTTCATCTTGCCTCCAGACTCTGAACAGATTGGAGGGATATAAATTAGAAAAAATTGACATTGGCCTTGATCTTAACTTTGCTACCTAAGATGCTTTCCAGGGTCAGTCTTGAAATTCAGCATAACACCATTCTGTCAGAACAAAGCACAAGTTGCACAGTGGAGCTATTTTAGTTTTTAAAGTATTACTGTTAACAGCTTTTTAAAAATAGTCACATAAAACCCAACCTCTTTTCATTCCTAAGTCTCTTCTTTTTTTCCATCTATCTGCAATTTTCTTTTTATGATGTTCTTGACTAAGCAGAGTTAGTCAATACTCATTCATGCACCATACTTAAGCTGACAGTGTGGGTCTGTTTCAGGGGACCATTTGTGTTGTGACAGGCAAAGAACAGACCAGTTGCACTGTTGTTTTCATTGAAGACAGACAAAACTAGGCCAAATCCGACAGCACTCACTCAAGCAAAACTCCAAGAGAAACTTTGCCTTAATTCATCTAAGAACAGTCAGAAATGGAGTTTAGCAGCTGCATATTTTTCACACTCTGAAAAGTTCAAATCATCCTTTTTACCACTGTTGCTCATGCATGATGCAAAAATGTCTGATTCATTGTAAATGTAAAAACTCAGCAAAAAGTACACGTAAGAAATTCCTTCAATGTAAAGCTCCAACTAAAAGTGAGATGAAACCTATTAAATTTAAAATTCCCCACTAGCTGAAGTTAAGCTAATTTTTGTTAATAGTTAATAGTAAAAAAGATGGCCTGAAAAGAGTTCAGTGCCTTGTGAACCTAATCTGCAGCAGCAGTTGCACCACATCAGTCTCCCTCCCCAAATCAACAACACATCTATTTATCAAAATAATTAAATAATGAAATCCAGATTCTTTTGTTACGTGTGTTTCCTCAGTGTTTTTCTAGTTCTATGTGGTCTTGCACATGAGTAGCTAATTTCATTAATATCTTTCTTCTGTCAGGAGACAGCATTACATTGTAAGGAATGCAATAATCCACCCTCGTTCATAAACTTCCTTTTGTAACATATTTCCACTTAATTCACATTTTTCAAGAGCTTTTACTTACTATAAGTACCCTTGGGTGGTATATGAGACTCAGCACCCAAAGTACTTTTTTCCTCACCTAATTTCTAAGCTGCATTGCCTGAAGCTGAGGAGGTCTTAGGATATTCCCATGATTCTGGTTTGTCGGTATATGAAATACTGGATTAATAAGAGAATTTTACCAACTTGGTCACCATTCTGTATGCAAACAGGAACATTTTCCAGTGTGTGATTTAGATTAAGTTCAAGATTATAAGCTTGACTCCTTTAATTCAGGTTCCTGCAGCAGAAATATCAATTATTCATCATTACTTACTAGGAAGGAAGTGTACCTGTGTCATAGCAAGATGATCCTTTAGAGAATGTAATGTAGGCTTCTTTGGACATCCAAAACATATAATAATATTTTACTTCTCCCTTGGTAGGGAATCAAAGAGAGCCTTGGTTACTCCAGTTCAAACCACATCTCAGTCAAAGTGTCCAAAGAGAATCTAAAATTTCAGATTCAGCCACTGCTATGTAAAACAATGCCACAGGAACATTCTCATGTCAAAACCACAATTTTTATAGCCAGCTGAATAGCTCTTTCAGGCAATCAGTTCAAATATATACCTTATTCTATCTAAAACTGAGATCCACTGTATATCTGTTCATGTAGAGGACATAGCCTAGACTCTAATCTCTAGAAATTGGCATAACTTAAAGGCACTTGAGAGAACAAACACTCAAATTACAGACTGTTAAAATAGGAAATATGGATGGATTTCTACTAGAACAATGTTGGACACTCCTGCAGTTGTGCTGCAGCCCAAATATAAATGCTTTTTCTATTAGCCTGAGAGGCATTAAAGGTCATGTTTGCTACAGATGAGACGAGATGAGGGCTAAAGACCTAACTTGTAAAAGCAAAAAGGAGGGGAGGCTTTGAGAGTGGGCTTTCTTATCATGTGTACAGAAGGCTCTTCCGTGGCTTAGAGACAGAGCTGGCTTTACATGGGGCAGGAGAAAGGCTGGGCCTCTGTCTTCTGCTGATGTCTTGAGCAGGATTCCTACCTAGGGGGAGCCTAGTTTCTCACTAGTAAATGGGCCAGTACATTCTTCAGTACTTTGTTGGGTTTAAAAGACTTTTTCTAGCTGTCTCTTAGAGTTTCCAAGGGCTGATTTTACTGTGGGTGAGCACACAACACCAGGACTATCTTTGGAAATGACACCCTATATTTAGATAACCAAATGTCTTAAAACGAAGCTGTTCTGAACAGCGATAGTAAAAGATGTAAATTCATGCACTTTTCCTAAAAGCTGAAGAATCATCTCCCATGTAAAAATCCTTTATTTTCTCAAATCTTACTCAGTGGTGTCCTTGGTTGCTTTTGCCACCAGGACATATAAGAACTCCAGTTTTAACTTGTCATGCTATCCTTTGCAAGACTGAAAACAAAAGATATTTGTCCCAAGTTTTCCTTACAGACAGTGAAATTTAGAACAACTTTTCAGTTAGCTGTTATCAAAATAAATCATTAAATACATTAGAAATTAGAAAAAAAATTATGTGCTCAGAAACAAAAGTTTTGTTTATATCACTTTAAAATCATTTCTCAAGCTGCACAGAAGAAACACCTTTCTTTTGTAGATAGGATCTCTGAATAAATATCAAGCAATGATGAAGAATGTATTTTATTTTTAAAACCTCACAGTTTGGGGAAATCTTGCTTAAAATTTTGGAATGCCTTGAACTTCTCTGACTAGCACTGTCTACGGTTTCTGGTAGAATTCCCATGGAAGGAAATAAATGTGTCCATGTCCTTTGGTTACAGGGGAGGAATTCAGTGGCTGAATTTCCTTCACATAAAGCTGTGCTCCCAATACTCAGTGCCAAAACATCTACTGCTAGAATAAAAGCTGTTTGAATGGTGTTTCAGTAATTTTGAATAATTCTGGCCTCTACATTCTGGACTCCAGAGCGATTTGAGGTTTGAAACTGGGACATAAAAGCTAAAGTAATATAAATGGAATGACATGTGCTTTCCAAGATCTGGAAGCCTGCTGCCCTCCAGGTCTCTAGCTTATGCAGGAAATGATAGTTTTTTATAATGTTGACGTTCCCATATACAAATGAAAATCCATAGTGTTTCCCAGACCTGACACTGAAACACACACAAAAGGGAGAAGTGGGCTCAGAATGAAATAAAGTGCTAAGGGGAACAAGAATAATGATCTTCAACTTCATTTATTGTGCTTCTTTAAATCTTTGCTTGGCAATGTTTCTGTGGAAAGATTGAAGTTTAATTTTTCACACATTTAACACCCAGTTAAACACCATGTAAACCCATGGCAATGGCCAAATACACCTCATTAAGAAAAACTTGAGACTACTGTCCTAATGAAGTTCCAGATTTTCCTATGCACTGTCTTGGATTGATTCTTTATAGCTTTTTAGCTTTTTCAATAAAGAATCTGTCCTGATTTCATGTGTCTATATTAAATGAAATACATTTTATTGAATAACCACCTCTAGCTGTGATTCTTTATATCATTTGAAAATGTGTTTCTAATATTGCTGTTTGTAAGACAGCAGAGGGCAAATGTTTTTACAAAGTAAACCAAGACTATTGACACTAAAAAGGGAAATCTTCTTGATACCTGTCAGTATTTGGTTCTGTGGCTGACATATTCCTCCCTTTTTTGACTTGCTTTATGTTCTAACTTTTGCTGGCATCTTATCTGCTGAAAAATGCTGCAGGCCAAATATCTTTTACCTCCCTGCTATCACCCCAAGAGGTCAGGAGTTTATTTGGAGCATTGCACCACCCTGCTTCTGCAACAATTGATAAAACAAGATTATGTTAAAGAAACTAGTGTTGATTTTACTAGAAACTAGAGAGAAGAATGAAACTAAATGAAACTAAAGTTGAACAGAAGAAACTTTCCTGCATCTGGCAGCTGCACAAAGTCTAGCTCACCAGGTTACAATCTCATAGTTATTCCTGATACATTCAAGCACACTAGAAAAATGTATCAGTGCTTATCTGACCTTTCCTCTCATAATATGTTTCACAGATCTGTTACAACAGGAATTTCAGCCAGCAGCAGCTTCAGGGAAGAACAGTTCTGGCAGTCATGAGCAGCTGGGAAATGCTTCACCTTTTGAAGCTCCCTTCAGCTGAGAAAACTCTCCCTTGTTAGGATCAATCCAGTCTTTATCAGTGGCAGGTTGTGTTAAATGTATTCCAAGCAACTGTTTTGCAAAGTGCAGTTTGTGGCTAATTCCACTCAGTGATGACAGTGTTTCCAAGCCTTTGTGTGAACATTCCAGCTTTTTGCTAGAGGTGTTGGAATATGTTGTCCTTATGAACTTTTAAAAGGAAATCTTCAGCTTAGCCCACACACACACTTACATTTCTCTTTATGGAAGCTCCACTGATCTGTCTCTGGGGAAATACCTTACTCAAAGAAAAGAAACAGAATTATTCTCTCAATACTGTTATTCAGAATTGGGTATATTGTATTGAAGTATGTGGAAGATTGCTGCTGCCATAAGGCTGGAACAAGCACAGGCTGAGGCTGACTGATCAGTGCAGAACTTGTACATGCTGTTACATTGTTGCCTTTAATATAAAATGCAAGGATACTCTGCCATCAGATTGTCATTGCTTTCAAAATTGTATTGTGATGCTTCACCAAGGGTTTAACATTCCTTGAATTTCTTGAGTTAGTGACTGCAAGAAAAGAAATTGGTTGTCAGAACTAAATGTGTAAAAGTTGGTCTTATTCTAGAAATCTATCAGCTTCAGGTTCAAAAGCCTGAATAAAAATCAGACACACAGAAGCACAAATCATGGATGGGAAGTGCTAGGGCAGCCATTGCAGTGTTTCAGCATGCACAAGGCTCCAATCTACTTGAAATTTTGCAGGATTGGAGTAAAGTTGGTGGCCTAGGAAATTCTTTCATAGTGACACATGGAATGAAACTGTTCAGGACAAAGAAATCCACCTATAACACAGGGATGTGTTCATGGGATGTGCTCATATTCACCTCATTAAATCAAATTGTCACATCTAGCACCACTCTTACCTACTGAAGGAGCTGTGCTGTCTTTCCACTGCCTGGGCTCAGAACTGAATTGCAGCAATCTCTTCAAAGTATCTCATTTGCCACATTTGCCAATTGTGAAAACACACACTACGTAACCAGAACTGACAGGAGATGGCAGCCATGCAGAGAAAAGGGTGACACACACAGTGTTTTGAAAGAGGAATGGAGGGCCAGAAGAGACAGCGAGGAAGAGCAGGGAAGAGAAGGTATGACAGCCTTAAGACACATCAAATAAGGGAGGAAAGCCGTGGAAACAATGATGTCAGGCAAGGAGTATGGAACTGAAAACAGGGAATAGAAACTATTCACTCTGTTTAGGATAGGAAGGAGGGATTCAAAGACAGTAGAATCTGGTGGAAGAAAAAGACTTAGGGGAGTGAAAGGGCTATGAAAGCAATGATAGAAGTAGTAAGAGGAAGTACAGGCAGCTATGAGAGATTATAGAGAGGCTGAGGCAAACATCACTAAGTACAAGGAATGGGTAAGGAAGGGAGACTTCACTGGAGACTCAAATTAATCCCTGATGGAAAGAAAATAGACACACAGAATGAGGAAAACATTTGGGGAACGTTATAGAAAACAGGGGTGTGAAGACATTAGGACATAGGGAAGAATAAAGTAGATGAGGACCATAAGCAAAAATAAAGGAAAAAACCATCAAACCCAAAATAAGCCAAGAAAAAAATCCCAAACAACTTCCTTGTCTTAAGCCATCAAGTCAGGAGAAAGAGATGTTATCCATTGTTGACATAATCTTTTCTTTTGAAAAAGACTGCACACTGTTTGCAAATTACAGGAAGAGCACAGTAACTATGGCTACCACAGTGCACACTGCTGCAAATATAATCCTCTTCTGGGTGTCCATGTTAATTCGTGCAGAGAGGACTTTGTACATACAGCTTTGTAGAGCACAGCTATATCAAAGGATCAATATACGTGCACCCAAATGTTTTAGAAAATTTCCTTTTATCCTTCTAGTCAGCCTTACATTAGTACCATAATTGTTGTGACTGACACTTGCTCTGCTAGAACATTTTCACAGTAAACTACTCCAGAAAACCTTTCCCCAAACTTACCTGATCATACACCTGTGTTAGTTGGTATGTTCATATGAGATAACAGAGACATAAACACAATGTAATCCTTGCTATGTAATGTAATCCTCAGTGTTACAGATGAGGAAATTGATTTAGAAAGACATTTGGGGACAAAGGTATTTCATTGTAACCTATTTAGGCAGATTTAGGCGGATGTCTCTATTGCTTCAGATTATTATTTTACCATCCACTGGATTCATTGCATCAGGAAAATTACTTTCCATTTCAGGTTAGCCAGTATATTTTGATTTCTACACATTTCTTAGGAATGCTGCAAAACTTTCCAAAACAGTAGCTTCATCCTGGAACAAGATAACAAAATGCAATTTTAAAGTTAAGTAAGAGCAGTGTTAAAGGGAGTGTTTCTAAAAAGAGTTCTCTAACATTTCTGTACATTCACTGTCAATTCAAATCTTTCAAGCTCTCTATATTGACTTTAACAGGCAATGAATTGGACTGAAAGTTAAAGCCTAACTGAAGCACTCACTTAGAAAAATATGATACTATCTGTGAACCACTGCATTCTGAACATTGTGATCAGGCCACAAAAAATGCAGCTTGAAACAGGTGCCAGATATTTTTGTAGGAAATCGGTGCAATTTCAGATGAGTTTAATGGAGCAGCCATTTCATGAAGCAGCTGACCAGCTACTCACACTCCTATTTCACTCATCTTAACAAAATTACTGAAATCTTCAGAGTTTTCTACTGCTCATATTCAGAACCATGCTTACAAATGGTCATGCTTTGTATTTAATCGATTTTTCCTTCAACTGTGCAAACACGTGATATTCAGTGTATTTACTATATAGGAAGCCACAAAATGGGCAGCAAAGTTATGTGGTACCCAATCTGTCCAAACATGGTAATATTACCTACTAAAAGTAAGCTGAAAAATGAGAAATGGAAGAAAATTACTATAAACTGAGTGTAAGTATATTAACTAGAAATAGGATTAGAGAGAAAACAGGCTCAGATTTTCCCTTCCTCTCCTTAAGGAGCTACATTGAACTCAGTGGGGTAACTCAAGGTAGAGTTCCTAACTGAAGAATCATGTCTTATTGTTACACATTCTTTCTCAGCATGGAACCAATTTCTTTTTTTCCCACTTGACTGTTTAGTAAACCACAATTATTCAGTTAGCCATCAAACCTTAATTAGATTACTTACATGCCAGAACAACCCCAGCCACTTGTGTGAACTACATTAACTTCTAATAATTTAGAAGGAAATCACAGGCACTGAAACCAGCTCCCTTTCTCATGGATGGGAGAGCAGCTGCCTGCAAGATCACAGTCGTGCCAAAGATATTTTGTGCTCTGCAGATGGTTTCCCTCCATCTCGAGTTTGAAGATAGAGATGTGCTGAACAAGCCTTTTGTAACATTCCTGCTAAAAAGTTAATAGCCAGCAACCCAATCTGAACAAAAAAATCAGAAGTGGAATATTCCACTGAAATATGAAAATCTATTGATGGCCTTTTAGCAATAGCGACTAATTTGGTATTTCCTAAACAAGGACTTGATTAATGATACTTGGAAGGGATAATGTTTTTAAACGTTAGAACTGGAATGGAATTAAATCATTGTTGATTGTAGTGCATGCTTGCTCACACCAGTTATCATCCTCTGCCTGTCTGAAGATTAATACTCTGTATATGTACTGTGAGGGGAAAAAGATGGAGCAAATTCCTTTCCAGCAATTTTTCAGTTTACAAAGATAATTTTTTTCCCTGGTAAAAAAATTCTATTCCCAGCATTTTAAATGAAGCAACTCCAGGAAAGTTATTTGAAAAAAACATAGTTTTTTAGCACCTTTAGTTACAAAGATGGGAGGAGTGAAAGCCTGATCATGTGCAGCAGAAATTCTCTGTAGTGCCTGATGAGCAGGACTGCACTCTTGTGGAGGTGCCAGAATGCATCACTGCAGCAAGCTCAGTGTACACTCCATGTAACCAGAATCTGTAAGGATGGTACATAAGAATGATGAAGAGGCCTGACAACAGGATGATCTTTCCCAGAGGAACTGAAAATAATCACCTCCTGAAGGCAGAAGTTAAATTTTAACAGCTGTTAAAATTTTAACAGGTTTGTACTTCTTTTCTGCTGGCCACTTACAAATAAGTGACACTGGATAGCACCAGTGCAACCTATGGCTTCAGAATGAAACAGGTTTAGTTTTTCTTTATTTTTAACCAATGAGAAATACACCACAACCAAGAAATGCTGTTGCAGATCTTGCCAGTAGAAAGGGGGATAGAAGTGTTCTTTAGCACTTTGATTAATCATCTGCCTCTGTAACCTTAATTTGTGTTTTAAATCACCATTGGATTTAAAAAAATAGGTGATGTGAATGAAAGGCAATGGACAGCTGGTAAGGAGAGTGGCAGAAAGGAGTGTGAAGAGACTCCCTGTTTATCAAAGTTACTCCACACCACCCTCATTTGTCAACCCACAAAAAGCCTGCAAACTCTAAACCCTGAAGTCCTGCAGTTAGTACTGTATTTTACTCACTGAAATAACATCCTGAGGGGTGTTCTTAATGAGTTTAAAGGGGATAATAGCTATAACATGGAATCTTCTGCTCCTCTCAAATATGTAGACCTAACTACTTTGACACTGGATAGATTCTATCCATGTATAAATAGATAGAGATGGCAAGATTTCAATTCTTTGTTTGCTTTGCTGTTCTTTTCCAGAATTTTGTGGATATCCATTTCTTAGCAATTATCCATCCAGTGTTATTTTTCATGAGGGCATTGCCTCTGACATTGCCTGTGTACTGCAACTTCCATCAAATTGCCAGAATTACTTCACTCTAGATTAGAGCCTTTTTCCACACAATTTAGGCAAGAAAAAGGCATTTGCATTCTCATCGGCATGCATGCATACTGATCTTCATTATTTCTAGCCATAAAGAATATTTTTGGCCTAGCTTTCAAAAAAACTCTTCTCTATCAGACCTTAGGGCAATTACAATTGTAGATATCAACAGGCAGATACTATCAGTTTTCTTTTTCCCCAAATTAAAGCATAGTAAGATGCCAAATTTGTAATATATTTTAGACAGCCTCCTAACATTTATATATCTCATAATTTTACTGAGTCCTACAAAGTATCTACTAAGTCTTATGTCATTGATTTTGCTCAGTAGCTGATATACATTCCCTTGGTGTAACCATGTACTTCATCTCAGGTAAGGAAGGGGCTCTGCTTTTGAGATTTGACAATAGGAAAAACAATGTTTTGTCATCTAAAAAAATGTGTGGAAATCTCTCCCTTTCTCCATGCCATAATATAGGATCCCATCTCATGTTTCCAAGGTCATAAGAAGGACTTTTGCTAACAACCCACAAAAGCAAAAGGGATATGAAAAGCTTCATCCCAAATCTGTGAATAAGAACCTAACATATTTTGCATATATTTTACCAAGTAGGTTCCAAGATAGACAAAAATTTTACCTTTTCCTATTAGTTGTGATCTAAGGCTGTTGATTCCACTAGCAGTCTAACTCTCGAAACCTGAGTAGTACCTGCATCTTTAACAGCACCATTTCTTGACCCAAAGTGACATTTTGCTTTTGCTTGTTTTAAAACCATTCTGGCTTTGTACCTGCGGATGGCTCTTTCAAGCAAGCTGTGAGATGTGGTCATTCTATTTAATGCAATAATGAACTGCATGCCCTGGGCTTTGTAGGCAATTGTTCAGTCACGTTGTTCTCTCAGTTTTCCATTTTCAAAACCATAAAATCCTTCAATACCTGGAGAAGGCAGCAATGGGGATTGCTCCAGATTTACACCATTTAGACAAGCTTAGATTGCTTCTGGCTTTATTCTAGACTGTTTCCTCATGTGTAGGACAGCACATATGGGGAGGTTCCTAGTAAGATGCACACTTTAGAGGACAAAGTAAAAACATCTTTTTTCTTATTTGCAATTTATGTTTGTGTCTCATTGATAAAATCACATCTTTATGTGTTATGCAATGACACATTTCTAGTGTTTGTACTGCTGAATGCTGGGTAGAATGCTTACCAAATCAGTCATCTATAAAGATACTTGGCAATCACTAAAACTCAGAATAGAACCCCCAGAGGGTGAACATGCTTCAATTATTATTTCATACTAAGAAACACATTTTTGTTCTATTTTGATTTTCAGGATGCCAAAGAACATGTTCTGGGCATGATTTGTGCTGCAAAATAGAGAGAATTCCACTTTTTCCTATGCCATAAACCTGCTAATCATTTATAGATAAGATCATTAGAGCAAGCTCAAGTTAGAGTCCAGGATGTAAATCTTTGTGTCATTGGTCAGCCATTTATGAAAATGTTTGTTAAAACTCTATAGAAAATAACATAATCAAGTCTAGCAGTGTGTCCTCATTTTTCTTTATTTTTCCTTTTAAAAAACTGAAAAGAAAGATAAAGTCTGTCATTTATAAGACATCAAACTACTTTGCAGACAATGCTTATGACACCAGAAATATTCCATAAAGACGATTTTATGATCATTATGTAAAAGTCAACTTGTTCAGAGCTCCCAGCAATCATCATTAACAATCAGTGGAATGACAAAAAGGATTGAGTAGCTAGAGAAGCTTTGATATAAAAAACTTAGCAACTTCTTCCCAAGTGATATATATATATACATATATATATATGTATGCATACACATGCACAAATACAGGCAAGAAGGAGGGATAAGAGAGATGTCCAGCATTTCTGGGTTTGGCCTGTGTTGGAGATAGAAATCTCCTATTTAATTTGCTCTGAGTACCAGCCTAAATTTTTTAAAGTGACAAATTAGCTGAATTCAAGGCACTGAGAAGATTTTGGTTCTCAGCCCCAAGTTCAGTTTGCAAATTAAGTTATTAGAGATATCTCTTCAGAGTGAAAACATCTAAAATACATCTGAATCAGGTGTTACAAAATGAGGCCTGTGACTGAAAGTTCTGATGTAGAAAGACTAGATTTTTGACATAAAGCAGAAGACAAGAAGTACATTGCCTATATTTTGATAACATACAGAATTAACAAAATACCATTTAATTTCATGAATGGAAATCCAGTTGTCATCCAAAATCAATGATTAGGAAAATCTAACCATAAAAAGTCTACTGGAAGTTCTTGCTTCATTCAAAGCTGTTCTTAAAAATAAAAAGTATTCTCTGGAAGATCTCTAGATTAGGAAAAATATAGTTTCAAACTATTAGTAAATATACAATTGTCTTTTCTATTGTATCTTGGTTTTTACATTTTCTTTCCATTAAAAAAATTTATTCCACAGTCTTATTTTCATTCAGCAGCCAAAATCAAAACATAATCAGAGCATACAAATCAAATAATATGCAGCAAGTTTCCATTCTTTAGTGAGAAGAATCCAGACTATTCTCTAGGCTACAATATTCCTGACAGCATGTGGTGTGAAGGCCCAGCCTTATCTGCTGCTGCAAAGTAAAATGCTATTAAGAGAAGTTTTGAACAAAGAGGAACATTCAGTGTCCTTCTCCAAATACAGTAGAATTAGTGTAGCAGTCAAAGTTAATTTTCACATGGTCCCTGTGTAAAAATCGTGTGCGTTCTGGAGGATTAAAGCCAAATTCTGATCTCACTGATGTCAGATGAGATACCCCAGTGATGAATGTGGTTCTTGGCTTCCCAAGCAGCCGTCAGACTCAATGTGTTTCTAATAAGATGGAGACTCAGCAGGGGCCAGGTGCTCTATTAGTTTAAATTGTTAGAGAAGCAGGACTTGTGTGGAAGGTTAGTAGATGGAAAATGTTTTATGCCTCCCCTAAATGCCGAATCCAGGTTCAGAAATCCAGTTGCTGCAATCCAGCATTTGTACTGGCTGAGCTTCTGACTGAGGCTTAAGTTGTAATCCTTCTATGTAATAGCAATAAAGCAAAAGGTTGATGTTGTATATTTGCAAGAGAACTCAGTTTCAGATGTTTAACATCCAACTTATTTTGGTTTGGGATAGAATTCTACCCGTTTTGTTCTAAGTAATTATTTTCTTTGTATTTGCAAAAGTACTCTTGTACCTGCTGTTTAAATAAATCTTTAGTTCAAAGGCAGCTGATATTCACTAAATGTAGTACTGAGCAACATGTAGTGCAAGCCTAACACAAAAACTGTGACTGGGTAATAATGCTGTAATAGAAAATCTGAAATAGAAAATGTTGTGTTACAAGGTGAAAATTAAATGAAGCTTCACAAAGCCAGGTCTGAGTAATTTCAGACCATGAAGCAGTAAAGAGGCTGCCAAGCAGTGGGGTTGTATTGATATTGCTGTTGTATGAATGACTGTCCTGACTGAGAAACTCTGGTCACAACTTGCAATCCTTCCACAAGCTCTTCTGGCAGCAGGGCAGCACCCTAAGGACCAGTGATGCATTGTCTGCAACACTGTTGTGTGTCTGCTCTTTTTCCAGAACAGGCAAGGCACTCACCAAAATGTGAACTTCAGGATATGGGGTGCAGACACAGCAGAGTGGGGCTTTTCTACTTGCACAGCACCTGCAGCACCTGCAGCTCAGCACCCCTGCTCCCCCAGCAGTCCTCCCCTGCAGCACCTGCAGCTCAGCACCCCTGCTCCCCCAGCAGTCCTCCCCAGAGAGCCAGGCTGTGCACATAAATGACACTGTGGCCCTATGCTGTTCTCCTGGCTTCATGAATCCTGCACATTTTCAGGGACCCAGAAGAAAGAGGCTGGGGAGAAAGCTACAAACACAGCCTTAGGCAACACAAATTAAGAATATCTCAGTTACCAGTGAAGTCTCTTTTTCTTTGAAAGCTTATACAAGCATTCACATGGTATGTGACTGCAGGCACCACCTCCAGCATACTGCTATGTAGCTGGAGAGCTGCCCTGGAGTCCTTTAAATGAACAGGAGGACTCTCTTTTTCATCACAGAGCAGTTTTGTGCCTAAAGATAAATTCGTGTAGTGTTGTTACAGAGAGAGTGAATGGAGTCCAGATGGCAGCTTTGCAATTTGCAGAGATGAAAACACCCTACAGAGAGGTCATTGGCACCCTCTGAGCTGTAATGGAGCTTCAGATCATACTGTGCTGCCTTGCCTTACTGATGCTTAACAGGTTTTGGCATCATCTGTAACCCACTAAGACAGTCTCTGTGCAGAGATAACTGACCCTTTACAAGCCTTGAAACACAAATTTCAAAAGACAGGAAGAATTCAGTGGTTTTCATCCTTTCCAGATCATTCAAAAAATACATGGATTATGTAGCACATGTAAGAGTGCTTTAGGCAGAAAAAGAAATGATTTATTAATTTTTCAACTAGGATGGAAACTGGACAACTTCTCAGCAAGACACCGAGGAGAAGTCTTGATTATGACTTTTTCAGGAAAAAAAAGGCTATTTTCACTGGAGGGAAAGCTCCATGCTGACGTGTCACTGACAGATTCAGCTCCTCCAAGGACTAGGACTGTTATCTAGCAGAGACCCTCACTAACACATCAGTGAATTCTGCTGTAGAGGAGCAAGACATGCCTTACTTACTACTATGAGAACTGCTTTACTTACTACAAAGATTCACTGACTGCTCCTTGCCTGGCTGATTACTCTGCTCTTCAGCCCCAGTTAAACACAGGCTGGCTGGTTTCATGGCAAAGTCGTACCCAGCAGAACATGAGATCTAATTGAATTTGTAGGAACACATAAATATAAACCTTTCAAATACTGTCAGCTAAAGCACTTCTTAAATGAGGTGCTCATGTGCTCTGCATGTGAGTACTAACCTGAGTGCCATCTCAAGGGGTGCTGCTGTTCAGAAGTGAAGGCACTGGACCTGAAATGAAAAGGTCTGGTGGCAAGAACAGGAGCAGGATAAGCCACACCTGTAATAAGAGAGGACAAGGCATGTGAATGTTCTGACTACAGCTTTTGGAATCAGCGCAGCAGCCCTGCTCCTGTGGCAGGGACGAAGACACCGTGTGTCTGGGCCTCACATTGTGCACATAAAACCAGACAACTGCTTGAAGAAGAGAAGGAAAATAACAATCTCACTGGCATGACAAATTATCAGAGTCCTCCACATCAACAGTGTTGCCTTTCTTTTTGTGGTCTACTTATATTTTTGTGTGTTTTTACTTAAAGTAACTACTTATACGCATAAAAGTAGTTACCAAACAAATAGTTCTGTATCAGGAAGGAGAGATTAGTTCCCTTCCAAAACACTTAGCTCTTATACCAGAAAGTAAAAAAAATGGGGAAAAGCAGAAGGTGTCTATGTCTATCTCCATCTCCATCTCCATCTCCATCTCCATCTCCATCTCCATCTCNTGGAGTCTCTCTCCCAAGTTTGCCATAAACCAGGACAATCTCCATCTCCATCTCCATCTACATCTACATCTATCAATATATATATCTAGATCTAGATCTAGATCTATCTATAACATCTGTATCTGTATGTCTTTTCAGGAAGGCTTAGTAACCTTTTCTAGTCCATGAGTGCTAATTCTGAAAGCATGTAGACATTTATTTTGCACATGCTCTGTCAATGTCCCAAATTCCAGTTCAACATACACATTATAAAATTGTTTTCTTTCTTTTGCTGTTGAACACAAAGGAGGAAATAATTTCTTTTTTTTCACAAGATGAACATCTCCAAAATCCTAGAACCAACAGCCCATACATTGAACGAACTTCATATCATCTTTTAAAATTGAAAAATATAAAAGTAATTTCCTGCTCATGATGATCTTTTTTCTAAATGAATCAATTTTTAGATAAGGCTCACAGTGGGTATTCATGAAATTAAACAATGAAATTCAAATTGCTTTATTTCTGTTCATCAAGGGGCTAGACAGGGACATGGAAAATAAAAAATCAGATGAAGAAGAAAACTGAGACAGCATTAATTAATTCTAGTAAAATTCTGTTTGCTTTGGGAACAGAATTTCTATTATAATATCTTAGAAAGACTTGTGTTTAACTGTATTTTTATTACATGTGTATATGAACATTATTAGACACAGCTGTACACTTTGCAGTTTGTCTAGTCTCTTACTTGAATATAAATGCTAAGTAATTTTAATGATTTAAAATCAAGTTAAAATATTATTATTTCATTATTTCATACCACTATTAAAATAGATTTGTTTTCAATACAATTTAGTACTCTGTAAATGGAAAGTGTAACTATTTCGTCTTTGGAAAACATCTGAAAATTACCAAAAAATGGGTAAAGCCTTGTGAGCTACATTGGTATTAACTTCCAATGAAATATACTATATAAAACAGTATATTTTCCGTCTGGAAAAGTGTAGCTCCACTACAACTTGGAGGAAATAAAACCTAAATCAGAAGGAGAACATCAACACGGATAAGTACTCACTATGTGATTTTCACACGTTATGAAATGGGACAAATGTGCTTTCTCTTCCTGGAGGAAGACGTATGAAGTAAGGCAAGATAATTAGTATAATATATGATTTCATATCATATCGTATCTCCAAGAAATTACCCTTCTAGAGTTAGCTATGGTATTATAGAGGTTAGGGTGGCAAGGATTTCAGAAGTAGTTGAGGTTAAAAAACAAGTGTATCTGGAGATGTTTAAGGGAGAAGTTAGCTATAAGTTTCCAGATGGCTGAAAAAAAAATAGAATAAGAACTGGTGTTCTTGTAAGAGGCACCAAATCAATCAAGAACCTCATAAAGGTCAAGTTGAGGCTGGAGAAGGTGTTTAGTTCAGGATTGATTTTTACTTTCTTGAAATAATTAAGCTGCAAATTTCAGGATTTGCTCTTGGACACAGAAACTACTATGTGTCAAGATCACACACATGGACTTTGTCAGTGAAAAACAGTTGTCCATTTGTCCAGCTGATGTGAATAAGGTTAAGAGAGTTCAACACCTGCTTTAGAAAAACACACTCAATAGTTACCACATTTTTCTACAACAGGTGCTGAACTCATCTAACCTTGGTCATGTCAGAAAGACAACTGTGTTTTCAGCACTATCGGATGGGGAAGTAAGCTCTGGTATGTTTATTAGCAATATTTGTACTCTGGTTACATTTTTGCATTCTTTTGGAAATGAACTGTTAATGGATTTGGTGGGGCAATTGAAATACCTTCCAAGGGTTTTTTTTGGCCTAAACCCTCTGTGTTACTTCAGGATGAGTGAGTGAGGCTGATAGATGTCTGTACACACACTTGTGCAAAAGGACTCCTAGAACTATTGTAGAGGCCAGGCTGAAACAACAAAAGTGCATCTCAGTTTTGTAGCATGATTCTCTAACTCACAGTGGCACAGCACTGTAAATTGCCTAGTCTCATTAAAAAAAAAGTCATAAAAAAGACAAAAAATATTGCAAATAAGACCACTAAATTACAGTTAAACATTGTTACAACCAAATAGCTCATGTACAACTTCATAAACACTTCAACTGGTGCTTTTAAATTTCCAGATATATTTACTTTACTCCTCTAAAGCACATTAAAGAAAAAGTGTTCTTTGTTATCTGGGACTATTTGGAATCTTTAGCAGTTCACTTAACACATCATAATGTCTGTCATAGACTTTCCTGAAACACCAGGGAAAATGCATACCTCAGGAGAGGAATAAATCTCTTAGAAGGTATTAGTGTAATTAGGTCACCCTGTAGAGGTGAAGTGCCTGTTATACTGTGGTGGATATGAGTCCTGATTCAGCAGAGTGCTTAAGCACGGCCCACTAAAAACTGTAGGCAAATGCATGTGTAGTAAATGCAAATTTTTTCCTGAGACTTGGTCCTACATAGCTGAGACATGGCTATTATGTTGGCTCTGAGGCATTTTGTCTTTTTCTTCCCAGTGGAAAGCCAGCCTTACAGCATGTGACAGAGACCTTCATATATAAATAATACCCATTTGTTTTGAGTTTATTGCTCTTCTCCTGGTTTGTCTCAGTATAAATACTGTCCCAGACACACAGGCTGGAGAGTAGGGTTCAAGTCTTTGTATAACCTGTGATAAATCTGCAAGGAAGCCAAGCAGTGAGTTTAATGTTGCAAGCCTTTGAGTGTTCTCAGAGAATCAAAGAGAAGGGTTGAGTTTAGAGGGGGCCTTTGACAGCTGCTTCATCCAACCATACCTGCTCAGAACAGAGTCAACTAAAGCAGGTTGCTCATGGCCATGTCCCATGGGGTTTTCAGTTATCTCCGAGGATAGAGACTTGACAATTTGCCTTGACAACCTGTTCCCATGTTACACCAGCCTTACAGTGAAAAAGCCCTTTTTCTTATGTTTGAATAGAATTTCCTATATGTAAATATATGTCCTCTTCTTTTTTCCCTGGACACCACTGAAAAGCCTGGCTCTGTCTTCTTTCTTCTCTACCATCATATAGTTACACACACTGAGAGGATCCCTCTGAGCCATCTCTTCCCCAGGATGAGCAATCCCAACTCTCTCAGCCTCTCCCCATGTGTCACAGTCAGGAAATAAGATAAGGCTCTTGCTGTCCTATACGAGGCTGGCACTGTTTGCCTGAGGGGCCTTGCCCTGGAAGCAGGATCTGTCTTGCTGAAAAAGGTTTAACTGAAAGCTTCTGGCATACAGAGGAAACAAGTAATTTTTTCTGAGAGGAAACAGGTAATTTTTCCAGGGATTGCTTATTTAGAGTATGGACCAAGTCATTCTGGAAGAGGGATTCTAGGTGTGGCCACCTGAGGCAGAATGCATGATCTGTCTTTTATGGTATAATCTTATTGCGGTGTTTTTTTAAATGAAAGACAAACCCCATGAAGATGATTAATGAGTAATTTCCATATTGTAGGAGAGCACTGGAAGATTGATTTGTGTTTCACATACTTTACTGAAGACTGAAAGGTTGCTTACGAAGTCTGTTTCTGAAGCATTTCATTTCAATACAAACTTCAGAAACAAAGAATGGATAAAAGGAAGCAAGGTTCATGCAGCACATAAAGCACTGAGCATCAAAGCACTGCTTTTTTAGCTCCTAGATTCAGAAATCCAAAGCGTGTTTGCTACTCTGACATCCATTTGCATGATTCTTACAGACCCTAATATGTCTTCTGTCTCTGACATTCCTAGGTCCCATCTTCCCTGGCCAGTTATAAATCTTCTTTTGTTACTTTTCATTGCTAAATCTGTCTTATATTGGGAAATTTTGAAAACAGTGATGTAATCTGGGTCTGTGATCACACCTGAAATTAATTTGCCTGCCTGTGTTAAACTCATGATGGGGTATAAGTATGCTTCCTTTATCTTTCTGTTTTCTGGATCCTCATGGACATGGCAGGGGAATTGATGTTTCTGATGTCCCTGTAGATAAGAATAGCCTAACATAAAAGATGGATCCCAAAGGACTGAACAAACAAACTGAATAGTCAGAGGAGCTGACAGACCAGCTGTCACTGCCTACAGAAACCAGTGAAGGAGGAGGCATGTGGTGAACCCTTCACTGGGCTGCAAATAGCTTTCAGGCAAGCAAATTCTTCCCCTTTTTCTTGATCCTAAAGATTAAATCATACCCACTCAAATGCAAACATTTTACAATTTAATCATTCTAGATATGGCTGAAGAACACTTCTACACTCATGCAAGATGTACATACAGTTATACAGACAATCCCTGCTAAGCATGCAGGTGTTTCATCTTCCTGCTTTCCCAGCACATGAGAGCCTGTTCAGGTAGGAGAATAGATACTCTGTGCACTGAGCTGCCTCTTTGCAGGGTATTTGCAAGAGCTTTGTGTGCTGGAGGTGCTCCTGTCACTCGAGGGACTTCACATAGTTGCACATTGCAGTTGCAGTTGAGGGAAGTGTTTTTTGTAGGCCTGTTTTCCAGAAAGAGCTCACAAACATGAGTGAGTGGACAAAAAACTATCAAATTAATGTCAGTGTGAAAAATGTAAAGTAATTAATCTTGAGGAAAAAATAGTCTAAATTGTGCTTATGGGAGTCTGAACTTGTAATTGGCAATTATACCTCAGGGAAGAGAGATAGAAATTGTCACCAACAGTCCTCTGAAGTCATTAACTTAAGATACAGTAGTAGCCATGAAGAAATAAAAAGTCAAAATTCATCATAAAGGGCACCAAGAGCATAATAGAAAACATAATTTTGCTGCAGCACAAAATCTCACACAGCCATGGCACTGTCTGATGTTTGAGCTTCACTCACAAGGAGTCATAGCGGAGATAGAAAAGGTTCAGAGAAAGGCAGGACAAGTGATTAAGGGTGTCAAGTAATTGTATGAAAAGTAGAGACTTAAAGGATTTAATTCTAAACTTTTAGTGGACAAAACTCAGTGGGAAATGTGAAGGCAATCAATTAAGTGAATGCAGAGCTGCTAACTCACCAAACCCTTCATCATCCTGAAATTTGTTGCCCCAAAATTTGGAGACAGTTTCAGCAGAGAATACAAGGAACTAGGAACTCCTGGAAAACCAATCTAATCTTATATTATCAAAAATTACCAGGAATTCCTTAATCAGTCACTCTGGTCCTGAATAGCATCTCCTAGGCAGTGGTGGAGGCAGAATGCTGGTCCTTCTTATGTTCCTATTTTCTGAGCCCTACTGAGATGCAGTTTTCATCTGCTTCAGAGCATCCTAGTCTCCTCCCATTTCCCCAGCCTCGTGTACAAGAGCCAGCTGGGCTGCAGATTATGGGGCAGTAGTTAGGTCAAGCTAATACTTCTGGTGTGGGAAGTGACAGAGTGGTTAGAGAGACTGCTACAACATGCAGAAAGTACATGAGAATCTCAAGCAACTGTTGGAGAATGAGAGATGTAGTCAGATGATTAAGTCACCTGCTCCATATCATGCCTGGCTGTTTAAGGACTTCTGTCAGAGGAAACCATAGGGAACAACAGTCCAATAGGCAATAATAAAAAAAATATAAATTATTCCTTCTGATTCCTTATGTTCTCATTTTGGCTCCTACAACAGGAATTGTTGAGTGTAGGATTATGGGAGGCCATGAACAAGCTTAAAATCTATGCCCTGCCTAACCAACCCTGATTCTGTATGTGGGAAGGAAGTGGCCTAAATCTGACCCATTTAATATATATAATATATTCCATGGCATGTAATGTTTTGACAGCTTAAGTAGATATATGAGCACTGAATTGGTAACTCATTCAAATAAAAATTGGTATGCCTCCTTATCTAAGTATTGCAAGTTCTGGTTTTATTCAGATAGTTGTGTTTATTTTTTCTTTTCCAACAAGATAATTGTGCATATTACTTCAGTCTCTGGTATGTGTTAGGCTTGTCCAGGTTTTTTCTAATTCACTCTCATGAAATTTTAGATACAGATATCATCTATATTGTTAATGGAGAATGTAGGTGCTGGACAGGAGCAGGAGATTTAGAATCTCCTTTTCCTGCCTCACAAATACATTTTTTGTGTCAGAATTTTTTTCCCTCAAGTATAACACTATGTGGACTGTGTGAACACATCTTAAATGGGCTGATCTTTATAACGTATTTCCTAAAAACATTTCGTTTTATATATCAGGAGCTAAGCCACTGAGAAATTTGTGTTTTGTCAGGAGAAGGCAGTGGCAGAGAGATAAGAAATGGCTGTGGAATGCCTTAACCACAAAGGTGCTATAGATCAGTGGAAATGATGGGGCATGGAGCCAGTCATTTGGTGAGTTTGACACAACTGCAGAGCACTTCTAGGGATACAGTGTAAAGGAGAAAGATGAGTTTTATCTGCAGTGTCTGATCTCCTCTCATAATGATAAAATTTGGCACACATCAGATCATTTCTTTCCAGGCATTTAAAGCCCTTCAGCATGCCTATTACCCAGGTAAGTGGTACACCAGGAATTACACCACTGGGAACCTGCACAAAGAGAGAGGCTAGGTCTGTTTTTAGGAAAACTCTCAATGGATCCATGAAACTTGGACCTTTAGTCAATTGTTTTACTCACATGAAAATTTATTAATTCATTTTTTCTTTACTGCTCCCCTCCTCTTCCCTTCATTTTTTGTGTTTCTCTCCTCAACACTGTTTTTTCTTTTCAGTAAATGTCTGGTTGTTCCTGATAGCTCAGCCTCTGATTTGTAAACAAATTTATGTCCCTGATAAATTATTCCTGACTTCTGGACCTTCACTTGTGTTCTGGCTAGCTGAGAAACCTCTCGTAACACTCAAGAACATTGTTCTCATACTTCACAGAAAGAGAACCAAGGGGATAGGGAGCGTATCCTGATCATGCTTTATTCGTGTACAAGTCTGACAGACAGATAATTGCAGCCATTGATCACAGACAGTGAATTAACAGCTTGGAAATAATGCTTCCCACATTCCCACGTCTTGTCCTCAGGCCTAGGATCAACATGAATTGTGAGCAGATGTGCTTGCAAGTCTTGTTCTCGTACCATTTTATGTTCTGCAACAACGCTGTAGTGTCTAATTATTTCTGAAAAGAAATTTCTACCTGAAAAATGTTATATATATCACTCCATAAATAATACCTTTCCCTCTTAAAGTAGCATCAGGAGTACTGGTCAGCAATTTACTGTGGAAATACCAAAGGCTGGGAAGTGGACTGTTACCTTTGTCCATGGGTATCTTGTGGGCCAGGTGAGCAGACAAAAAATGTGGACGTGATTTTGCAATACTTGAGTTCCCAAAACTTGAGTTCAGATGCTTAAAGAAATCTCTGTTAGATATAGTCTTTGTCTGCCCTTTTCTTCATTGGTCTCATTTTGTTGCCAGCTTTATCCTGCCTTTTACGTTCATTCTTTTCTTTTTTTCTTGCTGTCTGTATTACCTTTCTTCCAAGAATTTGACAGGCCTTGCTATGGAGGTCTTCTGAGAAGACTGGGAAGTTGAGATGAGATTTGAGAGATGTTTTGCAACAGTCTTAAAGCAGAACTGTGGAAGCCACTGAAGGATTCCTGCACTCATTTGGTTTTAGCCTTGAAAGCTCAGTTAAAGATAGTTGCTCCTTTGGGTTGCTAGAACACTGTGAAGCATCAAAAGTGATTAAATGAATAAAATAAAAGAAAAATTATTCATGTAAAATAGATATTGGCGTAGGTTTCTGGAAAAAAAAACCCTAATCTTGCCATTTCCCAAACCCATGAGAAGCAGAATGGCTGAAGGAACCTTGTTCATTGGCAGACTGTAATTATGAGTGCAATTTCATATTGATTAATGGCTGAGATAGAGTTATGTGTGTCAGTTTCTCCCATTTAATGACTTGTGTTAGGGTGGCCTATAAACAAACTTCCCATGCCTTTAATTTTGGCCCCCTATTACGTGGGAATAATACATCATATAGTAAGATGGGTTGAGTTATTTTGGAATAAATCTGTCCTTGCAGCCCATATAGGCAGGTAAGCATATTTTATAATCTGAAATTCTGGGATTTATTTTGCAAATAATCAAATCCGTGACTGCATATTTGGACACAGTAATCAATATAAACATAGAGTTGAACAGTTCAAAGATTACAAATTAATAGATGCAGTTGTTCAATTTCTTTTTTCTGTCAACACAGAAATGAAAGAGTAAGTCCAGTGGGAGCATCTTGTACATGCACATAGTTGTAGCAAAGAGCTGAAGCATATTAATGAATGTCTCATGTGTTTGTCATTGTATGCCTGTACTGCAGACTGCTGAATTCTTTGATTAGGAAAGCCTGGAACCAAAAACAAGGAAACTCAAACATAACTGGAAAATTCCCTGTGATATGATGAAGACTAAAGAGTAGAATTGTAAGTCAAGGAAGAGAACATTCCATTCTCTCAGAAGATCTCTGAAGGGGTGGATGAGGAACAACAATTAAGTATTGAAGTCTGCTTGGCTATACACTCTCTGGGTTATCCTTATATTGTCATGAGCATTTCTCTGTAGCCACAAAACTACAGAAAAAGGTGAATTCTGACATGCTTGCTAGAAAATATGTGACAGAAAAGTTTTTGTTACATAGGGAGAAAGGAAAACACACCATCATTAATGGAGGATCTTTACACCTCATTTCTACACAAGATCTCTTTGGTTGTACAGTCAAGTCTAAAAGATCCCTTTGCAATTTTCATACTTAGATTCTTGAATGTGTAAGTAATGAAGTTTTATTAGTCATTCAAACTTTTAAGATGACCAAGGACTCAAATAAGTAGTATGTCCTCATAACCTTTTTTTTGTTGCCATTTATGAATTTTGATGTTAGGAGAATTTTGCCTATTGTCTCCTGTCAATATCAGGTCTTACATTATTACCTCCTGACTCCAGCCTGGCATAACTGCATCCCCATCTCTGAAGGTGAGAATGTAGATATTTAGCATATGCATCCTTTTTGAAAATCAACAACTTCTCTGTACAACTCACTTAAAAAATGCAAGAGATCCAGGCATGTTCTTACATCAAATAATGTTTTATTATTTGGAAAATGCTCAAGTAGAACACTAATTAGGTAGAAGAAAAAATAAGGTGATCAATAATGACTTTTTATTTAAGTCACAATATGTATCTGGTGTATATATTAATTAATCTGTGTTACCTTTTGTTTCTGTGGTTGCTCAGACTTTCATAACAGTCATTTCATGTGAACTGATCTGAATCCTTGCATACACAGGCTTCCAAATGAGTTACAGCAGCACATTCAAAGGCCGTAAGGAAACCCTGAGACCTGCCCATGCTGCCTGTGGGGCAGAGCAGTGAGGCTCTCTCTAAGACCAAATTCATTGTCTATGCAGACAGTAAACAGGAAAACATGGCCCCAGATAGGATGGAGCCGTGCCTAATGGAGCATGCAAGCTGCTGTGTGCCTGAGCACCTGATGGGAGCTAACACAGTGCCAGCATATCCAGGCAGGCTGGCTGCTGCCTGCTAGCAAGTGTCCACATGTCACCCACCTTGGTGAGTGATGGACAGGTTGCTGCATGCTCACACCTACTTCCAGAGCTGCTTTTAGAGGAGGTGGGAACATACCTGCTGGGGTGAATCGTGGCTGCCTCTTTTCAGTGTATCAGAGGCACAGTCTCGTGGCTGGCAAGGGGGGAGCTGGTGGGCAGCATGAAGAATGAAACTGTTGTTATCAGAATGATGATGAAAAATGAATGGATAAACTAAATAGCAAGTAGCACCTATGATATGCAGGATGAGGCCAGCTGGGGAGCTGGCATTGAGAGACACTGAGCATCTGTACAGGGAAGAATGATGCATTTGTCCAGGTTCGTAGTGGCTTGTATCAGAACACGCCAGTTCATTAGGATCCCATTAAGAAAGGGGCTCAGGCTCTGTAGAGTATAGCTTAAAATTCCTGTTATTTGGGCTAATACTGTAAAGAAAGTTTGACTTGAGTATCTTAGAGGTCTTTTCCATCTTAGGGATTCTATTTTATGATAGTGATAGTGTCAAACATGTTCAGTCTTGGGTGGGCAGACAAAGAGTGAAATGTGTTTTCTGCATTGTATTTTCTATATGTCTTGGACATGTATCAGTGTCACCTGAAAAGTCTTCAGTACAACCACTCTTGCCTATTTGTGCCCTTCTGTCACCAGCTCTGGAATTGGTCCTGCTGTGGCTTGTACCAAAGGAAGTTGAGTTGATCCCTTAAAGGCAGCCTTATGCCATTTTCCCCAGATTCATGGAAACAGAAACATAAAGTTCCTCTTTAAAAGGGAGATAGGTTGACTGAACTTCCATCCTCAGAAAACTATCAAAGTGAGGACTTAAACAATGTATCTGTAATTACAAGAAGGCTGCAGGGTAATAAATTTATAGCAGGGTCAGCTTATAAAGAAAAAAGTGACGTAGTATTAATCTAATTTCCTTCCATAACACGGTAATTTGCCATATGGATACTAAAGAAATAGTACATGATTCTTCTAATTTGGTCTTAGATGATATAAGCAACTTGGGGATATATCGTAGAATAAATCTCTTAACATGGGAACTGGAAAGCTGTTTAGAAAACTGTACCCAAAGGATAGTTATTAATATTGCTCTTTCAAAATAGATTACTGTGTTAAGCATGCTAAGAAGCTCTTTTCCTAAATTTAGGAAGCTTTGTTACTAAATTTCCACTAGTGACTTGGATGCTAGGGGTAAAAAGTATTTTATTTTAACATTGAAATACTAATTAAATAAATTATATTTCAATAAAGACAATCACAAAATATGAAACATTTAAATAATTATTTTCATGAATAAGAAATACAGAACAAATAAATGACCTTTCTGGGCAAAATGGTCAAGAGATTTAGATCACAAACTGAATATAATGACCAAGGCACAAAAATCAGTAAGACATGTTAAAAGTATGCATTGTAACTCTCCCAGTCAGCTCTGGAAAGACCTCACCTGGTGCCTTATGCTAAGCCTTGGGCAGCCCTTTGGAAGACATTTTTGAACCAGAGAAAAGCAGCAAAGATGATCAAAAGTCCAGAAAATCTGACTTCTGAGACTGAAAGGATGAAGTTTGTTTAGTCTAGGGAAGGGAGAACTGGGGAGAGATATGACAACAGTCTTTAAATACATAGGCACTGCTGTGGAAAGGTTAGAAACAAATTGTTCTTCTTGTATACTGAAGGTCAAGAAAAACTAAAGTATGCTCAAACTGCAGTGGAGGGAATTCAAGTCAGACACAAGGGAAGATTTCCCAGCTGTAAAATAATTAAGCACTGGTATAGATCTCCCACCAGATACAATACTTCAAGGCCCTTTGATGCACTTCCAGCCTTCTTACATGACATGAAAAATCTCTCCCCAGCAGTTCAGTTTAAGAGATGTTTTGTGTAAGTAGAAATGAGAAATGCTAGAGGGCAAGGTGTGGAGACAAGTTCATATTTTGGCTTAGATGGAGAGAGCTGGTTCAGAGGAAAATTTGTGCAGCAAAAAACAGAATAAGCAGTTGGAGTCACTCAAAAATAGAGGAGAAGAAAATGGATCTAAAACCAAATGAGTTTTCTAATAGGATGTGAGCCCCACTATGACTCCAAGTTAGGAGAGTAAGTGGCCCACTACACCTGATGTTTAAGTGTCTATTAGAGAGACCCCCTGAAACTGAAAGTATAATTTAAATATCTTGACTTTTCTGATTTTGTGTCATTGACCAAATAATGCATAAGACATTTTATAAAACTATTTTCAAATACCCATCATTTGCTTAGGTGGCTGTCAGTGGTGTGTTACAGAGTAAAGGTCAATTGCATTATGTTTCATGAACTTGTTTGATAGAAGAGGTACAAAAAGATTTTATTTAAGGAATGATGTTTTAAGAACAAATCATAGACTTTTGTAGACAATATTTCCTTCCAAAATGTTTGGAGTATGCATGCTAGTGTACACATTTGTCATCTTGCTATTCTGAAACATTTCTCTCCTATTATGTCATACATTGTTGAGGCTCTTTGGGAATTCATGCCTTGTGCATTCAGCTGACAAAGAAATCTTTTGCTTTGCCATTCAGTATTTTATGCTGTTTAGTGCTAACCACAGCCGTCCAAGGCCACATGGTAATTTTGGACAAAAAAATTAATCGAATTGTGTCAGCAGAATATTCCATGGACATTCATAATGAAATCCTAAACTCCATAAACTTCCTGGGAAAGTTTGCTTTCTGCCTAATTATCTCTAGTGCTCTTGTACCAGCACACTGTTTCACTTGTGATGGTGAACTGATAATAGAATACTGCACAAAATTATAGTGGAAAGCTACAGCTGTGGCTAAGTAGAGAAATTACAATGTTTTACTCAAATCCAGCTAGTCCAAAGATCTCCCTCTCAGATGAACATAACCCTTCTCAAAATAACCCTTCACCTTTTTCTGGACTAAAACCAGAAACAAGTGAAGTAACAGGAGTGGAGTTTAGACCTGACTGATGATGTTAAGGCAAGTAACCTGTCCTGTGAATATGTGCTTGAAAGGCTAATTTGAAAGTGTATTGATGTGTGATAACTGTACCTAGAAATTCCCTTCAAAAACATGTCCCTGGCTAAACATGTTTGCAAAGCAAGGATGAGTTTCTGCCTCAAAGGTTTTTCAAACTAAATAAGTAAGAAAGAAATGCAGTGGAAGTATGCAGAGAAACGGGCATATTCATGATGTTGTAGCCAAGGAGCTGGAAATGTTAGTGTTTCTGAGTCCCAGCTCAGTGACTCAGGAGCACATTACCTGAAGAAATCTAAGTTTCACATGCAAATATTTCTTGAAGGTCTAACTGCATCTGGCTTGCTCATAGTATTTGCCTTTTGATTTCAAAAGGCCACTTATATGAATAAGGTAAGACAGTCTAGCCCTAGAGTTTTCTAGCTTTTCATCTCTTTGGTCTCCTTATATCCTTTCTTTCTTTGCTAGACAGATCAGCAGATCTTCCCCATAAAGACACCTTGTGAAGGTTGTGAAGGTAGTAAACCCTCATCAAACTCTCTTCCCTTTTCTGTCACACTATTCTCTCTTTACACCCTCTATTCTTGTGTAAGTAATTACATCAGTTTTCTGGTGACATGTGGAATCTCCTCTTTGTTTTAGAGTTTCTTTCAGCATTACTGTTCCCCTACAAATAGTCCTTTTCCATTTCTAGTATTATTTCTTCCTGTTGCATTCCATATGTTTTAGATTATTTTCTCTCAGTGTGTTAGCTTGTAAGACACGTTCTTTTCACAGTTGTTTTCCACTCATGATTTAGTTGTGTTACTGTTGATTTGTCTACTCTGTTATTTGTATCTCCAAACAAATTAGAATCATATTGTAACATTTTACCATACAATGAGGATTTTTAATTCCTTAATCAGGAAGCGTGATGGCTTTGTATCTGCTCTCATTGGCATAGCACCTGGTACTCCTTAATTTCCATCTTTGCTTTTTTCCTCCTTCCTCTTTCTTTTCCTCTATCTTACTTCTCTGCTGCATCTTCAAAAAGCCACATATGTGCAGACATCATTCTGCATGTTTTAAAAAAAATTCATGTCTTGATCTGAACTATTGTTTCCTACTACTCATGGCTTTATTTAAGGTAAGATCACTTGAAACTAATCTGTTCTGCAAAGGATTAATATATCTCCATTTATGTTACCTCATGCATTGGTCTGCCAGTCATAAGGTTTCTATTAACCCTTTATATTGTCACAGCCCTAAGATGATGGGTTTTCTTGGAATTTTTTTCTGGATTCTTTGGTGGAATTGAGCACCTAAATCAGTGCCTGCACAGTCATACATAATGAAAATATTAGTAGAATTGTCAATACTTGTCTTTCACTGAAAATAAGGGCACTAAGAAATGTCTATGGTGACTCACATTGAGTAAGTTTCATGCATTGAATCTGTACCAATTTTCTTCTGCTTCTGTATAACTGCTTTAATGCCATGGAAAACAAAGTGTAGGGCTCAAAACAATGCCTGTAGCGACCTGGAGAAGAGAGTCTGATACCAAAGCTTATCTTTTTTTTATGTTTGGTTTAAGTAATATAGTCAGATGACCTAGCATAAAATATTGCCTCTGCCTGTAAGCTCTGCTTTTCTATAGTGTTCAACATAATAACCTTTCAAACATCTTGAAGCAAATAAAAGCAAAGGAAAGAGTACCTAAGTATTCTGGCATCTCAGGCTTTAGCAAAGACAAGAATATTCATTAAGCAGCTACTAATTTATTTGGTAGTTATTGCCCATAACTTCATCTCTTGTAAATGAGGTGATCACTGGAAAGTAAAATAGTACTTGTGAATGCAGACATGTGTATTTATAACTCTGTTAGTCATAAAGTCTATAAATCATACAAATTCTGTTATGGGAGTCATAAACCTGCTGACAAAAAATATAAAAACTCTATTTACTAAAACAGAAACAATATTTAGACATGAGTTTTGTAAATCCTGGTCATGGCGTTACTCATTCTCTCCTAGGAAGAAAAATCCTGAATGCAGCATATAGAGGTTTTATTGACCAAGTGACTGCATTTGGAGCAGATTCATGAGGAAGTGTGCATCTCTTTCAATGAAGTGGCTTGGAGGATGATAGGAACATGTTCAGTAAATCTGTGTCTATACAGAGTTCAGTTCCTCTGTCTCTCGGATGTGTGGCCAAGAAATGCACTCAGAATAAGAGAGTAACTGTACAGCACTTGGGCATCTTGGCAAGCAAGGTAGCCTTAAACAATCTTTGCACCTTTTAGTGACACCCCAGAGGCTGGAGAAGTGTTTTGTTTAATTTAGACTGCGATTTCTAAGCATTGCATGGCATTTAACCCTCTTTGAATTTATTCCTTGTGACCTCAGAGTGCTTCTTGTGCTTTGGAAGAGATCCTAGAGGAAAAGATTTATAGTCACCTCTCTATATTGCTCAAGGAGTTCTTCTCTAGACAAACACAAGAATTTTAGTCTCTTTATATCAGCTGGCACTTTTATTTGTTCTGACTCCTGCATTATAAAACTTTACCTCTGAACCATAATGTATTGGCTGCATTAAAACACCTCTGCTGTTTTTACTAGATTGCATATTCCAGTGGTCCTTACCAGGCAGTCTCAGAGGATATGGTGGAGAATTATCATCATTTTATGCAGTATTCCCAGGATTATTTAATGAAACCCATGGTGAAGATCTTCTTTGATTATTTCTTTTTTTTTTTCCCCTGCATTTCTGTCTTTATAAAAGCCTGTTAGTTTACTGTCTTACATTTTATGACTTTTCCACAAATACTTCCTCAAGAGGGGGAAAAATACTTCCTGGGTGTAAGTTTTCAGGTTTGTTAGTACCATGTGGAACTAGACAAGGATGTTTCACTTGGCCTCATAGAAAAGTCCTAAAAGTTTAAATTTATTGGAGGCCTAAAATTAGAAATCATTTGAGGGAAAAAAAAAAAGTAACCAATCTTACTCAAAAAGATTATTTAGTGTTAGCACCATGTCCTGTCTTCCCAGATACTTTTACAACCCACTTTGCTCTTGCTCTCAGCTGGACTATAATTATCTGTCCTATAAATGCAGGCTTTGCTGTCACTTTCCTGCATTTTTCTCTTTCTCAGGCATCTCCTTCAGCCTTCAGCACTGCATTTCAAGCTCCAGATCTGATCCTGCTTTTGCATACAGCTCAGTGAGGGGATTATGGCCCCCTTTGCCTTCCCCATTCACCACAGCTTCATGAGCAGTGCTGTGTTTCAGCAGAGAAGCCGGGTCCTGTGCAGTGCTGCTCTCCCCACATCATTGCTACCAGGGCAGGTATTGCTACAGGTTTGGTATCCGTGCTGCTGACAATGTAAAGGACAAAAAGCAAAGATAATTGGGGCTCAAGTGTACTGAATTCTCTTACTTGTATATCATGCAAGCACATCCAAATTTCAGATTCAGGAAATATATCACGCATTTTCACAGGAGATCACCTCAGGCATGAACTGTACTTTGTCTTCTTGTGATTTGCAAAATAAGCCCCTTGCAAATGCTGATAGGATGGCAGTAAATAAGATAATTCAGAAAAACCTAATTCATAAAAATGTAAATGTATACTCCCTTCCCTATGGCAATATATTCCAATGTTTAAATCAAGCTTCAAGTTTCTTTTAAACAAGTCTTTAAACCTGTCTTAATGGAAAAGTTATTCAAAAGTTTGAAAATATCCTCTATCACATTATTTATGAACTCAAAATATTTTTCCAGGACTATAAATTATTCTAAGCTTGTTTCCCCAGGAGTCCCATTATGAAATGAACTTTAAAGCTACAGTTGGAAGGTGAATTTAATACCAGTCATACAAAATAAAAAGTTCCAGCCCCGTAAACACATCTGTGTCTGACTTTAGGCTGATGAATATTTCTACTGACTCAGTGGAAGTACTCCCACTAAAGTTAAGTACATCTATTAAGTGTTTGAAGGCCTGTATCTGAAAGTGCCACAGTAATAATCATAAGTAAATATTTGTACAGCCTTTTCTTTCTCTAAATGTTTAATTATTTGAGCATCTTTAAGATTCCTAGCTAAGAAGTTTGTTTTGCAACGCTAAAAGTTTTGGAGCAAACCCAAAAGCTGAAGACCTTGCCAATTTTGATTTACATGGGTATCAACAATTTCTGGGTATTCCAGTTCTGGTTTGTATCCCGGCTACTTAAGATTAGTATGCTGTATTCAACTTAATATAGACAAAGAAAATTTAGCATCTTCAGTCACAGCATTATGAAATATAAAAGTGTTGGTTTGCAGCTTGATTGAAACCAGAAACTGGACAAATAGCTGCTTATTTGGAAATTCTTAAACATAGGTCAGATATGGAAAAAATAAGTTTGTTTTGGAGAGGACAATGTTTCCAGCTTGTCTAGGCTAGAAAAGTAGACTTTGACTGAAAATATTTTAATTCTTCTATAGACAGAAATTTGCAGTTAAATAAGTGTAAACACAATTTGACACCTTTTTAAGTGTGTTTGTCAGCACAAGTCCACATTTCAACTGTAACTGCCAAACTATGTTTTAAATATGGACTGTTTTTCTTATCAGAGCCAAAGGGTGACAGGAGGGAGGAAAGTGAGTCTGCCTCAACTACACAGACACACAAACATACCAGCAATTCTCCTTCATAAGGTTCATTTAAAGTCAGGACTATTGCACGTTACCTGTTCAGTAGGTTTATTGAACTTTTATTATATATTCCATATCTTCTTATATGTTTCCAGTGCACATGTGATGGACACAGCCCATCAGCGTGAGCATTTCAGAGACTGACAGGAGTTCACTGTAAATGTGCTTAAAACATCTACAGCTTTTGTGGAAGAAAAGCAAGTACATTATACCAGAATTGAAAGCAAGTACCAACCTGGCTGCTCTGGTCCCAGCTGCATTCATGGGCAAATCAGTATCAGCTTTTGTAGAAAGTGCTCTGCAAACACCAAGGTGGAGCATATTTCAAAAGGGGCTTATAGAGGACCCTCTGACTGCCAAATGTCCTTTCCAAAGCTAGAAATATATGTGAATGAGGGCTTGTTAATACAAAAATGGTAAGAGAAGTATCTTATTTTCATCTTTTGGGGAGTGGGAAGCATGGTAGTAGCAAATGAATGAACTTTAGGAATAAAAGTAATTCTGATGACAACAGGAAGCATTTGTGAACTCTTGAAGAATCATATTTGTTGTCTTTACTTTTAAGCAAATTTGCACTTCTACTCTACACATAAAACTCCAAAATATCTCAGAAATTGTTTCACAAAAATACTGTAATTTAAATGGCAGTAGGAAAGTTAAACAAAACATAAGCAGAGGAGATACTGCATGACTCTTACTGTTTGAATTCTAACATCAGTTAAATCAAGCTCAACTACCACATTCAAGGTTTGCAATCAAGAGTAAAGAAAGTATCCATTTGGACAAATCTAGATATTACTACACTCTTTAAAACTCCCCCCACATATCCCACAGTTGCCATGATTTTGTGTCAAAAACCTGCTCCAAAGCTACTCTAATAATAGAATGAATTTTCATAAAATACTTGACTTAATTGTGAAGAATTCCCAGCCTCCTAAAGTGTGCAAATGCCAGTTAATTTCAGATGCCCTGAACTCTAATAATACAATATTGTATAGAAAACTCCCTTCCCTGGTCACACGGCTGCTCCTCCTTGCCAGAGTTCTTCACATAAATTGAGAATGGGTCTGACGGAGGCCCTGTTTTAGGTTATTTTTGTCCTTTCATCATGTTTCTAGAAAGAGTCTTGTTTCCATGACCATACCAGGGTTGCAGTAGTAGACAAAAAGGGAAAAAAAAAAGCAGCACACAAGTCAGAATCTAGGGTCAACAAAAGTCTTTCTTCTTCATTACTCACTTTTTCCATGCAGTTTTATACACCTTGAGAAAGGCTTCCTTTCTAAAAAGAAGAAATAGAGGACAAACATTAGGACTGTGTGACCACAGCTTAGAGAAAACCTGTCAAACCAACAGTCTGGGAAATAGCCAAACAAATGTCATTTCTCCAAGTTTTGTTTCTTGCAATTGAACCCAACCTATAAAAAGTTTGTACTAATAACAAAATTCAATCTGCTTGAGTAAAACCCTTCCTTGGAGCAAAAAAACTATCTTTTCTCCATCTCTCAAATTAATCTTTGCCAAGAAAGTATACATAACTCAAAAGTTAAACAAGATATTTTTGTTCCTAGCTACCCACAAAAGAGCATCCTTTAATATTGTTTTGGAAATACTGCAGCACAATTAAGATAGAGTGTAAATCATAGAAAGAAAATTTCCTGTAGCCTTTAAAATATTCTAAAGCAGCCTGAGTGAAAGCAAAGCCCTTTACTGTTGCCTTATGCCAAGTGAATATTCCTGTCCAAGAAACCAATTTATGATAAAGATCTTACAAAAAAAACTCTCTTGTGTTTCAAAGACAGAAAATATTACAGTGCTCGCATATATTCTGTTTAAAACAAAACACCCAATAACTGAGAACAGGACTTCATGATTTCATGACCCACTGGGAAAGTAACAACTTTGGGACATGTTCTGATTCCAATTGTCAAATTTTAAAGTGGAAAGAAAATTTTGGGACTGAGGAAAAGAATCATGAGAGAACAGTGAGCAGGATTCAAAGGGTTTAAATAACTAAGGGCCTCAAAAAGAAGATCCTTTATTTCAGTCCACTATGAGAAAAATGTGGGAAATGAAGAGAGCCTGCATTTTCACCCCTCTTCACCCAGCCAGGTTGTCTGAAGGAGCTCTTGAAGACAGAGGAAATGGTTCAAAGGTCCTTTTGTGGAGGACCTTGATCTCCTGACATCTATCAGATAGCACACTGGCTCAGCTTATTAACACACGAGCAAACCCATGTTTACCCTAAAGTCAGTAGTCAAACTCCCACTTAATTTCCTGACATTATCAAAGGTACTTCAGGAGTTTATCTCAAGGTATTTGGTAGGCACAGAAGGTTTCCATTCAGACTCTGTAAATTCTTGCTTCTTGTCTGAGCATTTGTTCTCAGAACTGGCTTAATAGATACACATATCTCTCCTTTGATGATGAAGACTTATGAAATGCCAGTGGAACATTCTCATTTCTGGCCTTTGCATATGTGGAAGTCTGAATCATCATGTCTGAGGCAAGACAATACCATGTGAGTAAATAACTGCATTGGATCCATAGAAAGAATGAGGCCAAAGGGCTGACATACTTATTAGTAATTTAGAAGGTGCTTACGCATTATTATGCCATTGTTTTTTGGCTGAGGCAGTTGTGGAGACAAAAGCAAAAAAGTTCCAAAACACACATGCAAAACAAAAACCCCCAACAACCTCTGGATAAGAGGAGTTGTTTCTGAAATTATATTATTTTTTCAATTTATGCAAGCTGATCAATGGGATAGATCTTCATTTGTTACAAGTGGAGAAATGAGAAAATGAAGATGGACACAATGTCCCCTTTACTTTATGTAATAGCCATTTGATGTTTTTAATGGTATCATCTAAACAAGCAATAAAGTGATCAAAGTTCCGGGCTTTAAAAGTGATCAGTATAGAAACAACATTAATGACACTGGAATTCTGAAAATAAATGTCCAGAAATGCCAAGTTTGGTAAACACGAATGGTCTAAGTTAAGTGCTCTGGTGCTGGGGCACTTTGAATCTGGACAGCTGAGACATCATTTAGAAAAGTATTCACAGCTTCATTACAGACATTTTGAAATGCACTCTGTCCTTACATTTGTAACCAAACATTGCTAACAGTGATTTTTTAAAAGATGTATAAACTATGTAAGAATAAGTTGATTCAAATGGAAATTGCTCATAAAGAGGCCCATAAAGAAATTAGAGACTCTCTTTCATTGTCTTGTAGTGAACTACATTTTATGTAAAATTGCACATTTCTTTTTCTGATCCTTGAAGTGGGATATCAGGAAAGACACACCTTCTGCAGACAATGCAAATAGTGATTATCTTGTATTTTAAAAGAAACAAAAATTTTTCACTTAATAAAAGGAGAAAAGCAGGAAACCATGGCCTAATATGGGGAGCATGTAACATGGGATAGATGAACAAATCTGATCAAAATAAAGTTCCCAGAAGCTCTTACTAACAATTTTGAAGACTATTTCTGGTTTCTTTGCATTAACAATGCTTATTCATTTTTGGGCTTGATATTATCAATTAACTTTGATTGACTGACTCCTGATTAACATACCTGTGAGACTAAAATCCATTTCTTCATACTTCTAATTATTCCTCTGAGTACTGATGACATTTAAATGTGAAGAAGAGAAATAGAAAGCTACTTTTCAATTAGTTTGACAAATGAGAGCATAATAGAGTCTTAAACTCTTCCAAAACCCTACCAATATTCCTATGAAGAATAATACTTTTTTTCAGATGACATATATGTCATGACATCTGGTGTCAGGAGACTTTGAAACATAACCAGAACTGAACACATCTGAACTAAGTATCATGTCAGTTATGTCTTCTGAAGAAAAAATAACTGGTGAGAGAGTCTGAAATTGTTTCTGCAAATATCAAACATTGTCAGCCTAATCCAGAAAAATCTTCAGGGATGGAATTCAAAATAAATAGTAAATAGTAAATTATTAGGGTCACTGAAATCAACAGAGCTGGTCTAATAATGAGCAGTAAGCTCAGCACTTTGCAGTTTGATATCCCCAATGGGAACAATAAATGCAGAACTCAATGTTAACTTTCTAATCCTACCACTTTTCCCCTCATTTTCTTCTATATCAGAGCTGAAGTAGGCTATGGATGTCACTGGTATTTGTAAGCAACACAGCTGCTCTTTGTCTCTGCTTCCAACTCCAAGTAACATGACAAATTACATTTGCTGCCCTAGAAATTCTCTTCAATCACAGCCACTTTCCAATAGCAGCCCATTTTTCTGAATGTGATGTATTAAAGTATCCAGTGTGAGTAGCTGCCTTTATATCTTCATGTGTCTTGCAGCATTAGAAATATGCAGAAACTGTGCAATCTGAGGATGGAAAGTTGCTTGGTCAAATAACTTGATGCCACTTGTATTTACCACAACTCAGTTTATACTTGTTCTTACCTTTTCCTAATCAACACCTTCACCAACTTCAGCTTGAAATTGAGCCCAAATTAAAAAAAAAAAAATAAAAAGACAGAATCAATGACTAGATGAAAGATGTATTCATTATTATTATTCAGATAATCCTCAGTCACTTAAAAAAAAAAAATTATAAGCCTAAATGCATCTTCTCCGGCTAAAGACTGAGAGAGAATTGCTTCTTCACTGAAGGTATGCTCTGAATGTTAAGTCAAACAGGAAAAGAAATCTCCATGGAAGTGTTAATTTTAGCATCTATAGGAAAGCAGTAAGGCATACTCATAGTCTTCAACCTTAAGACCCAAAAGCCTCTTTTCTATGGCTGTTCTTCAGATTCTGCATGCCTTGGTTTCTTGCCCCTTTTTGCTCCCTGGACAGATGCATGGGGAACTGATGAAGATGTCATGATATTTTTCAGCCAGTCCTTTGACCTCGTCTCATAGTTGAGTTATTAGGCTTAGAGTATCAAGAGCGTTTTTTCATGCATGGGCTGAATGTATCCTAAAAGCCTCCTCCTAAATACTGCCTGGTAGATTATTTTTCTATTTATCAGGAAAGAAGCATTACAGAAGATGATCCCACCACCCTTGAAACTGTCATTTCTTACTACTGTTTATCATAGTATGGCATTTTCATAACTGGTTACTTCAACACTAGCCATTTAAAAATAGCTGCTGTTCTATTTTTCAGGGCCACAGCTGTCTCATATCAGAAGTGCTGTTTTGTGAGAGGTTTCAGTTGCTCTGGCAACAGCCTTTGACAAGCTCTGTCTGTGAGGCTGCAGAGAAGAGAAATTGCTGAGAGGAGAGGTCCATTCCTACCCAGTGATGCTCTGGCTTGGCCATACAAACAGTGTCGTGTCTCTGAGAGACATCAGTAAATGCATCTCAAAGAGGGCATTCCCTTACTGTCACTGAGTGCTACAGGGAAAGAAAGGATCTTATGGAAGAAATACACTGGCTAAGAAGTAATTGGTTTCGATTCAACCACGTGCAATACATGAAGAAACAGCACTAGGTTGTTATGCATGTTCTTGCCTGAAAATGCCACTTTAAAAATGGTGGTAAAACAGCTGCCAGGCTCACTATTGTCTGTATATGGATACCATCAGAGCTGAAAGGTACACAGAATGTCAATAATAATCAGATTTTGAAGAGGTTATATCATACATGTTTATTGTTTAAATTTTTTGCTGTCAAAAATATCCATATTTCTTGACATTTTCTTTCCATTTTTTTTAGGCAACATGATAATTATGCATATGTGTTACAGCATGTCATTCAAATATAATTTATTTTCAATTGGCACAGACGTGTTTCTTTCTACTAATTACTTTTAGTTTTGGACAGTATCTCTGTAAATTTTCTTCTTCTATCATGAACATGCCACGTTAGATCCCTGCAGACCACCTTATTTTCTTTGGATTTTGGGTTATCAAAATAGTTTATTTATGGAGCCTCTTGCTACTGAAGTACAGGGAGCTTCTGGGAAGAGGGCCTTGACATAACCCCTTCAGTTGCACGGCAGTGCATGGGTGCATTCCCTATGCTTCTAAAAGTACTGCCCAAAGATGAGCTGTAACAATCCTGAAAGATTATACAAAAGCCAGTTTTGGCTAGGTGACTCTACCAACTAGAGGTTCCTTCTCTCAGTTTTTCATTGTATTTCATCTGCTTCAGAAGTCAGAAAGCTGCTATCTTAAGAATATTGGAGCTCTCAGGGCTTAGAAAGTATCCATAGGATTTTGGTGTCACTTATTAAAATAAGTTACTAGATTAAAGAACACAAGGTTGTCCTCATGCTCTTGTCTAATGCTCATGCTCAGCACAACGCTGCAGAATTAGTTCTTGGCTGAATGGCAAATTTGGGATCAGGAAAAAATCAGGTAATTTAGTAAGGAATCTGTGGCTGTCTAATATCTGTCAAGGTGACTCTTCTTAAACTGTCAACAGCTTTATGACTGAAAGTTGAATGTAGGATGTAAGTAGCTATCATTTATCATTTTGTTTGGTAGTGTTGAATAGAATGAAAATATGATAAATTCAACAGCACTGAGCAAAAAATCTGCTTGCCATTTTCAAATCTGCTGCCTACCAGACTTCAGCTCCTGTCCCATATAGTTGCACAGAAGAGCTCATTTGGGATTGAAACCAGTGTGAGCCCACACCAGTTGTTACAGCAATCCTGATCTTTCTCCTCAAGTAATGTGATAAAAGTTTTTTTTCCCTAGGTTCTTCTAGGATTAATTGTTTTCTTAACTTACAGTAACATTTTTAAGTTCTTTTTGCTGCTGTCTTACAATGAATTTTCTATTTTCCTGCTCTTTATGTTTCACAGTAAAAAGTCATGCGTCAAACATTCTTACAAATGGAGGCAGATTCCCCAAAACTGAGACTAGCTTTCAAATAAAATTATAATCAAACAGTATTAATGAATTTATGTTTCTCTTTAAATGTTTCTTGCTAGTAGCATTTTAACTCTGCATTTTATAATTTTTACCCCGAAGACTAGAATGCTTGAAATTCTAGTCACATTTTTTCAATATAAAAACACCTGCAGTCTTTAAGTATCCTTACTGTAACATTTGAGACTCTCAGGGAACAGCTATTGCAGAACTCTTAAAAAAATTAAGAATTGAAAACACTGGTAATTGTATTAATTTTATTAGTGCTGAATCCTTACAATTTGATTTCCAACCAGGAGCAAAATAAAAGAAGGATAATATGGACATTGTCATTAATTTGCATATAAATGAGTGGCACATTTACTTTATGATACACATGACTATAAAATCCTAATATAAATAATTATAGAACTGCTGCTGTATAATCAAAGAAGTAAAGAAGCAGCAGAAAGGAGGCCTCAACCCTTGGAAATTATTAGTGCTGACAGTGTCTTAGAGCACAGAAGCTATAATCAGTGCTGAAAACTGCTCTCTCCATTCCACCAGGAGATACCAGGGAGTTTGTTTTATTGAAGATGATGTTCATAGCTCATCACTGGTTTTAACAGTGAATATATGACAATTGAAAGTCTCAAAGAGCATGGCATTTATGGCAGGCAAAAAGCAAAGTTTGCTTATTCATAGAACTTAATTAGATGTAAATTGAAAGCTCCAACAAAGATTTTGACCCCACCCTGGGCTTCAGAGGCCCAGCTCACAAAGGGTTTTGCAGACTGCTGCTGTGAAAAATCAGGAAAAATGAGTTTCTTTTCAATAGGTTAAGGTCCTGCAAGGCCAGCAAGGATCTAATGAATTTTTTTAGAGAAGTCATTGACAAACATAATGATACACCATGTTGAATGAAATAGAAGTCCTGCAGAATAAAATCACATGCGAACTTCTAATTATTGCCTTTATATGGATATGAAGGGATGGAATTAAGGATTTATAGACAACATTGTTGTTCCTTATGTCTAAGGCCATCACAATAAAACTTAAATGTTCTTTTGTATAATTTTCATATATTTCTTACAGTTCTGTTTAGTATCTTCATTAATAACTGTTGCAGCAATGTGGAAATGAAACTAGAAATTACAAGAGCAGAAGGTTTGTATGTCTTTCATTGTTAGATTGCATATGCTCATAATGATTCTTTGATTATTGTCCTCTTATGCTTACAAGTGTACAGGCAGAATAAAGCTGTAGGAATGATTATAACACTGACTGACATATCAGCAACTGAAACAAACCCATGTATGTTGTTTGAATAAATTTTAAAGATTATTTACATATTGTAACGCTGGAGTGAAATTTTAAGGTCACTTGTACTAACTTTTTATAGATAGTCTTACAAAAATTCATAGTGACTGAAAGTATAGAGAGAATTCAAATTTGTCAGTGATCCCAGTGCAAAAATAAGAGATTCAACTTAAGGGTGTTGTTCAGCTCAATTGCTGGTCTCTTTCTCACTGACTGCACATTATCTTCCCAAGGTATTCTATCTGGACTTCTGCAGCCTTGTTGACCCTGTGTAAGTGCTAGCTGTATGTCTGCCCTATCGTGTTCCCAGAAAACAGAAACTTCCTCCAACATTATGAACAAACAAAGATGTGAGTGATGCAAGAAAGGTGAGCAGACCACCTAGGCTCCCTGAAAACCCTCGGGGTCTCGCATGTTTTGCATTACTTCATTTTTTAAGAATGTTTTTTCATCATGACTGATGTGTCTGATGACTGATAAAGATAAGAAATTCAAGACCTCTTATGAATTTGCATACTGTCAGCACTTCCAGGGATGCAATTTTGAATACAGCTGCATCAGGATTGTTACGTTTCCTACCCACGTTTATACTTTACTTTTTTCCTACCAAAGAAGTGGACAATGAGAAACACATTGGCAGTTTGTCAAATGAAACATCTGACTACATGATTTGTACCTCCAGAGTACTGAAGTACACAGACATTTAAGTTATGAAAATTCTGCAGCTCTCTGTTAGAACAAAAGAATACAGTAGGGTATCCAATTACCCAGCAAGTTGGAACTTGCTAGTCCATGTCTTTCCATTACTTTGGTTCTTGACAATAATTTTTTGTATCCCTGTGCTGAAGGTAGTAAGAAGTCTCAATCAAATCAGCCAAAATATTCTAAATGCAGTTGTTCTGAATAGGAATTCAGTCATGCTGAAAGAATTTTGAACTTATTTCTCCTCTCATTAAGTACTTCAGTTTTCCACCATTTTGAAGAAATAGACCTTCGCCGCAAACAGATTTGTGGCATAAATTAGCTATTCCATTTTCAGTCTTAAACAAGGAGGCATATTGAGGAATTCTGTGTTCTTTTCCAAAATGCTTTAAGCTTATATTTCAGCAATATTCTAGTGTGGTTTCAGTCTCCTGCTGCTAATTAGAACAATCTTGGATGCCATCTTAAAAAAAAAAANAAGGAAAAATGAAAGAAAGAGTATTTTATGGTTTCCTTTCTGGGTGTAGAATCAAGAGTGGTAAGAGAGAGTGCATTTTTCCATGCAGCTGATAAGACTTTATAAGTTGCAGTGAGAAGTAAATAAGTTTAATTCTTTAAAAATCCTAGGTTTGACCCTAAGTTTCTTCATTTAATATTTTTTCCACTCTTTTCTGTTATTATTATTATTGTCATAGTAATGATTCTAGAAATGTGAAGCACACTGTTATCTTCTATCTTAACAAATGCAAATACTAATTCTGTTGTATTGATCCTAGAGATCCCATGCAGTGCATGTAGAATCATAGAACCACAGAATATGCTGAGTTGGAAGGGGCTGACTAGAATCAGCAAGCCCAACTCCTGGCCCTGCACAGGACGCCCACAATGATCACAAGCTGTGCCCAGAGTATTGTCCAGATGCTTCTTGGACTCTGTCAGGTTTGGTGCTGTGACCACTGCCCTGGGGAGCTGTTCCAGTGCCCAATCACCCTCTGGGTGAAGAACCTTTTCCTGATATCCAACCTAAACCTCCCCTGACACAACTTCAGGCCATTCCCTTGGGTCCTGTCACTGTCACCACAGAGCAGAGATCAGTGCCTGCCCCTCCTCTTCCCCTCATGAGGGAGTTGTAACTGCACTGAGGTCTGTGCTCAGTCTCCTCCAGGCTGAACAGACCAAGTGACCTCAGCTGCTCCTCATATGGGTTCCTCATAAGGCCCTTCACTGTCTTCCTGGCCCTTGTTTGGATCCTCTCTTATCACTTTATGTCCTCCTTATATTGTGTCACCCAAAGTTGCCCCCAGCCCTTGATGTGAGGCTGCCCCAGTGCAGAGCAGAGCAGGACAATCCCCTCCCTTGCCCTGCTGGCCATGCTGTGCCTGATGTCCCCCAGGACAGGGCTGGCCCTCCTGGCTGCCAGGGCACTGCTGGCTCCTGTTCAACTTGCCAAGGATCCCCTGGTCTCTTTCCAAGACACTGCTTTCAAGCCTCTTGACTTGTATTGTACAAGTCCGTACAAAGGTCTAGATGACATGTTTACAGTATTTCAGAGCCACTGATAAATCATTCTGTTAGTCACATAAGCTATAAATGTTCAATATAAACATGGCTTTGGTAAGACATTAATCTTCTCACCAAATCAATGCCCTCACATGTGGGAGAATGTATTTTAGAAAATACCAGGTTATCTGTAATGAATTAACTCTCCAGTTCCCTAAAAGAAAAAGTATTCCATTAACAAAAATAAAATGTTTTGCTTGTACTTAATTTTACTGTTTTCTCAAATATTCCAATTTTATCTCTTAATGTTCATTTTCTTCTGCATGTGGAATTTTTTTCCTTCTTTGTAAATATACCCTGTCTCCACCAGCTGGCAAAAAGCTTCCAAATAAGCTTTTTTTGTGATTTAGATTTATGCCACATGAGCCTGCAAATAACTGGATGCATTTAATAGCAAATTTACTTTCTTCCCTTCAGTATTTAAAGAGTCCTTCGAACTTCATCTTATTCCCTTTAAATGGTTGACTCTGATGTCTTTGCATTCTCCAAGACAGGCCCTCATCTATAGAAAACAGCCAGGCCTCAGCAGCCCTCTTGGGCAGCTGTACATCCTGTTCCTTTTCCCAGGAGCTTGGGGAGAAGCTGGTAGAAGGGCTTGCAAAAAGATGTTGCTTGCTCTAAAAATATTGCTCATTTTAATTTCCTGAGGCTTCTAGCATCTCATCAGAATATTAGAGAATCCAAATAAATAGAGACCTAATGGAGTGCTCAGTTCAGCCAAGTAAAACATAACCCTGCAACACTGTTCTCAGGAAGCCTTTTCTGCTGGGGAACAGACAACTGAGAATCACCAAAACTTTTACTCTGTCTTTCCTCTGTCTCTCCCCTTTCTCCACTTCCAAACACTAGTTAGCATCTTGCTCAAAGCTCTCACCAGTGCTAGTGCCTCTTTTTGTCAGGTTGTTTGGAAAGGAGAGCAGATTCCTCCCTAAGCAGACTAATGTCACACACAGCACAGAGCTTTTGGCACTCGGTTTTCACTTGGCACAATGATGCCCAACCCCACATCCCAGTTTTGCTTTAGAAGGCACTAAGGAGCTGCTGGGAACACACTAACATTTAGCACTGTGGCTGCCCAGCAAATCAAACCAAATGGAGTCATTTGTTCAATTCTGAAGATATGCTGACCAAAAATAGGCTTAGTGGTCACTTGCATTGTCTTCCCCAAATGCCTTTTGCTACCACTCTGTGGTAATTACTCACTAACGTGAGTAAGAAGCCACATCCATTGTCCTTCTTTGTATTTGGGAATAAAAATTTGTATGTTGTAAGGCATTATATGTAGATGATTAAAACTGTTCACACCAGCCTGCAGGGAGAATTTCAGTCAGGATGAGTAACTAATTAACTCTCCAGTACTCAGAATCTTCAGGAAGCTGCAGGGGTTTTTTCCATTTTCAAATACACATTTCACATGTGGAAACCCCAGATAGATTGTTGGTTTGCTGATATGAAATTTTGTCTCCCGAGTATAATTTTGACTGTATTTGAAGGCAATTTTACACCTCTGAAATGGAACCTCAAGAACACATGGTGAATGGGAAAGACAGGGCTCTCCCTCCCATCACCAGCAAGCAATCTACTCTGGAACAGTTTGGCCATGGGATACTGGGTTATCCCTGGTGCTGCATGACTGTGCTAGCCAGCTGTAGTCATGAGGCTAATCTTCTCTCCCCTTTTCTTCCATTATTTCCTATCAGTCATTCCTGCCATTTTCTCACACAACCTCTTTCCCCGTCCTCTTTCAGACTCCTCAGAGGTACCACCAAATTACTGTTCTGGGAGCACAGAAGGTGGGGGAGCTGTGATAGGAGAACAAAGAATGAAAGCTAACAAGAAGGCAAAAAGCCCTCCCTACTTCCTCTCTTGCCCAACAAACTTATGCCTCCTAAGTGTAAGGAAGACATGGTTTAAATGGGATATAGGCCACTAGAAACTGCAAGACTTAATTCTATCATTTTTTTCTGTCTCCCCATTTAACTCTAATTTAAACAAACTTGTGTGTAGGCATTGTCTCCGGAAACAGCATTGATTCTGGTAAGATTGACTAGTGGAAAATAAGAAACAAGGGTATATGGAAACTTTGATGGTAGAAATGAAAAAGGGGAAGAACAAAAATTCATATTTTTAACAATATTCATTTTCCCAAGAACTTGTCAGAAAAGGAGATGTTTGAGAAAAAGATTCATGCCTTGTTTGTTTTAACAGAGGTGTATTGTACAGTTCATGTAGTATTTACAGTGGAGAGAAACTGTGAAAATGGTCTTGTTCTTCAAACCTAAGTACTTTTTAGCATCTTCCCTTATTAAAATTATCCAAGACTAAGAGCTTATTAGAGTTATGCTCCAGTGGTTCACAGTTTCTGGGACTGATGCCAATTTATTAGCAAGGGGAAAAAAATGAGGATTAATATCACTGAGGTAAAAAGCTCTGTTTTGACTGAAAAGGAATATCAGAACCAAAGGCATTGTACAAATTTTCTAAAATTTAGCTAGGCTGTATAAAGGCAAGAAATTTGAGAAAGAAGTCTAGAAAACTTACTGCCTCAAAATATTTAATCTTAAAAGTACTTAGAGATCAGAAGTTAGATACCTGAAAGCAGATACCATTCATGTTCAGAAACAACCTTATCTGTGAGCATAAGTGCTGTTACCTAGCTCTTCATGCCTCTTATGACCCTTCACAGATCTTCTCTGAAAAATATGCTCCAAGGATGTCTCCTACACCACATGTTCAGATTCTAAGGAGAGGGCTGAGCTGCTGGGCCGTGGCAGGAGCTTGGGGAGAAATAGTGCCTGGTCACTTGAAGTTAGAAAGGAGAGGTGTTGATTCTGTCCCCGTGTACAAAGCCCTCAAATGAAAAAGATACATCTTTTCCTGTACACCAGAGAGGGTGCAATGAAGAGTGCACTTTTTTAGGATGAGAGAGAGCTGACATTAGAACCCATATCTGCCCACATTAAGGACTGAGGACGCCTGTTATTATAGTCGCTGGATCAGGGTTGGAATTTTCTCACTCTTTCTGGCCGTGGGACTCTTGCATTCTCAGATACTCACACAAAAATAAAGGCAAGACAAAACTGCTCAGGAATTTGAATGCTCTGAGCAGAGATGCTTTGACTGCATGAGGTTCTAGGAAAAGTATGTGTGAGTGCATGTGAATGTGTGTATGTGTGTGCCTGCATGTGTGATATGGCTCTAGGACACAAGGAGTGAGACCACACACTGGAAGAGAGAGAAAAAGCAGCCTGAACAGTCTGAACAGAGCTGCTGTGTAGGCTTGTGGGAAGCCTGCAGAGGTAACTCTTGGATTAAGCATCAGGCAGAAAAAGTCTTGAAGGGGTAAGTGAAGAAGCTGTCATGGGTTTTTTAATTTTTCTTCTGTGGTCAAAGTGGGATTTGTACATTCCTGTAAATCAAGCTGCATGGAAGATGTGTGATCGAATCCCTTACTAATCTTTCTTCCCAAATGGCAGATCTAAAGAGATCCTGATCTAACAGCTGCTTAGATGAAAACCTGCTGCTAGTAGCAGTAGCAAGGTTTCTTCTCTTCTCATGGGGAATGGGAAGATATTTTTAAGAATTTTCATATTTGTATGTTTCAGTGCAACATGCCTATTATGTCACTACTGCTGCCCCTTTTTCATGGTATTCAAAGATACTATTATTTCACAAAAGGAGACTTCAATTGTAGTCTACCATTCCAACCCTTTTGTTTTGAAATAATTTAGAAAACTCAAGAGTTCTCCCAAGAGCAAGATATGTTGGCTGGCTTCCAATGTTAGCTCTGCTCCTGTAAAGCTTCATCAGTTGACTTTAAGTTTGGAATGAATCCTGCAGCTCAGATCATTTAGGTTACTTTAAGTTTATATAAGAAACGAGATCTGAAACTCAGCTGACAAATACAGATCTCAGTGGTGTATATTACCTGTCTTTCCTCACAAATCAGTGCATGGCACATCACTCACAGACAATAGAGAGGAGATACACAAAATAGTCTGAGGGGCTATTGTTAAAGGGAGAAAAGATGCTGGGAAAGTCAGCTTACTTTTAGAAGGAGCTAGGAGGCTTCTTTCCACTCTCTAGGGAAAATTTCTTTTGGAAGGAATAACCTATCTACAGAAACCAAGATGGCTCAAGCTTAAGAGAAGTGAATGAGCTGCAGGCTGGCTGCTCTGTGGAAAGCAAGTAGTGCTGGCTTCTGCAGAGACAAGGGAAGTAAGTAAATATCTTCCCTCTGACCTCAACAATCCAGCAGTGCCAACATCTTTTAAGACATAAATTTACTTTGTATACAAATGATGCACACATAAATCCTGCAAGAAGTGAGACAGTGCTCACGATTCACATTTCCTATTGCTTGAGCATCCAGGTGAAATTTCTCCCCACTCACTTTCAGCAGTGGCCTGGCTCTGGCTTAGGCTTGGGCTCAGGCTGAAGCTCAGATTCCACCACAGTTCTTGGGGCTCATCCCATTAGCTTCCAGCAATGCAAACTACTCTGCAAAGCTGTAAAAAGCCAACATGGAATTTAGTTGAATAAATAGTTTAGCAATGAATATTACAAAGCAACCGTTTACTTGGTCTTTAAAAAAAAAACCAAAACCAAACCAGGGGATAGATGTTTTGCTGGCAGTTTGTGTATTTATTTTCCAGTTGCCATAGAAAATAATTGACCTATTTTCTTCCAAGAATAAATATCTTTATTCAAGCTCCCTAAAAAACAGGCAGCCAAGACTTGTGCTCAGGCCCCACCCATGCTGTCTGCTGCTGCAATCCACAGCGGACAGATTAAGCTCTACCATTTTTAATGAGGCTTTTGAACTGTTGGATGAAAATGTGTTTCTTACAGTACATTTATCCTGCTGACTCCTACTGTTTCAGACCAGAGATTTGGTTCTAATGAGAAGTCTGTGTAAAAAAGTCAAGGCATTCAGCAGTGTCATTGCCCTGGGCTCATTCCTGTTCTCTCTCAATTCCTTTAAATCTTCCAAATAACTTAGTTATCTTCCAGATAACTAAGCCACCTTTCAGAATGTTTCTGCAGGCCATTCCTTTTTCTTTACCCTGCTCTGGATATGTAAGGGCTTCAGCAAAAGGCCACTGAGTTTATGGAGAGAGTTGATGGCTCAGGAGTTGAGAATGTCAGTGATAAGTAGATTATCCTTTGTTTCTGGTTCCTTTTCTTGCTTTTGATTGTGGATATAAAATGGAGTCACTTTGGAAGTTCTCATGCAGCTCCCTGAGAACCAGACCATTTGCTCTGTTACCTTCTCTGTAACCTCATATAATGTACTCAGACACTACTCTAGTTGCTTTTTCTTCTCATACGAATCCCTGAATATTCATTTTTTTGTGTATTGTTCATGTTTGCATCCTTCTGTCTATTTAAATAATTCTAAAATTATTTCTGCCAGATTAGAGGCAGTGTTTCAATTCATATATTGTAGATTTGTTTTTTCATTGCTCCTTTTAACTGCACTGAATTTCTGGAAATCTTATCTATGGCTTTGTCTGTAAAATTTCTGTTCAGTTCAGTGGTGTACATGGCAAGTGAGGCAACCTTGTCATGACTGAGAGCATCTGGAGCACTCCTAATTTGCTGAAACTGTGGAAGTGTGTTGTAAAAGCAGCACAATGATACACAAAACTAAAGAAAGCCTTGTAATTCTGGTTTGATTTTATGTACTTGAATAAATAGTTGCTAGAACAGCAAGTTGTAAGGTTGCTTTTTCTGTTCCTCTTGGTCAGAAGAGTCAGTATCTTCACACCCATCTATTGGGCAGTCAGAAATATGACCCAGAAGGAGGACTAGAAAAATAGAAAATAGAAAATAGAAAATAGAAAATTCCCCATAATCATGGGTGGATTCATTATCCACTGGGCCACATTCGAACACAGACTTGCTCCTTTTCCTTGTACGAATGCGAGGCATGGCTTGGCAATGGGATTATGCACATCCTAAGGGAGAGACTCAGGGAATATCCTGCACCTGAGTGCCAGTTGGACCCCATCCCCACGGGCTCTTTGCTCTGCCTGGTGGGCACTGCTCTTCCATCCAGCCAACAGGGCCAGCCCTCAGCTGCTCTCTCAGCTGCAGGGATGTGGCTGGAGCGTGGCACAGCTGGAGTCCTCTGTCCTCCTAACCTCCATATGGAATGTACCATGGGCACAGTTGTATCTGCTTCCCAAGCCTATTTGTCACATCTGCAAAGGGAAATCATTGTAATCCAAAGTCCTGTCTCCCAGCTACCCTTATGGAACATAAGGTATGTTTTAAAATGCAGTTGTTTAAAACAATCCATACTATTTGTAAATTCCTTTTAAAAATATGCAAATAACTAAAAAATGCTTTCTTAGTGCACATTACAAGATTTGATTTCAGATATTAAATTAAAATTGAGAATAGTTGGAATTTCTGAGAAAAATAAGACTGATGATGGCTGGGAAAAGGAAAGGGAAATTGTTGTTTACTTAGTGTTGACTGTATCATTAAGTTAAAGAGGGGATGGGTTTGATCTTATGTCTCTCCACTAAGTTTTCATGTATGTAAGTTAAGTGATCCCAAAGATGATCGTGAGTATCACCATTCCAGCATAACAAATTGTTTCATGTTCTCCATGGTATGATAGCCAAATAAATAGAGGCAGTGTTTATTTTGCCACTCAGCAGATCTTTCAAATATTATCCTTGTGACATATTTCCTTTGTTTTATTTTATTTCAAGTCAAATTCTATTTAAGACTTGAGGTCACTGCTTTATGCCCTTGGGCAGGGTACAGGTCTTTAACCAAGCCACTGTAAATAAACAGTAGTGATTTCCATGATTGCAGATCACGACAACACTGGCAGGAACACTTTCTTTAAATGCCACGTCACTTTCACCTACTGCCTTCAGGCCAGTGCATGACATGCAGTAAGTGTCAGGCGAAATGTCACATCTGGGAGGAAGAGCTTGTGTGAATGTTAAATTGGAATGTGGAAAAATGGTGTCACATACCCTGTAATCCAATACTGTTCTCCCTTAAAAGGGATATTTTCTCTATGGAGATATGTGTTTACCAAAAGGACTTCTGCTTGAAGTTCAGCAGAAACCAAACTTATCTACTTATCCCCAGTTTTCTTGGGAAGCTCTTGCTACAGGGGTTGAATTCCAGGTCCTTGTATATTTTGCTGACATGATAAGAGTCTTCAGCAAATAAACTCAGAAAATGGAAAGGAGAGGAATGAAATTGACCTCTGTTATGGAATGAGAATAACCTTCTCCTAGGACATGAGAACAGCATCCTACCCCTAAGACTCCAAGTCTTATGAGTCCTTATTTTTATATTTGGAAGGATCCAAAAATAACAATAGTAATGGTATCTAATGGTCCTTCACTGGTGCATTCTCAGCTCAGGAATATTAAGGATTTAGGGTGCATCATGTGAAGTGCCTCTTTTCTGTTTGTTTTTAGTCTGTCATCTGCTAGGTCTATTTTATATCCATAGTTCTTATAATAGAAAAGGCAATTCCTATTCATTTTTCTTTGCTATTCTGCTTGTAGAAGTCTGCCACAGCATTTGTCCATTATTTTTTGGGCTGTGTTCCGTTCCTCTTGTGGAAGACATTGTCTGGCTTCAAGAGTCCCTCTTGTCCTTGTCTTTATATTTTCTGTTTCTACTTTAAGCTTTTTGAGATGATGGCACTGAAGATCAAGTTCTAGGTCCACTGTGGATTCATGCCATACTCTTTTCCAAATAATTTTCAGCATTTTAGCAGCTTAATAGTTCATTAGTAAGGATACCTTCCAAAAGCTCTCTCCTGAGCGACAAATGCTTCCTGAATCTAACATGTAGATAGGATTGTTTCTCCCACAGGTATTACTTTACATTTATGCATTTAGTCTCATTCATTGTTCTATTACTGCCTTAACATCATCAGTCAACAAATCTTCAGTCAGCTTTCATTTTGATTACTTGAACGATACAGTAGCATCAGCAAATTTTGCCACTTCACCATTAACATCTTTTCCAGCTCAGTGATTACATTCTCTACCACTGTTTTTTACCTATTTGGATAGCGTTTTCAATGATTTTGAATTCTTATTTCTGACAAATTTAAGACATTCCTTTCAGCTGTTACTGAGGTGATTATAAACAAAATATTACATATCACAGTTAAAAGTTACATCCTGGTCCAGTGATTTGTTACTATTAACTTTGTTGATAGTTCCACTTCTAATTCAGCTTGCAACACAGTCTCAGATTCATCCACTAGGAAAGATGAGTTTGATAGAGAAATACACCCAAAGTCTCCAAAGAAAGCATAACTACAAATAATTTTTTTACTCTTTCTGCTCTGGCCTTATATTCTCTGAATACTCCCTTTTATACTTGGCTATCAATTGCCCTGCTAAATTTCTGTCTGGCTTTTTATTCTTCATATCTTTGTAAAAAAATCTATGTGACATTTCATGTCTTTTGCAAGTTGTTCCTCAAACTCTGTTGCAACCTGCCTTCATATACATTTATATTTAACCTGCCAGTTTTTATACTATTTTCCATTTTCCCATTCCCAATGTAGCCTCAGATATTTGAAAGCCTGTCTTCTTACTTCAAATACCTTCCATTAACCTGATATTAAATCACGTCAATTGATTGCTTTGGGCTCAGGGGGAAATATAATATATCTGAAATCTGTGTGGTAGAAGACCCGCCACCCTTCTGAGGATATACTGCTTATAAATACTTTTCATGTTAACTGCAAATATTTACTCTGTAGTTGCCCCTTTTAGTTTTGTTGTTTTTTTATTTATTTCAGACTTCTCATTTTTGCATAGCTGCTTACTTTTTTTTTGTTTCATTTTTTTCTTTTTTTTCTTTTCTTTGTTAAAATCAACTACTACTGAAATAAGTAGATTTTGGACATTTTCTGCTCTCCAGAACTATCATTGCCTTTGTGATCTTGCTCCTGCCTTCTCACTTGTCTGTTACCTGGCTGTAACAGATTGTCTTTATGTGCCTCTTTCAGAGATGATGAGGGATTTTGCCCATGTCCTGTTTTCAATCAGGAGGTCACTCACCCAGTGATGCATTGCCTCATTCAAATAGGATCCTCTGCATTGCAACTGCCCTTTCTTCCAGTGAGATATTCCCTTGCTGGAATCATTAACTGGATCAACATTCAACTCGCTGTTTTATTTCTAGACAGAAGGATAATTATGTGGCATCATCTCAGACTCTGGTACGAAACTGTCATTGGTGCAGTGGTGCCACCACACCACGTTTGCCAAGTCGGTCACAGAACTGTTCCTATGTGCCATCATGTCAGCATCACTGCCTCTGCCCTCACACTGATCATCTTCTGCATGCACCCTCTTCATTTCACCTCTGAAGCAAGTCTCCCAAACTCACATTTTTGGTGGTTTGGCACAGAGCAGGGCATATTGACCTCACTGAATTCTTTATTAGTGAAGAAGTAAATTATTTAAATGCATACAGATAGAAGCAGAAAAAATGGAAACTATGCTATAAACAGAGCAAACTTGCTGCCTGAGAGTCAAGCAGCCATTCATACTCATCTTCTAAATTATTTAACTCACTGCTTTAATCCACTAGTTTCTTCCAAAAGAAAAAATTGATGCTTGTTTCTATGGCAATCCTCTGAGTCTACACTGAGCTGAAGATCTAGATAGCCTCTGATAGTTTACAAGGTTTTTTATGTGTTCAAGCAAAACCGATAAACTAGAAGTTTACCTTTATTTTTAAAAGATATCCTTGACATTAGCTCTGGGTCTATACACTGATGACAGCTATAACACAGCGGAAAAATGAGTAAGGGAGGCTTAAATTGGTTTCATCAGGATGTTGCAGCCACAGTAACCTTGACATAAACCAGCTGCAAGCTCCTCAGGCTAAGAGTCCTAAGATGAATCAGTTTTAATAATATTTCTGCCTTGTGTGCCATTTTAACTGTATCTAAAAGTCCTCCAGGTTTATTGAGTTCAAGAGATATTGTTATTATTCAGTTTTATTTGCATGAGTCACATGAAACTTAAGTAATAAGCTCCTCACATGCTATGTACTTTAAAGGGTCCTAAATGACCTGTAAAGAAGATTGTGGCAAATCCTTCTATCATAGAGCTTTGCAGACAGAACCAACTCTAACCACGAAGCTCAGAAAAAAAACTTGTGTCTGTGTGTTAAAGACCAGAGAAAGAGAAATATCATTCTTAGCTTCTTTCTTCAGTTTGATTGAGGGGTGGGCCTGGAAGTGCCTGATTCCCAGCAGCTGCTTCATTACTTACCTTACAAATGGTATAAAGTAACCCAGTCTGCCCACAGTTCAGTGAAGTTCACTATAAAGTCAGTAAATGTAAGGATTTTCAAATTCATCTACTCAAAGTCCCAATTCTAGAGGCTTGCTTGTTGTCTATTTTTTGTCTCAAGTGATGAAACAATGCATGTTTTAGCAAGTTTCCTTGGCACATAGTGGACTTCTACAGCTGTCACTCTGTTTAATGTTGCCTAAAAGTACACTGAAAATTTTGGGACTGCATCTGCATTATGACTAGTTTGCACTGGGTCTCACTGAATCTAAGCAATCTAAGCAATAACCAGGTGAAGTTTAATGGTACCAAATTCCTGTTTAATACTTCCAGAATGCTTTGTCTCTACCCCTCAGTCAGCTTCTGATTTCCTTAGTAAGGAGGTAAATCAGAAATAGCCTTGAGAAGGAAGTGCCATTACATTTTTCTTTGTCATGAACTAAGCCCTTGTGAGGCCATAATCTTTGAATCCGATTTTATCAGTCATTTGAAATGTAAAAGATTGAAATATTATAGATTAATCTTGCTGATTCAACAATATTGCCCACAGACCTTTTCAAAACAGAGAGCACTTCAATATAATTCTGACACAGTTTGGAGCAAACCAATATCAGAGAACATCTGCGTGTGTGCTTTCGGTGGTGATCTTAGCACTAAGGACTGTAGCATTAAAATCATAACATCTGTGTGGTACCATAATTCAAAATGGTTGCACAAAAAAATAAAATGAGAGAATGCTCTAGCATTAGTTTATGAAATAAAGGGTCTAGGGGTAAATCAAGGCATATAGTCTGTGTCACATCATTAAGAGTTGCAGTGGCGGAATAGAAAAGAAACACAGCTGATAAAAGCATCTGTAAGGTGGCAAACCAAGACCTCAGAGGTAAACCTGCACAAAGGAATTCTAAATATTTGAAGAGAGATGTTTCTGGTGAAGATCCCTCTTGGCTCTGTTGCAAGTGTCTCCAGCTATGGGGTATTTGAGCATATGTCATGTTAATCACAGCATGTGAGTTTAATGTCAGCAAATTCCTATTAAGTCTGTCATCTCCTACCTTACAGCCCCTATTTGCCTTCAACCAAGAGATATATATCCACAAAAGTTGCTTCTATATTTGCAGAATGGAGGAAGGCAGTGTGTAAACACCCTGATTTCTTGTTTTTTGGCTTAGTCACTTCAACCATCCTTTCCAAAAATGTCACCAGCACTTGCAGTTGTTTGCATTTGAATGGATGATCTCATTATAAATATATGCCTTTGGTGTTCCTCTTTCTCAGCCTCCTGTGATTTTCCCTTCAAGAAAAGGAAATTTGAAATGCAAACTGCACTTTAAAGTAGTGGTGAGACCCTTCACAAAGTAGAAACTCACACTTGGAGAAAGGAACCTCAACAAAACTGGGTTTGCTGTCCAGCATGACTGGATGATGATCTCATTGCTGTCACTGAACCAGAACAAAGACCTGATTGGAGCTGTTCAGGAATTTGAGAACAAACTGTAATGACACTAGAAAATCCTGACTTGTCAAAACCAACATATTCTTTGGAAATAGTTTTGTTTCAACAAACTTCTTCCAAATCACTGCTGTATTTCCTTTCAAAACTTGCCTAGTTTTCTGAAAATTCAAGTAGAGAGGGCGGTTCAGGAGTTTGTGTTTCAAAGGTCTGTAACTCTTGCCAGCTCTGGCAAGGCTTAAAATGAGTTGAATTGGAAGGAGTTGAAGACACAAAGTTTACAGTTTGTGAACAGAAAGGTGGTCTGCAGGAGAGAGCACTTGACAATATTCTGAAGAAGTCCCTCTAATAGCTTGCTGTCTTCACAGCCCTGCATCTGGGCTACAGCAGCTGATGACAGCTTCTGCAGAGAGCGAAGGTCCATTGCTCAGTCCTCCTGACAGAAGGAGACCAGGCAGAAATGATCCAGGCTCCATCATGGCAGCAAAAGCATTTCCAGCTCTGCAAAACTTGTATGAGAAAAGGGAAGGATCAAACAGCACCTGGCTCTGCCTGGTGTTGGGAAAGAGGATGTCACTGCCATTGCAAACTTGGGAGGGACTGTCTCAGAGAGTTTCATAAATCTTGCTTCCACAGCTACAAATCTCTTTGGGATTTGAGGGATCATCTTAAGTTTTTGACAGCAATTGGGCTAATCTCAGACTCATGGTGGCCCCCACATAGATTTACCCTGTGCTTATAGAACAAGGTATAGGTGTGTCTGCCCTCCAGGCTAGCTGATGATTAGAGGTCCCCAAATTTCAAGTTCCCTGCCCGTACAGCTGGCAGATTCCCTTCCTGCTGACCTTCCAGGCTGTAACACAGAGCCCAGGAGTTCTGGGAGCCTCAAATCCCGCTGGGTGTCACAACACCTCGCCCCTCCTCAGCAGAGGCCTGGGTGCTCAATGCAGACATTGGAGTTATTTGGCTCCCTGAGCTGGCTCTGGGAGCTGGGAAGTTGGGACACAGGGGGAGCTTTTGAGTGTCCTGGGATCTCTGCCACAGAGCAGAGTGCTGTGCTAGGCTGCAGGGGAGCAGCAGCAAACCTGCTGGGGAGCCTCCAGGAGATAAGTCAGCTTTATTGCTTTTTGAAAGCAAAACACAAAAACAAAAGCAAAGCAAGAAGACTGGAGAAATCTGGCAAGGGAGTGACAGTTGTTCCCATTCTAGATTGGAGGGGAAATAGTCCATGTTTAGGAGTACAAAAATCCAAGTTTTAGGCAATTCTAGTTGCAATAACAAGGCCCCAATCCTTACAAGTGCTTAGGCATCAGCAGACTCACAGAGGCAGAGCTAACTGCATAGTTACTTCAGCTCTTTACCAGAGAATGTTTCTAAAACATATTCAGAAGATAAAACACGCATGACTCAGAGTAAGTCAGTACTTCCCTCTCCTATTTTCATCAGGACACTGACCTTTCTGCCTCCCTTGCTGAGATTGATCAATCAGAATTTTGTCATTGATACCTGCAGCTGCCTGTCTCTTGCATGAATACTTCAGATAGCTAAATACATGTTGCATGAATACTTCAGATAGCTAAATATATATCACATGAATTTGACTCTAAAGAAAAAATGCACTTCACCAGCACTTTCTGTCCTTGCAGTGTGATAACCATAGAAGCAAGACCAAAAAAATGTTGGATGTCAGATGCAGTTATCTGCCAGTCTCAACACTTTCTACTTATGCTGGTGCTAAGTCCAGAGATGCCAAGAGAGTATCACCAGGTATTTCTTCAGAGCTTTGCATATGTGCCAGTCATGGCAGTTACTTGTGGCAGAATCTTATGGGAAAAGACTCAAAGAGGCCACTTATATGCTTGGGCTTGAAAGTGAGGGCTTGAAAGTACCCTGGTGAGTTGGATCCAGGTTCCTTCCTTTGACAGCAGCAGCTCTTTCTGCCTCTGCCCTTCCCACTGTCAGTCCTGCAATGACCCGCCAGGCCTTGCTGGCAGGAGCTCAGTGCAGCTCAGCTCCAGGATGGGATGCTGCTGCTGGTGAGGTTCTCTTTGCTGTCCCTGCATGGTAAACTTCACTGACAATGGCACTCTGCCCTGCGAAACTTAAATAGCTGGAGAAGCATTCAGGGAGTAATAGTCTGCTCAAAGCCTAGAAATCATCCTGGCCTTTGCTTTCTCTGTCAGACTGGAAGCTGTTGGTGAAACAGAGGGTTGGAAAACCAGGGCTTTGAGCTGTTGTGTGCTATAATCAATCTTTTTTTTTTTTTTTGCATATTCACAGACAAAAGAATTTTCTTCTGGAGAACAAGTTGTTTACAGGATGAATTCCATGCTGAGGTTAGTATTTATAGCCACCACGAATCTTTTAAAGGAGAACAGCTTCTAAATGCAGTAAGGTATGAGGCTTTAATAACACGATAGTTGCAGAGCTTGGGCAAAACGTATGGAAAGTTTTTCTGTAGCCAATGTGTTGCAGAGAAAGAAATATAAAATGAACCCTGCCTATGCTGATGCCAGCGGTGGCAGTTGCAGATTGTGAAAAGAGCAGAGAGATTATCTTTTTCCTGTGGTAGTCTCCTAGTTGACTGCTAGTTTTTTCATAATTACGTGTTTGTTACTTTGGGGTTTAGAGTTTCATGTACACAGGAGAATAAGCAACCTGACAGTTCTGTAAAAAGCCACAATAATGGTAGGCATTATATGCAACTGATTTATTTTCTTAATAGAATATCAAGCCTGTTCTAGCTGTATTTGTAGAGACACAGTGACACCCAGTGGTTTCTAATAAATGTAATGGACTGACCCTTAATTTATTTGAAGCATTGAATCTAAACATTATCTAAACTAGCTCATATACATTCAGAAAAGTTCTAGTGTATGCTATTTATTGAAAAAACGTGATTCAGAACCTGGTTTTGTTATTTATATTATATTGACTCTCTACAACTAAAATAAACCAGAAATAAACAAAGTAGTGTTTTCTTATAGCCTTTGTTAAATAAAATTGTGTTGGCTCAAGTACAGTTCAAAAAATTAGCTGTTTTTATCAGTCACAAAACTTCTGCTAACCAAGTCTGTAGAAGAAATATTCTGTGTTGTCTTTAAAGCAGAAGATAGGATGGTTTACATTCAGCTTATCCTTCCATCTTTATTTTAGTGTTTTGTGTAGCAAATATGCTCTTACAGTGGACAGTGTGTGAAGACCAATTCAGTGCAAGGTTTAATGAAAAAACAAATTGCTCTTGCATCAGCTTGACATAAATAAGAAGTTTCCTGCTGAAATTAAGCTAATAGTGAGGAGTGATTGCTGATTTCTAATCTAGCAGCAATAGTAATTTGTTTTTTCACATTATCTAGAACAGATGCTCAGTAATTCAATTCCCTTCACTCTGAATTTTTTATTGAATCTTTGCTGAAGATTCACAGAGGTATTCTTATGTTCTTTTGGTCAGCAGAAGGAGTATAATAGTTTAAGGGTGGTTCTATGCCAGGCACAGATGAGCAATAAGTACACTGCTGTGCATGTTCAAGAGTAAGGGGAGGCAAAGGAGCAGCAAAGCCCAGGCTCCACTGAAGATCCCAGAGAAACTCCCACTGACATCAGTGGAGCAAAACTGTGTGTAACTGGCCATGAGTGCTGGCCCAGGTGATTCCTGCTGTTGACAATCTGCCTCAGGTTTGGGGCAGGTATATATTTGTGAATTGGCTATTGCCATCCTGACTGTTGGGGGATATTGGTAAACTCACTCATCTTCCAGGCTGTGGCTTTCATGAAATATGATTTGGTCCTACAGCCTGAGGAAGGAATCTCCTAGTCACTCTCACTTCCTTTCATGTTGTACTGGAAAAGGTTTGCTTCCACCAGGCACACAATGTCACTCTCATCTTCTCATATGTAGTTCAGAATAGGGGTTGTTTAGGCCTTTTTTAGGCCTTCAAACCATCAGCTGGAAGTGGTCTGTGGTAATTTTGAGTAGAGAACTAAAGGGAATGTGTGTAAAGCTTCTGAGACCTCTGTATGCCTTGAAGGAGTAGCTAAATTTCTGTGAGTGTCTCCAGATCACTGCAATTTCTCTCAGAGTACTGGAATATTCATAGGCTTGAAGAGGAGCAGCAATTTGCTGGTTTTTCCTATTACATTCTTATGATTTGGAGAGAGAAAAAAAGAAGAATTTTAATACTAACAAACCTATTACTGTTGTTATGTTTTTGGATTGTGGCAGGTGGTACCAGTTGATGCAGATCTCAAGCTAATTTCTGAGGTCCCAGTCTTGAAAGAATTTGAGCTGTTTCAGCTCCCACAAAAGTAATCTGACCATTTCAACATCCCTATTAAAATCTAGTTAAATATATTTTGTTAAAAATCTCTTTGTTTTAAAAAGAAGGATGAGAGGGAATATTCACAGAAAGAAAGGGGAGGGAGGTGAAGGAGTAAAGTTAAAGAAGAAAAGGAAAACAAGTGCAGAGGAATAAATTTAAATGCCAAATGTGAAGGTTGGAAACAGTCCCAACTTTATGTCCCTCCTACTGAGTCCCAATATGTTTTTACACAGGAGAACTAACAGAGTAAGGACACTAATACTCTCCTTGCGTGCTAGCTGGTTATTAGAGCCTCACAACAAGGAAGGTGATCAGAGAATATTTGTCACATGCCCAAACTACCCTAATTCAAGGAACCTGCCACCTCAGTGCATCATATGAGCCAGGTCAAGCCTAGGGTGAAGCAAGCTTTCCGTGTAAGAATTTTAATTAGCAATGAGCACAATAAAATACATAAGCTGCTGAAAGTTAACAAGTGCTACTGTTTGAGATTTATGTTCAAATCCATGCTGTGCACTTCCCTTTCCTCACTGCTAATGGATTAGCAGTATACTGGATAGTAATCAACAAATATTACAGTCATCCTTCTAATCTTATTAACGAACTTGTAAGAAGCATTAAGGACACATTTATACCAGTTGTGGGAAACAGTCCAAATACAACCAACCAAAAGCTGCTTATCTACAAGCAAAACCAGCATTATATGACTGAAGGGGGCCGAGTTAATCAGAGCTATCAAGAGGCTAATTCAGGTCCAGAGGGCAGGTTAAATGATGGTTCATAAATCATTGAAAGCACACCATACGGTACCACACTATACCACAATGCAGCAACAAACAATGTTCTTCCACAGGGAGCGGTTTCCTGCTCTCTATGGCTGTGTTTTGACATTTTAAGTATCTCATCGGCATCTTTTTATCCTTAGGTTGTGAATATGTTATAACTCAGCTTGTTAATCATCAGATCTTTAGGAAGGAAGGGGACAGACTGTAAAAACAAACCTGAAATTGTTCGTGTTTGCAGGCAGCACTACTGTGCTCACTACAAGCGTACACAAAATAGAAAATAATGTGGTTCCAAGATACTGTGGAAGAAAACCAGGGAAAGCAACTGACAAAAATCTAAAAAATCAGCTGTATGTGTCTCTGGCTCCTTTGCTTTATAGGACAGAGGAGAAGATGCTGATAGTTAATTTTTCACTTCAAAATACTTTAGAGAAGTACTGAAATGTGCTGGTTTATGTAATGTCAGCTTATTCACTGATTCCACCATGGAAAAACTGGGATCTGGTCTTATTATGCCTTTCTTCTGATAGGAATGAGACTATCCACAGGTTACAATTGGCTACTATTTAGAACTGTCTTCCAAAGGCTCACTTAGCAATTTTTGAAAGTGTTTAAAACACTTTATCTTCAGCTGCTTGCTTTCCCCCCCTTCTCAACAGTCCTAAGGCTTTCCCACTACTTCCTGTAAGTAAAGGATTCCTCCAAGGACTAAAGTTAATGACACTGTCTGATCTCACAAGATGTAGAACATACTCCTGTTCTCTACATGGCATAATATTCCACATTTCCAGTGCCTGATATTCCAATGCTATGAACTGTAGTATTTATGTGCATCAGCACAAAGGGAGGGCAAAAAGCTGCCATTGCAATGTGCTCCCTCTGGAAAAATGACACTCTGGGATAAAAGACAACACAACATGTTAGGAAGAAGAGAATACTTCTTTAATTACAATCACTAAGTCATGTGTGGTTTTGTCAATTTTTCTATAGAACACAGAAGGTCTTCAGACTGGGACAATATGGCTGAATAGCACAAGAAGCTCAAAATAAGTGAAGTTGTCAGCTCTATTTGATAACACTGTCACATTAAAATTGTATAGATTTGTCCCCCGCTATCTGAACAGCATTGTTCGCCTATTTTTGCAACTTCATGGGCATGTTTTTCAGTTTTCTTCTTTCTTTTTCTCTACCAAAATACTTTACATACTCATTTTTAGCTCTGGGAAGCAGATTGCCTCAGGACTCGCACAGTCCTTTCACTTTTGGCATAGCGTGAGACATAAACCCTCATCTGGCTCTTATTTTCTTTCTCAGCCTCACCAAAATTGGACTGCTGTATAGCTCACATTTTCAGCTTGCTCCTATTATGTCTGAAATGCCAACTGGCAACAAAACTGCACAGGCACCTGGAGCAAAAAATAAATATTTCTTGTTCATTCCAATTTCTCAGCATCATGTCAGAGCTCCTGGTTTGCTCCCTAAGTTTCTCCCTAAGGTCTCAAAAAAAAAACCCTGGAAAACCCCCTAAACAAACAAACAAACAAACTCAAAACGAAAACACAAAAAACAAAACAAAACAAAAAAAACCCCAAAAAACAAACCCCAAACAAACTCAACCAAAACCAACAAAAAACACAAAACCAAAAACAAACAAACCAAAAAAACCCCCAAAAAAACCCCACACAAAGCAACAAATATATATATATACATCATCCATCTCCCTTCAAGCTCCAAGACAGAATTTTTACCATCTGTCCGGGATTTTGTTCATGCAAGTCTCCCTGCCTGGATTGCAGACACCTTCTTCTTCAGGTTCACCAACAGCCATTAATGCTATTCTGTCAGCAGCTTTCTAGATAAGAGTTTTTGCAACTGCCTTTAAATGGAAAATGAAAACCTTTCATTTGATTCTTTCAAATATCTCTCCACACCCTTGTACATTAATTACGAGGCCTAATAGAGCTTTTTAGTTTTGTATCATTTGTCTTAATTGTCAGAATGGATTTACACATCTCAAGAGAAATACACTCAGTATGCTGCAACTCAATATCTACCAGAAAATAGAGTGTGTGCTTTTCTACTTGTGTTTTCTTACAGAATAAAGCTGTGGAGCACAAGGGATTTGCCTCAATCTGCAGGAGCAGGTGGCAGTGACGAAGAGTAAACAAAAGAATACACATATTAAAAATAGTCTAACTTAACATTGTTTCTGCTGTAAACATTAACTACAGTCTTTGGTGAGAAGTGCAGTCTTCTGAGGAAATAGGAGGGAAAGAAACCAAAATCAGCTGTGAGGAGAGAGATGAAAGGGTTACCAAGAGCTTGGTTACACTTCATATTTTGACCAATCTGAAAGAGAGCTTTGAAGCACAAAGTCACTCTGCTAAGCAACTAAAAAACTGAAAAGATTGGAATTCTTAAATATTGACAAGAATATCTTCTTTAACATATTATTTTGTTCTATGTCAAAATTAAAAAGAAATATTTACTATGAAAAAAGTGTGTCTGTTTTCACAGATGCACTCTGGCAATTTTAAATCAATTTTTCTATTTTATACAGCTCTATTCTGTTTTGGGTTCATATATCTGATATAGGATTTTTCTGCTTGGGGAAAAAATTTGTACTATGTCAGATTTTGTCAGTACAGAAAAATCCCACATTTTCACCAAATTCAGCTCTTTGCTGAATTGGAATCATACCTTTGAAAGAACCAAACTACAGGAAAATTGTTCTATTTCTTTTCATTGGCAGGGCAAAAGTAGCTGAATGAAACAGCTCTGAAGCACTGCCCAGCACAAAACAGAACCAACGAGCATAAGTGCATACAAGGAGATAACAGAGAGTTAACGAGTTCATGGTGTACAGGTACCCACGGTTTAACAGTGCCTAGAGAAGTGAAAGAGCAGCTCTAAGAGGCACTCCTGCCCCTTCATTCCACTGGCAGACTGGAAGCAAAGAGTGATGTCTTTGGTTGGCCATCACTTTTCACAGACTGGTCTGCTTTCCTCCTCTGTGTTTGGAGCTGCTGTGCGTGCACCGTGCTCCCCTGGGACATTTGTGGACTCTGGGGGACTGGAGACTGCATTCTGACTTGCCTGCACTAGGACCTAAAGAAGTTTCAGTGTTCCTGTAAAGTGAAGGTACAACATGAACTTGAGAGCACATCTGCAACTTTGTTATAATATCCAGATGTCCATTCTTATGTCCATATGTTAAATGTGAGATGGCTTACAGTGAAAGAAGGTAATAAATGATGACTTCTTTTGGCTAACCAAAGTGGTGGTATATTAAATATGGTAAAGACACTTGAAACAAGCTATCTGCTGTTTTGCTGTAGAGTAAGAATTCCTTTGTGACAAATAACTGCAGAATAGCTCGTTTACATCTACTTATGCCCTCTTTTGTAGAACTAATATTTTCAAATCACTCTGTTGCTATTTTAGAGCTCTAAGTTTTAATTGGCATATTCTGTCTTGGCAATAAATTTTCACGTAGTGAATTATAGAGATGTAACTAGAATTGTCCTGCTAGTAGGAAAAGTTTCCTTTTTCTAGGTCAGAGGACTAGATTATCCCACTGGAAAAAATCCACTGGTAAAACACCTACCTATTCTCCATCAGGTTGCAGATTTTGTTACCTTTTTCTTAAGAGCTTTTCCTAATCTAGATAGTAAATGTCAGTGCTAATAAAAATGAGCTTATAAAAAGCACACAGATAAAGTGAATAGTCTTTGAAATAATTTAAAGACTGAGGGGTCTTACAGATTGCTGGATCTGAGGGTAATGCAAGGTCAGCTCTCCCTTAAACTCTTTTGACTTGTTTCTTACAGAAGAGGATACAATACCATTCTCACTCCAGTCTCACTTGCCAACAAGGAGATCCAGATAATCCTCAAGCTGCTGAGTCAATATGTGGTTACAGAGAAAAGTATTTTTCAAATATGAGAGATTGTATGTCCACTGGGAAAGCTCTTTTTCAGACTTCTCTCTCAAGCAAAACAAAACGAAGCTATTTCTCATAACTCACATTTTATTAACCTCTAGCTGTTCTTGGTGCTCTCTCTCGACTTCTCTGTACCTTCCTTAACAATCTTGCCAAGGCTGAACACAGACTTGTTTTTCAGGACTCACCAGCACATGTTTTCTGCAATAGCACAGTTTTTCCAGTCTTTCACAGAAAAGCCTCAATTTTTATCTGTTACACAGGTAAACCTCCATTTGTATTAATGAAAATTATGCATTCCCAGTTACAGCTCTTTACATCTGTCTGTAATGAATTCCCCATTGTTGTTTTTGAATAATTTCTTAAGTACATCCAATTTGATTTGTGGTTTTGTATTCCAACAGGGCTTGTAAGCCTTCAAAACTCAGTATCATCAGAAATTTTATAAGCATATCCTCCATTCCATCGTTTAAGCCATCTGTTAACATATTGGTTAGAACAACAAAAGACTTAGAACTATAGAATTATATGTTTTTTCCTTCTGTTACAAAACTATGTATTGATTTTCAAAACACACATATTTAATTTGTAAACTTATTATAATTATTATTTTTACCTAGAATTTCCACAGCATCTGTGGAGATACAGTAGTTGCACAGTGGGATGTCTTCAAGGTTGCTCAGTTAATGAGGGATTTATTTCACAGCTTAGGTTCTGGCATCCTCAATAGCTGTCAAATGATTCATGTACAATAATCATAGCCTTCTCATACTTCTGATACCTTCAACCATGAATGGGACTGGGAAAAAAAATAATAGGTCACATTTTTAGCTGAACTGCTTTGGTATGTTTCTAATGCCTTGGTCACAGCAAACTGCTAGATAGAATTAGATGTTTACTGTCTCACATACTATAACTATCTATATTTTTATGCCATCAATTATATGGCAAGTTTTGTTCTCATAAAAAGATAAACAGAGCCTCCTGATCAGGTACTATATCACGTAATCAATATGAACTACCCCTCAGCCCAGAGAAAGTAACTCATAGAAGATCAAATGGGATCTTCCTGTGGAACAAATTCAGGAGAAGTATCTTTTTTACCATGTCACCAAAGGCAGACATATGAACTGCCATATCCATTTCAGTTACTGGATTATGTGGCCCTAGAAAACACTCATATTTTTCAGCCTTAGTATCTAGTGACTGACCTCACAGAAAGCCAGGAGCAGGTCAGAGAGGGGAACTGTGTCACCTTTGCAATCTGAACAGCAGTTCATGCAGATTAGCCAGTTCTGGGGTCAGTCTGTCAGATCGGCTTGACTGTGGTATGCACCACTAACTTGAAAGGAGCACTCTGATACTTTGTGGCATTTAGGATACAGAACATATCACAACTACAGTGCAAATGTATAAGAAATTACTTTTCTAAATAAGTCGTAGGATTTTCAAGTTGTAGTAGCATACAAACTTCAGAGGTTATTAAAACATTCACATTCTCAGCACAATATACTTTATTGTGGTGTAAAATAAGAGTTAGCAGCAAAGTGTTGTAGTGCTTGCCAAAAACTGTCTCCATATTATCTGAAGGTACTTTCTCTGCAAGTTTCCTCCTTGTACAATTACTTAATATCTTGCTTTCTTAAATAGTAGGTTATGCAATGCTCTTCTCCTTCCAGAAAAATAAAGACTGGTTTCTTGATGTAAAGTAAGTTCCAGTTCATAAGTATTTGAAATATTATGATACTGCTATTAAAAGCTTGTTTTTCTGTCCAGAATTAATGGTTCAGTTAGTAAATATTTCTGTCACCAATAGAAATGAGTGTGTCTATGACGTATTTAATGCATTCATTCTTTTACAGTTTCATTAAAAGATGGTAACTTTAATTTATGAACGAGATGTTTATTGCAGGACTTTGATATTTAGACTAAACCAAACAGTCATACGGTTCCAAGAAGCCAGGCCTCAATAATTTGAGCAGCACTGGCTCAGGAAACTAGACATTGTGAGGCAGGCCCAAAGAGAAGCTCTAACAACCCTGGATGCAAATGCAACAGCCATTTGAAAGTGGATGATTTATATTATAACAATTAACCTAATCTGGTATTACTTTGGGACATTCAGAATAAAACTCCACAGCATCTGCCTATTTGCCTCGTCATGGCAGTTGGCTCCAAACTTCCCAAAGAAATCAGAAGATGACTCTTAACATCACTGGTTCTGAAAGAACACTTTCTAATGGCAGACAGGTTGTATTTATGATTATCTGAAAAGGCATTTTTATGCAGCATAGCTTAATATAACCTGTTGAAATGCTTCCTTTCCCTTTTCCCTTTCCTTTTCTACCATACAATAAGTCAGAGGGAAAGCAAAATCCCACTGGTGGTAGGAATGAAGCCATCCTTTGCCAACAGTTAAAACACATGGAAGGGTGGCTATGTGCAGAGAGCTATAAGACACCCTAAACTTCAACAGACCAAACAGAACACTTTATGATTGCTCACATACTTAGCTGTGGTGTAGGCCTTGATAATTAAAGGCAATTTCTGAAGTGTGCAGAATGACAAAATGCAGAAATTGCTGAGAAATCTAGCAGCAGCGTCTGGGTGAAACAGCATTACTCAGCTGCTTTCAAGCACTTTTTTTTTCCCTCCCAGGAAAAAGCCTTGAACTGGATCTCCGGACAAGGTCTGATCTGGGAAAAGCAGTGCTAGAGTGCCCTCCGCTGGCACAGCTCAGGCAGGGGACAGGGAATTGCTCCTCTATGGTCTGAAGGGAAGGAGGCTGAAAGGAGGAGACCAAAATCTTAATAATTGAGCAAATGCTGAGAAAAATCCAGAGTGTTTGCATCAGGTGGATTTCTCGATCCTTCACTACTCATGTATGTCAGAGCATCTGGAAGAGCAACTCTTAAAAACCTACTCCCTGTTATTTGATATAGGCATGGGCAGAACATCTATCCTTTGTTTGCTTGATGTGAAAGTCAATCTGGATCTCAGCTGGTCAGAAAATCCCTAGAAAAGGAAACAAAGCAATTTTTCTTGTATCTTCAAAATCTGATAGAATAATAGATAATGAATGAATGATAATGAATGTCTTTACTGTCTATTAAAAGCAGAGAAGTCAAATTACTTAACTGCTTGTGTTCACACAGAGATCACAGTCAGAATGAGGCAATGAGAAAATACAGAAAGTATTTACAAATAGTGAACAATATCTTGTCTTTGCTAGGTACAATCAATGTCACAAAATTGTCTTCTGCTTCACATCAACCTATGTGTATTTATACTTAGAAAAATGATACAGCACATGCATAGCACAGGGTCCAGTGCATGAAACCATGAAACAAGGAGAGACAGAACTAGTCACCCAGCCTGTCATGCAGCCTCATTTGTCACTGCTCCTTTTCTGCACACTGATAAAATGTGCATTTGTGACTCATCTTATTGCATAATATTCTGTCATTATCTGTCATTGTCCCAAGTTTCCTCCTCAAGGCTGATCCAGTGTGATATTTCATCTCTCTCTCTTTTGTCTCCTCCAACCCTTTTACAGTGCCCTGAGGACAACTCGTTGTGTTTGTCAAGAGGTACACTACTTTTGTGCCCCAAATCACCAGGCTTTGTCTTAGGAGTGTATGCTGTTGGTCTTGTTAGGAGACAAGTACTAAACAGTTTAACATTCTATTTTAATAAATAAGAATTACAATGAGGCAAGTGAAAGGTTTGCTTTAAGTGCAAGCAATTCCTTGACAAGGCATTCTTTGTTACCATCCTTATATGTAGTTAAATAAAAAGAAAAACCAAGCAAACAAACAAATAAAAACCACAAACTAAGAAAGTAGTCTGGGCTCCAGAGAGGGATCTGGACAGGCTGGATCAGTGGGCCAAAGCCAATGGTATGAAGCTCAATAAGGCCAAGTGTTGGGTTCTGCACTTGGATCCCAGCAGCATTACATGCTTGGGGAAGAGTGGCTGGAAAGATGCCTGGGGGAAAAGGACCTGTCTGACAGTGGCTAGACATGTTCCAGTGTCTGCCCAGGGGGGCAAGAAGGCCAATGGCATCCTGGCCTGTATCAGCAATAGCGTGGCCAGCAGGACTGGGGCAGGGATTGTCCCACTGTACTCAACACTTTGAGTGCTGTGTCCAGTTCTGGGCCCTGCTCTACAAGAAGGACACTGAGGTGCTGGAGTAAGTCCAGAGAAGGGTGACAAAGTGGGTGAATGGTCTGGAGGACAAGTCCTGTGAGGAGTGGCTGAGGGAGTTAGGGATGTTTAGCTTGGATAAGAGGAGGCTCAGTTGTAAGGGTCACTCTCTACAACTTCCTGAAAGTAGAGGTCTGCCTCTTCTCCCAGATAACAAGTGACAGGATGAGAGGAAATGGCCTCAAGCACCAGAGGATTGGCTAAAGCACTTTAGACTGGCTGAAGGAAGAATTTCCTCACTGAAGGACTGGTCAGGCATTGGAACAGTCTGCCCAGATGTCTCAACATGTCAATTAAAAACATGTATAGGGAAGGAAGGGAAGGAAGGGAAGGAAGG
>VZTB01017137.1:226926-242710 GCA_013397245.1 Thryothorus ludovicianus | reverse complement strand
AGTGGAAGTGACCTCACTCCTGGGACAGCGCCGGGACCCAGTCAGCGCTGGAGCGCCGGCGGCCAGTGCGGGCGCGCCTTGCGAGCAGCCAATGGCAGGGGCGGCGCCGCTTGTTGTCGCCCCGTGAGGCGGCTGCGCCCTGGGCTCGGTGCCGCCGCCGCAGGAGGGACCCGGGAGGCCCCAGGCCCCGGTACGCGCTCGCCTCTCGCCGGCCCCGCAGCCCCCGCGGAGGGCGGGGAGATGCAGCCCCCGGGCGCTCAGCAGCCGCCGCTCTACGCGCCCAGCAGCGGGGACTTCACCTTCGTCTCGTCGGCGGACGCCGAAGGTGAGCGCGGGGCCGCGGGCAGGGCCGCGCTCGCTGTCCCGAGGCAAGGGCTCGGCCGGGCCCCGGGGGAACGGGCCGTTCCCGGGCCGCAGAGACAGCAGAGGCCCTCCTTGCCCTCCTTGCCCTCCTTCCCGCCGCCCCCGCGAGTGGTGTCGTGGCCGGGGGCGGAGCGGGGTGGCCGAGGTGGCCGCTGCCCTGGGGCCGCCGCCGCGGGTGCGCCCCGCAGCCGTGTCCGCGTCACGGCAGCAGCACCTGCGTGGCAAAGGAGCCGCTCCGCTTCCCGGCTTCCCTGAAAGCCGGAGCCGAGCTTGTCCCGGCTACGTGACATAACCGTGACCGCTGTCACTGCCCGCCCCTCTGGCTCCCGTGTTGCTGGAAGCCCGCTTTGTTGTCTTGCCGAAGATCGTGTCGTGTGTTCGGGTTTGGTGTAATGTTGTGCCACAGTAGCTGTGCCGTGTCTCCTTGCAGCACAGTCATGAAGGGAAAAAGGAAGCCGTGTGTGCAATTTAGGAGGTGAAGTGTGGCCTGCTGCCAAACTGCTGCACAAATAGCAGTGGTGTACCAGCATGCCGTGAGGAGGTGCCCTCAAACTTCAAAACTGAACATACAGGAGACAACATCGTGCATCTTACCTTATTGGAGAATGATTTTTTGGTCTCTTCCCATAAATAACAAGGATTCCACTTTCATGTATGTATTTAGTTACTCTTAGAATTGTGACTAGGGAATCGTATAAATCCTTACTCATGTGTCCCACCCTGGAAAGGAATTGCTGAAGTGGAGAAATTACTGTAAACCTGTTCTTTAGTGGATTTCACAGTGCTTCTGTAAAGAAATACAAGTCAACAATACAGTCGTGGCTGTGTGGTTTTTTGTTGCTGGGGGTTTTTTGCTGGTTAATTTTTCTTTGTTTTATTTTTTCTTCTTCACCTTGGCATGCAAAAGGGTCCATGTACCTCTGAGCAGAAGCTCTCTGCTTCTTCCCTGGCAGTATTTGTTGGGCAATGCTGATCCCAATCCAGTAAAGCCACCTTTCTGGTAGGTTGTGTTGAATCACACCTGGCTCCATTTTTTTTATGCACACAAGCAATGTGTGATCTCCTGCCTGTTCAAGTGTAGTCCTGTCTCAAAGTGCTGGATAGACCTACCCAAGAAAAGAAAAATAGAAGTCAAATTAAACATCTTGATATTTTTAAATTAAAATACTACGCATTGCACTGTAATTTTTATGTTTCTCAAATCTCAACCCATATGAAAAAAAAAATTAGCTGTTCTGTTTCCCCATCTTTTTTCTGTGGGATGTAGGAGCTGTATGGAAGAAAGCTGGAGAGATGTTGACAATTAGGTCACCAGACATAGTAGAAAGAGCAGGCTGTTTGGGGTTTTGCCTCTTGAACTGCTTTTTCAAAATGAAGAGTCAGAACTGTTTTGAAAGCTGTTTTTCTACAATGTTGTGTTGAAATGAGGCATCTGAGGGGCCTTGATTTTGCATCTGTGGTGTTCAGCCTGAGACAGTAGCAGTGAAGGCACCCAGACTCACCAGGAACCATCAGTGTCATCAGTTCTTGGCAGATTTTCCAGTGCCCAGTTGCCCTGCAGTTTAAAAAATCTCATTCAAAGCAGCCTGCAGAAGTGGAGATGACCAATCCCTTTTCCCTTAAGTTTCTGCAGCTTTGTCTTGCAAAACAGACTTAAGACCATGTTTTAGATTTTAAAATTCAGAAGTGTGGTTGCAGGTGTTCATTAACTGCTTAAAGGAGTCCTGGTAAATACAATTTGTGTAGGAGTTTCCGTGCTTCAGGATGGATTGTTAGTGGTCCCTGAGAAAGGAAAAGTCCACGGCTGGTTGGACTGCTGTGCTTGATTCTTTTGACAGTTTCATTTACGCACAGAGTAGCAAGAACCTCTCCTTGCAAAAAAGTGTTATGTTGTAGCAGAAACAAGAATTTCTTAATGATATAAGGGTCCCGCAGTCAAAGGAAGACTTCTGAGGCTTCAGCTTGATGCCTAGGCATTAAGATTTTTCTTTTTTCCTTCCTCTGTAAACAACAGAGGAAGGCTTTGCTTGAGTCTGGTGAGAACAGTGTATGTGTGCTGGGACTGGGAAGAGCAAAGAGAAATTCCTGCTTTAAGTTACAGTGACCTTTACAAGGGTCCTGTGCAGATGGTGTTCCAAGAATCGAAGGAATGGATCAATAACTCTCATGATTATGAAATAGTTTAAAGCATTTATGGAGAAGCTTGAATCTGAGTGCCTTAGCAAGCTGGGCTGGGAAGAAGAAATCTGTTGAATTTATTGCGATACTGAATGATCAATGAACACTTAAGACATGTTGGCTGAAGACATTGAGATTCTGTCACTGTACAAATTCTGTTTCTATAATACTGTAATATTTCTAAAGAGGATGTTTCAAGTGTAATCTACAAATACGGCTTGACGTGCCTCTGTGAGTGTGTTTCAGGAGTGCTTGTTAGGTGTTTTGGGAAATTTGTGCTGAGGGACTTTAATGTGTGAAAAACATGCAATGATGGAGAGGCAACAAATATTTTCTTTATCTCTCAATATATTAATAGCAAGCTTGTACAGAATAGTTATACATTGCTGTTTGGATTTTTCTTTTTTAGCAGATAATGGAAATCCATTATTTTTTAAGGAAATAATTATTCCCTTCTTATATATTTTTTTCTTTCTTCATGTTGCTTCATTTATTTTCATATACTTTTTTTTCTTTTCCATCTATATATAACTGAATAAAATGAGCAAAAAAAATATTTCATATTTATTGGTGATTCTACCAAAACCAACAAGAACATAGGTAAATTGCTCTCTGTTTTGCTTAGTACTATGGTAGAGAAAGATCATTGTGTATCAAAGAGAACTTGGATTACTTCTTATTCTCCAGAGATTAAGGATCTCTGATAGCATTCTTTCTCTAACATTTTCAGCTGCACTGAAGGCAGGCTACAAATGAAAGCATCTTCAATTTTTTTCCTTTTATGAAAAATTTGACATAAAAGCAGAGAGTGATTTTTGGCTGAAATAATGCCACTAGAAAAAAATGGTAGGTAGAGTATGATCAGAAAAAAATTATAAATAATCCACAATTTATAGCATGATGAGACTCTCATTAGTTCCTCCTTTTGTACCTTTAAACACTTAATGATAAAGCACAAATGGGAGCCTTTCTGTCATATCACAACACTGTGCCATAAAACAAGATTCCCATCTAAAAACTAAAACCTGGTATTTGAGATATAACCCAACATTGTTACTTTTGTAATAAAACCACAAGTACATTTCCTAATTTTATCTATGAAAGTATAATTTTATTTTGTAACTTTGAGTGTTTTATGATGATGACCAACACATGTAGCTTCATATGTCTGTTGTTTATCTTCCAATACTTTTAAAATCAAATAACTTCAGACAAGACATAAGAAGGTCTATATTTTTCTCCCTTTTTCTTTAGATCTTACTGGTTCCATAACAACTCCAGATGTTAAGCTAAATCTTGGAGGAGAATTCATCAAAGAATCTACTGCAACTACGTTCCTAAGACAGAGAGGATATGGCTGGCTTCTGGAACTGGAAGAGGATGACTTAGAAGATAATAAGCCACTCTTGTATGTTGTAATTATTTTTGGGTATCTTACCTTTATTAGCTGTGTAAGGAAAACAAGCCACTTGTAGTCTCCGATTGTCCCACAGGCTTGTGCTGTGCCTAGAATTCTGTTTAGCAAATTACTTGACCAATGAGTGTTTTCTGGTGCAAGAATGGAAACATTGTTTCTCATAATGGGTTTTAATCTCTGTAAGTATAAAGCTTATATTCCTTTCTGCTTTTATCTGTTGATCTTGTAGTAGTTTAAAAAAATGAAACTGTATTCTTTGTATATTTTGCATTCGTGTTTCTTGGTATTGTGAAAGAATCGAAGACTAAGACAAGCCTGTGGGAAAATTCCTGTTAAGTAAATCTCAGTCAATTCTGTCAGTTATTCTGGAGCAAAAGCTTTGTGAATCATGGCAATTACAGTAGAGATCTTAGAACCAAGGTAGCACAAACTTTATAATCTTTGATGTTGCCTTTTACTATAAAGCTAGATTAAAAAGGTGCTAGTGCTGAAGGACAATAGTGTCCTTAAAACTGGAAATCTCACATCCATTGTTCTGTTCACAGAAAGGAGATTGACTGAAGAAAGTTTGTATCTTAAGGTTACTGCACTGTGAGTCAGCCAGCCTGGTCCTTGTTCTGCATTTTAGCAACTTCATTCTCAGTGTCTCAGTGTTTTGTGAGAATTAAACATAATGATGCTTTAAAAAATTGGAGAGAGACAGAGTACTCTAGAGAACTCAGATGAGAGTGTTGGGAGACAACACATGTCTGGAGAGCTTAATAATGGCAGTGCTACTTGAGAAGTGGTTTAAATTAAAGTGTGCAGAAGTAGCTCCTTGTGTGAATAAGTCTGTTTTGTGAACCTCTAACTTTTAATTAAGAAACAGACTGGTGTAGTGAGGTGACAATGTAAGAATTCTGACTTTTTGTATGATTTTGTTTTGATTATTCCCAGAAATGTGTCATAATGAATTCTTGCAATCTGAATCCTGTTGAGGATTGGAACAACAGCAGCCTTCTAAGGGAGTTCACCAAAACAGTGTTACTGTGCAAATGTTTTGTTCAATAAAATAAGACTTTTTTTTTTCCTTTCTCATTGAGCAGCCTTACTCCAGACACTCGTTTCCTGATACAGCTACCATCACTTTCAGGTGAGGTAGTTGTCAGCTTCATACAAAAGACAATTTACTCACATGAGAAACTGCCAGAAGACCTAGACAATGACAAAGAATTATTTCGATACAGAAAATATTTGTTACATAGTCTTCTGAGTAAAATATAGAACTACTATATTCTTTTTAGATAAATAGTAGCAAATATATGCTTCTAGTCTATTCCTTAGATTCAGGGATGGTTAAAGAACGATTTTTGTTACTTAGTCACCAGTTAGTAATACCACTTCTGAAGTAGCTTTAGTAATAGTAATCAAAAATTGCCTTCGGGGACTGAATTAGCAGTAATTAATTTATTTTCTTTTTTTGTTAAAGAGAAATTGTGGTGAATCATGTCTTTGCATTTATGTCTCACTTTAGTTTTTCTGAAGAAAAAGCCAAATAAACAAAGCCTTGGACAAAACCTTCATAAATGGACTTAGGATGTAATTCTACATTTTTCTTCACCATGTTCTTAAATGTAGAGCAGTATATCTGCTGGAAGTCTCTTGCAGCTCTTCAGAGCTCCTCAGTCATGCCTGAGGTTCTGCACATTAAGAAGTGGAATTCCCATTTCTTGGGAAGTCTTGATTCCTTCCCCATTAGGCCAGTCAGGACAACTTGTGCCAGTTGAGAATCCTAGGCAGAAGAGTCTTCTGGCCAATTTGTGTCTGCCTGCAGAGGGTTTGGAACAGCAAGCAGGGAAGGCAATGAGGGAAGGGCAGGATCTGTTGATACATATTGTTGCTAGTTCAAGTGACTTCTGTTTATTTTACCCACAGTGGAAACAAGCCAGAAATTAAACTATAGGCATAAATTAAATAAAATAAGACTACTGTTCTGCTGAAAACTACTGTTCTTTTGAAAACCACTGTTCTTGAAGGAAGCTAAATTCCATCTTCTTTTAAAAAAATTGGTTTTACATGATGTATTTGGAATGGTTTAAGTTTAGTGAATGCAATGGTGTTCTTTCTGGCAGAATTTGAAATAAAATATTTTCATAGTAAGTGTGCTCATGGCAAACTGCTTGGCATAGGAATACACAGCCATTCTTTATGTCTGCGTGTTTCTGACTTGTAATTACAATGATGCAAATGTATCACATGTCCTAGTGTGTCCAAAAAAAATAGACCATCTATCTTAGGTGGATAGACTCTCAGGGTATCACAGATTGTTTGGGCTGGAAACCTTAAAGATCATCCAGTTCCACCCCCCTGCCTTGGGCAGGGACACCTTTTACCAGTCCAAGTTACTCAGAGCCCCATCCTGCCTGGTCTGGGTATGCTGTGTATGTTTTCTATTCTCAGTCGTGTAATTTCTTTTTGAGTAATTAAATAATTCTAACTGTGTCCCACCAGTTTCTGAATGCAGCATGAAGCTGTGGTGTTGCTTTACTGTGGACAACCTGTTTCTTTGCTACTCGTGGCTTCAGAACACCTTGTGGCTGACAGGAGCCTTGCTCTATGAACCTACTGTAGTTATTATTTTAGCTCCATTCCTGTGGTGTATAGTAATGCTCCCTTGCCTTACAATTTCAGGGAAGAACTCGACATTGATCTGAAGGATATTTACTACAAAATTCGATGTGTGTTGATGCCTATGCCATCTCTTGGGTTCAATAGGCAGGTAGTGAGAGACAATCCGGACTTTTGGGGTCCTCTGGCAGTTGTCCTCTTCTTCTCAATGATATCATTATATGGACAATTTAAGGTAGGTATAAATCTTTTGCCTAAAAGGGAACCTGAACTAAATTTGGGGGTGTGATTGCTAAGCAATTTGCATTCTTACGTAGGTAGAAAGTCTTTTTTTCGCATACTAATGGGGGGCATTTCAAGTGCTGTTTCTCAAGTTAATATGTAGAAAGACAGCAGTTAGGAATGTATTAAATAGCCCACGGGTAAGTTAATCATGATGAAATGTCAGATTTGTTTTTATACAGTAAAACAAAGGAAAGATGTGGTTTCTAGAGGAACCAGCTTGATACTAGTAGGTTTGTAGTCATATTAGTGAATCTTTCCATTTTAATTATGACCTTTTGTTAACTTGCTTTTTATTACCAAAAAATGTTAGTGAAAAGCATTTGTTTGGATGCCATGAATTCTAATTTCCTGACAAACAAAGCTGCTTATTTAATTCATACTACATGACTGCTGTTATGTGGTATATTTAATCTTCATTAATGATGATGTTCGCTATTTTGTCCTCCTCACTCAGTTACAATTAAATAACTTTCCTCTGGTCAATAGACTTTTTCCATAATTCCTTTTGAACTCCAGGGTGAATAGCTACTCAGAGGCATTGTGCATATTTAATTGACTTCCATAAACACTGTTAGCTTTCTTTCTTTATATTCTGATTAAAATAAAGAAGTGTTATCATTTATAGTAACAATTTGAATGTAAGCCTAGGAGCTCCTGCATTAGAAATCTTTATGACTAAGTGTGTGGTTACAGTTGTTTTAAATGTGACCAAGTATGGCAATAAGCCATATGCAAACCAGCAGAATGTGCTTATGCAAGGATTCTTGTGAATGGTGGGATAAAATCATTCCCTTTGGGACCTCTGGCTTCCATATGGTGTACCAAATGCTGACTAAGAATTCACTCTGTCTTGTCTCTTTGAGGCTTGAAGTGAGTAGGCTAAACCCCTTTGTTGTTCAAGTCTTCTGGGTGGACCACTCACCTGTCTCCTTGGCAAAGCAAGGACCATTCCTTAACACTGTGACAGATGAGCCACCTCCTGCAGTTTGTGTACCTCCTGTACAGGAACACTGGGTCTAATGTTTCTTAGGATCAGTGAGTTTACCATATGGATGCAAGAGTGCTGGATATGTATGAGGAGGGAAAGCNTGAGGAGGGAAAGCTAGCAGCCAGCAACAGGATGGCTGACAGCAGCTGGACTAGGTGAAGCCAAAGGTGAGCTCTAAACTGAAGAGAGATGAGGGCTTCTGCTCTAAGACTTCAGTCTAGTCCTCTTCTTTTAGTCAGTGGAGGAAAACAGGAAGTAAAAGGAGGCTAGGTGCTATTTTCACAAATAGCATAAAGCCACTATATTTTTTTAGTGCTGCTGTGATTTTTATCTCATTTTTCCTATTTCATTCTTCTGGAAATATGGAACTTTTAATTAAGCAAAATACTGAACTGACTACTGACTTATTTTTTTTTAAGTTCAGTGATTGTATGTTTGGAAACAAACTTCGATTGTTGTTTCCTTCTAAAAAGGTGTTTCAGAAAGGAGAGCTTTATTTCTAGTCCTCCCAGTGGCTCAACACCAAAACCAGCTAAGTTAATTTGAAGGTTCTTTTAAGCCAGAGAATAATTTTAGGATTTCTTCTGTAGTTTAAGAGCAAAACTATGAAAGAAGCAAGAAAAAATTATGACAGACTTGGTCCCAGGAATCTGCGGCTTTTTATTAGGTTGTCATCATCATCAACTTCCACTGAGAATTAAAGTGCTGTGTCTTCTGAGCATTCTCAGTTTGAGTAAAGGATAAAGTGGCATCTTTACAAGTGAAAGAAAGTGCTCCTTGTAATGGTTGGGCTGACTTTAAAAACTATCTGAGCCCATGTTTTGTAATAGGTGGGATATGAAGACATTTAGGGTAGTTTTAACTCAACTTCCTGTTCCTGTTACTATACTTACAGAATACATTGCATGTGCATTCCATTTATACCAAATTTACCATTAATGTGATTCTGTAAATGTAACCTCTGAATGTCTTTTGCTAATTACACTGTGATACTAAACACTATTCTTGCCACAATTCAGAATTCAGTTTTGCATAATAAAAGCCCTGACTGCACCGAAAGCGATTATGGAAATGGATTTTCCTTTCTCACAATGACAATTACTCATATAAACGAATTGTTCTTTCTCTCTCAAGGTTGTTTCTTGGATTATAACTATTTGGATATTTGGATCCTTGACAATTTTTTTACTGGCCAGAGTTCTTGGAGGAGAAGTAAGTACCTGTATGTGAAAAGGATGTAGAGGAAGGTAGTGTAAAGTCTCTTGATGGTGTTTTTCAGCAGTAGTTGGGTTTTCGTAGTGCTTGGGTTTGGATCTTGTAGCCAGCTAAGAATGGATGCAGTTGCTAAGTGTAAAGTCAACATTTCAGGTTTTCAGTCTCCAAAATCAAGTCTAAAGTACAGAGATCATCAACTAATCTCGTGGTACAATGAATGGTGTGCTTGGAAGTGATAAACAGTCTGGAAATTTGTGCTGTGAATCCCAGAAATTCTAACAGCTTCCTGTGATCCAAAACTGAAGTCCATTCTGGAGGGAGAAAAGCTTTCAAGTTTTTGGACGCTGCACTAAATGGAAACTTTTGGTTTTTTAATGGGGGGGATGTTTCTCAACAGCAAAGCCAACTGGAATTGTGGCCTACATCCCTTCCTCCAGCTGTTTACAAATTGACTCATTAAGCAGAATTCAGTTGTAAACTACAAAAAATTACTTAAAGCCAGGTCCAAAGACAGCTGCAGTGGAATAGTCAGGAGAATAAAACTTCTTAAAATGGATCTGCAGCATAAAGTGCACTGAACTGTGTTGTGAATAACTAAGTATTCAGTGATGCTTCATTTTTATACTTTTACTATGGATATTGCATTAATGATGCACCAGTGTTGCAGAGGCCCTATTTTATTTACTTTAAATTTTTTTAATTTCCCTTTTAATCGTAATTGCTAGAGTCTTCTTCTTTGAATTCTGTTTTGAAAGAAAAAGTTTTTATAAATGCGATTGCATGATATTTCTGAATTACACACAATCCAGATGCCCTTACATCAGTCTGGTTTGTGTCTCAAACTTGGAAATTATCAGATACATAAACTGGAGAAAAAGATAAGTTTGCAGAACGTGTCATGAAGGATTGTCATCCACAAGAAAATGCTTACAAGGTGCTGCTACTTTTCCTGTTAAATCCAAGAAGCCTAGCTGCACACAGGAACATTTCAGACCATAGTAGGGGGAAATCAGATATTTCTTTCTGAAGCTAAAAGTAGTTATGGAAGTACTTGGAACAACTCTGATCTAAAAAATCACAATAACTTGAAGCTGGAGATCAGAATTCTGTGCCTTACAGAGATCATGTTTTAAGTCTTCTGCTGACACCAAAAACATTAATGTGCTTTATATATTTATTTATGTATAATGGATATGTGTATGTTAATACAGAAAATTATCTTTGCTGCTTTTGACAGCCAGGGCTACAGCTGATCCTTGAGAGGTCTGTTGCAGTTCTGTGCTCCTGGGTATCCTGTAAATGTTCCCTTTGAGAGTGATCATTTACAGTGTTTTGGAATAAAAAAAAAAGACAACCTCTTTCTAATTTTAAGGTTTAGCATACAAAACCAATTTTTATACTACAAAGACTCCACTAACTGAAATTTCATGAATATAACACATTATAATCGTTATTCATAGAGTTATAACAAGAACAAATTGTATTTGGTGACAGAGGTTGACTACTGCAAAGCTTATTTTTATGTGCTTGAAAATTTCAGGTTGCTTATGGCCAAGTTCTTGGTGTAATAGGATATTCCCTCCTTCCCCTCATTGTCATAGCACCTGTACTTTTGGTGGTTGGATCATTTGAAGTTGTTTCTACCCTAATAAAAGTAAGTTCATATCATCTGTTGAGAATTTAGTTATTTTTAAGTCACTTTCTTAACACTTCAAGTAATCTGCTCAGGAAAACATAATGATGTGTCAAAATATTCAGAAGTACGAAGTGAGCTCTGTGATCCTTTTGGTTAGCATGGTGGAAAAGTGAATGTGGTTTTAAATGTTCCATTTGAGTGCTTGGGGATATACTGTGCTGTTGCTATAACAACACCTGTTGTTACTGGAGTAGCTTGTATTAAGTATTTTGCTGTGCTCTAATAGTGCATTACAAAAAAGATGGGATTCTCATTTTGAGAAGAGAATGCATAATTAACCCTGAGAATGAAGAATGTGAAAATAAGCTGTTCTGTCCTTTCCCCCATCATCCAGATTATTTTTAGTCCCTGCAGCATGAATATGACGTTAGTCATTGTTCTGAGACCTCCCCTTAGTGGTAGTGGTACAAAGCTCTCCACACCCTTTGCAGAGAAGGTAAGGATTATTCTGATTTAGACATGGAGAATGTAAGGCACAAAGAATAGCCCTGCCTGATACCACCTGCTGCTGGACACCTTTCATGGAGCCAGCAACATTCCCTAAAAGATTTCAGAATGCCATAACGCTCTTGAACACTTCCAGTACTTCTTAAAACCCTTTTAGGTAGCCTTTGAAGTTACTGCTGAGCCTGGGAAGGCTAACTGATAAAATTCTGCTATGAGCTAAGCTTTACACCTTCAGCAGGTTTGTTCTGTTAATTTCATTATTTCTGTCCCTTTAGCTTGCTGGCAAACAGTATAATTGAAGTACAAGTAGAGTATATGATAAGTAACAAAATTGCTGTATTTGAGATGTGATGATCTGTGATTACTGAGAAATGATAGAATGTAAATCATTAACTTGCCAGTTAACTAATACATAACTTCAAAATAAATACGCATTCATGAAACCTCTGTTACTTGATTGCTACTAAGAGCCTTGTGGTGACTTCAGGGTGAATCTCTGCAAGGTTCTTATCTTTGCACCACAAGTATGAAAAATGCATTACAAGCTCCAAGTGGCCAAAATCTCTTGGGCTGTGACAAGTACTACTTCTTATGGCTGGCTCTGTGTTATACTGAGAAAAATTATTTTTACTATGATACTTGGAGAGACTTTCTTGTGGTGTCAGCTAAGACTGTTCATCTTCTTTTTCAGTTGTTTGGAGTCTTTTGGGCTGCATACAGTGCTGCATCATTACTAGTTGGAGAAGAATTCAAGACCAAGAAGCCCCTTCTAATTTATCCAATCTTTTTATTATACATTTATTTTCTGTCCTTGTATACTGGGGTGTGATCTAGTGTAAGATGTGGCCAGAAACCATATTTCAGTCACTTGCAGACTGATAATGTGTAAGATTAAGAAGGCTGGAGATAATACAAGTGACTGTTTTGTATCCAGTTGTCGAGATGTTTTAAGATGGAAGAGCATATTTGTGTATATTATTTAATGAAGCAATTGTAGCTATATAGATTTGTATCAAAGTTCTAGGTTTGTTTAAGATTCTTCAGATTTTAATGAACAAAAAAAAATGAACCTTGTGTTTTATAACAAAGCGTAGCAAAACTGCAACTCAATACCTGTGCCAAAAGCACTGGGACCAGAATACTATATTCAAGAATTAAAAATGAGGAGTTAACTGTTAACAATCTCAAAGTGCAATTTTTCTTTTAAGCTTAAACACAGCTGGCTTTTTTTTGGCACAGCAAATTCTGTAGATAATATATATTTATGAAACAGTCCTGATTGTTCACAGAATAGTCTGTATAATCAGGACAAGAAGATACTACTTTTAATTTAGTGCCTCAATTACTGTGATTTGGCTGTTGAGTTTTTATAAATTCCAATTTGTTTTCAAAACATGTATATACTGTGTATTTTGTATCTATGGCTTGTGTGTACCGTAAATACTCCTTGGTTAAGGATGTATATTGGGTTTTTAAAAATTGAAGATACAAGTATTTGAAGTTTTCATTTACTCTCTGACCAAAGGAGCAGGATATTTACTGTGTGACATAATTAAAGTGAATATTTAGAGAATCAAATTATTTTACTTAAAAAGAATAATTTACAGAGAAATGGGTGAACACCTTTCTCAACTCTAGTGCTGGCCTAATGTTGGAGAAAAAAAAAAGATGATCTATCAAATTTGTGTGATCTTTAAACAATGTTATTTTATGATGACAAAATAAAAATATTGCTTCCCTAACTATGTTTTACAACATCTTGCACTGTTTTGCTTTCAATAGCATGGTACTTAACATGCATCCTTCTTTCTTTTTTTTTTTTTTGTTTTCACTAGTACTGTTAATCTCTTGTAGAGAGAAATAAGAATGATTTGGAAGGCCAGATTCTCCCTCCACCAGACAAGGCAGAGTTACAGCCTTAGTAACAGTTAGAGTCTTGCTAATTTTGACTCTCCAAGGATTATGTAATGATGTGATGACATGTTAAATATTTCCTGTGTACTGTGTTGATTGCTTATATAATGGTCCTTATGGTAATATTTCTTCACAAGGGAAGTCCACTGAAGTTCATTTGGTATGGTACTAACGTAGGCATTTGCAATCTTCAGGATTTGGTATCAACAAATAGCTCTGAAGGTTTGGGTTTTTTTTTCTGGCAACAGAAAAAAAGTATTTCCCATTCTCCTCCCCGTCCTTTTTTTTTAATGTTACAAATAAAAATCAGCCATGACAAGGTAATAGTAAGGGCTGTCTTGGATCCCTGATGGACATATTTGTAGTTTTTCAGCTTTTTAGACTGTGTAAGTAGCCAGCTTGGTAACTTATTTTTACCAGTCATTACTGATGCAAAATACATAATTAAATTCCAGCTCTCCCACAGACCTTTAGCTTATTCAGTCTGCTTTCCTGGCTGATGCTTGTGTTGGTTTTAAACAGAACCACTTGAAGTTAGTGCTGGACATAAATTGTAGTGTAACACTTGAGCTTGTAATATATAAAAAAAGAAAAATTGATAGAGTGGTTGAGTTTTCACCTGATTTCTCAATAAGTTGTGGTGGAATTAATGCAAAGTAGTACTAAATCAGTTTATACCAGCAGCAGCTAATTTCTAACCTACAAGTGTTTTGAGAGCATTTATACCACATTCTGAAAAAAAAGGAAGTTACAGTGTGTTAAAAAAAGCATATTAGCTTTGGAATCTTGCATGATAATCTGGTTTTACCTCTTTTTTTCACGACTTTTATTTCTTTTTCTGACAGGAATATCCAACTACTATTATAAGACTCCACTCATTTAAGTTCTGTCCCCACAGAGGTGAAGGGCAAGAACACACAGGTTACTGGGCTGCCAGCTTAGTTCCTCTTTGCATAGTTGTTGGTGAGGTGTTCTGTGCATCTGAACTGACTATGAATATTGAAGGGATGCAAGAATGTTCTATTGAATCTCCAAGTACCTCCCTTTCCACGAATGTTCTGTGAAATTTATAGTTGGAATTTTAACTGTTCCTTTCCACAGACTTGGCACGTGTATAATATGCAATGTAGATATGCACTTAACATAGAACATATTTTGTACCCAATTGCAGATTTGCACCTTTTAATCTTAGTATCTTTAGGGTCAGTTTTTGCATATATTGTGCAGGAAACATACAAACAGCTCTCAAATGGTTCTGATAGTTTGTAATATGCGTTCAACAAGCTCATATTTTTAGATAAGGTATGTGTGTAAATACAAGATGTATTTTATAAAAATTTTGAATTAAACTTGTTTACAGAATGTATGAAGCTCATTTATATTTACTGACTTAATACTGAATAATTAATATTGATTAAGACACCTCCATGTTCCTGTGCATGCCACCAATATATTGATGCTGTACATAGCACCAATAGCTTTGAGGCTGTAAGTTTTTATGATAATCAACATACTACTTCAGTCAGTCAAAACTGGAAACTTAGAGCACGTCCATCCAGCAAAAAAATTGCCTTTTTAAGATGCAAAACCTCATTTTGGGGTGGTGACATGGGTATCACACCTTGATGAGACATGCACTTTGAATGATCTCTAGAGAGCAGCTAGACATGTACATGTTGTTTCCTCTTCTACTCATCAGACATACTCTGTTGTCTATCAGAAAAATCGTACTTACTTGAAAAGTTGATGAAATTGATTGTTGAGACAACATACAGCTTCACATCTGCTGTTATCATTATCCTTGCTGGTGTTTAATGTTTTGCTTGAAGTATTACAGCAAGCTTAAAAGCAGCTCATTTTGATTAGCCTGGGTGGCACACATGCCCATGTGGGTTTGGTTTCATTTCCTTATTTTTTCTTCACACTGTATTTCTTTAAAAATTTCCCTGCTAAAGCAGCCTGTGCTGATTTGGGTCCTTCTAATAAAAATATTCCGTAGAAAACTTGGTATTTGAAAATTAGCTTTAAGACCATCAGCAGCCTAAAAGCTTTGTGAAATATTTGAGTGTAACATAGATCAAATAAAGCCTATGGCAGATAAAGTAATGTGTACAGGTAGGCTGAGCTGTACAACTGAATTGTTGTTTTAGTGGGTGAAAAGGGAAAATCTCAACAAAATACAAAATGTTTTATTAAACTGAAGTCCTTTTTGAAGCACTGCTTCAGAGCAGAACGCTGTCGTGGGTGCAATGGCTCCGTGCTCCCGGGCCGCGGCCAGGGACAATTTTTTTGTGGCTTTGTCACCGCGTACCAGCGCTGAGGCCGCTGACACCGGGGCTCTCTCGCACATCGTGGTCCAAAACACAACCGGTGTGGGAGCCGGGCTACGAAACACAAATCCCCGCTCCGCTTTCCCCGAGGCGGCGGGCGGCCAACGCGCTCGCCCGCTTCCGAGCCAGCTTTTGTCAAAGCGCTAACGACACGGCAGCGCCGGGGGCCGGGAGCGCCGGGGGCCGGGAGCGCCACGGGCCGGGATCGGAGCGGGAACGCCGCGGGGCCAGGAGCGCCGGGGATCGGGAGCGCGGGGAGCGCCGCAGGTCGGGAGCGTCGGGGGCCGGGATCGCCGGGGGCGGGGAGCACCGCGGGCCAGGAGCGCACCGGGGTCGGGATCGGG
>VZTB01017137.1:205832-226551 GCA_013397245.1 Thryothorus ludovicianus | reverse complement strand
GTGGCTGCTGCTGCGGGACGGCTGCCTGCGCTGCGACGCCGACGGGCTCTGCAGCCTGTGCTACCACCCGGCGCTCAACGCCATCCTGGCCGTGACCGCGCGCGGCGCCATCAAAGTCATCGACGGCACCTCGGGGGCCACGCTGCAGGCGTCGGCGCTCGGCGGTGAGCGGGGAGCGGGAGCGGGGCCGAACAGGTGCCGAGGCGGGCCGGGGCCGCCCCCGGGAAGAGNCCCCGGGAAGGAGCGGCCGCGCTCGGCTCGGGCCCTGCGTGCCGGAGGATGCCCCCGGCTTATTGTCACCCCTTTTTCTTTCTCCGGCCTGAACGGCCTCCGTGCGCGGGGAGGTGGTGGAGTCGCCGTCCCTGGAGGTGTTTAAGGAGAGACTGGACGCGGCGGTCAGTGCCGTGGTCTGGTTGGCATGGTGGGGTTTGGTCGTAGGCTGGACTCAGTGCATCTCAGAGGTCTTTTCCAAGCAGAGCCTGTGGTTCTGTGTTCCTACTCTTTGGGGCAGAGATACCCATGTATCTCCGAGACGTTTCATTTCTGTAGAACGTATTGGCGTGGTTACTGAAAGATTAAATGGGGATGGAAGGCTGCGATGTATAGGATTGTATTTTTTAACTTTGCTTTTGCAGGTGTTGTTGTGGATCGTGTAACGTTGAACCTTCCAAAGATTAGAAGCAGCACGTTAGGCAGGACAAACATAGTTCTAGGTCTTATTGATATGTGATACTGTAATAATTTATTTATTGAGCCTTATTCTGTTTTTTAAGAAGGCTTACTGCTTAAAAGTGTCATTTGTCCTATGATTTAAAACTGTTTAAGATCAGAATCCTTCCTGAAGTTTTTTGGTGATACGTTTTTGTATGTGTTTGAATAGTTCTTCAGGCTGTTGAGTATCTTGACTGTCTCTGGTGGTAGTAACCATATCCCTGCTATTATGTTCAGGAGGCATGATCGTGCACTGCCTTTGTGGGGGCTTAGACTGTAGCATCTCCATAACTATAAAGCAACTTTATTTGTTGACCATTAGTGTTATTGCACTGTTAATAAACTAGCACTGTAGCAGAAGATCCATATGCCATTAATAGCTTTTGTTCCTTGTTCATTAATGGCTTTTAAACTGTGGCACTTGTCAGAATATTGACGGTGGGTGGTGGGTAGGGTTATTTGTCTCCTTGTGATTCCAGCCCTTGGAATAGAAAGATGGGTTTCTTACCTGTTGTGTGCCTCCGTGTTGAGGCTCTCCTTACAGCTGTGCCTTGCTAATGAGATGTTGCTTTGTGAAGGGTTGTTTGCTGCCTGAACGTGGTACAGTAATGCCAAGATCTGCATGGGAATGCCATAGCCTAGGCAATAGGTACTCTTTCACCTTGAAAACCAGTAACTATTGCAACGTCAGACTGAAGAGAACAGGACGAAAATTGCTGATTTCCTTTCATAACTCAAAGTTGGTACATTGTATGTAAAGGTTAAGCGTTTGGGGCAATTGAAAAGAAAAAAAAAGTTTTGTGGAATTATTAAGAAGGTGCCAGCTGCTTTTGTTGTCAGTTGCTTGCATGGAGAATGAGGCCCTTGTGTGGTGTTTCCTGCATTGTTCAGGATTCAGATCACTCTGCTTCTGTAATTCCCTTCTACCATGCTGTCTCCTAAAGTGCTTTTTTTATTGATAACTTTGTTTCTTTTCTTCAAGCTATTGCAGGAATTTTAAAATTGCTTTTAAGTTGTGGATGAAGAGGGCATAAATAGAAGGCCTAATTTGTAATTGGCTGTCTGTGTAGGAGATGTTTAATTCTCAGATACAGAAAAGGAAGTGAACTGTAAATCAAAGTGATTCTACACTTTGCTGTGATAGAATCCTTGCAAAGGATTTGACTCAGTATTCAAAATGCTAATGGAAATTCTCCCCGAAATAGTAACTATTTGAAAATAACATATTGCTTTGCTTCTGTTACGTACATTCAATCATGTATACTTCCTTTAGTGTCAGTCTTCTCTGTGACAGCATGGCTGTAAAAGATGGATTCTACTCCTCCTCACATAAAACAACAGAATTGCTTGCAATCTACTCAAATTTTATCTGTGCAGTAGAGCTGATGATTTCATTACTGGGAAAAAAAAAAACCAAAACGATAACCTTAGTTTAGTTTGAAGAAACTTTAGGCGAATTTTCTTATAGATTCAGAGTGGCATGCCTGTCACAAATCTAGTTCATCTCAGCAGTTGGTGTCTGTTGCGGCCATTAGCAATCCTGTTCACTCTTGTTCTCCCTCTCTTCCTCCCGTCTTTGGGAAGGGAAGGAGAAGGGAATTTAGCTGCTCTCTGATGTCTGCCTGCACTCTACAGCATGGGCTCTTTTAATGTAGGATAGTAGTAGCTGCACACTCAGATCTGTAGACCAACTCTATCCCTGCTCCCTCCCCTACCATAAATGACAGGTCAAAGGATATTGTTGCTTCAGGGACTTCTGGTACTACAACTAAAAATAGAGTCTCTAGGAATTAAAACTGCTTCTCCTGGGAGACTGCTTGTCCTCCTTGGTAATTGAGGCTGCAGGTCTTCTGCCTTGCCAAAAGATTTATGTTGGACAGAAATGCTGTTGCTTGTTACCCAAAGAAAAACAAAATGTAACAGGCCTCTTTCTAGAAAGCAGAGCAAGGAAGAGATTCTGCTATCAAGGCAGGATAGGGGAGGAAAGGAAACACCACCAAGCCTCAGTGTGTTTTGTATTTGCAGTCACAGCTCACTGCGGAAATATATATTAAGCTTTGAGCTCATTCTCTGTGAAAAGATTGAACCTGTGGAATGCTGAATGTGGTAGAGCAGTGGAAGCTGCCTTCGTTAGAACAGAAATGCAGATTGCTCTTTGGTGTGTAAAAGAGCAAGGCAGAAGATTCCCAGCCAGAAGACAGTTCAGTTATCCATCAGGTCCAGACATGAGGATGTGGTCTGTGTGCTTTGGTTCCTCCTGTGAACTTCATTGATCTAGTTTGTGATCCAAGGATTGTTCTTCTGAGCCCAGTCTGTAGGAATTCAGTGTGGATTGTTATACGATGCTGAATCTTCAGCAGCTCTGTCTCTTGAAAGGGTGTAATCATCTCTCATCTGTTTCCAGTATGAGCCCTGTAGGCCTATTCAAGGGGACCAGGTGATCATTTGCAACAGCCCAGAGCGTGGTAGTGCATAAAAGTAGGAGGGAAATCAGGCAATACTAACATTAGGCTCTGTCTTACCTGGTCACAAGGTTGTCCTTTTTACTCTGTCAAGACTGTTGCATGCACATTGTGAATTTCAGAGAACCAGACTAGGAGTGCAAGGAAAATTCTTGTCATTTCTGGTTGTTCTGCCTTTCTGTTTATTTGCTAGTAGTGGTTAGTCAGGACTGGTTTTGAATCTGTCATGCAAGTCTGTCAAGTACTTTATTTTCCCTCTTAGACATTTAAATATTTCTGTAGTTTCAGTTTCAAGTTGAACACTGGTAGCCAAAAAGCATAAATGAGCAATCTCCAAATACAGCATTAAAGATGAGATTTTTCCTCGGCCTCAAAAGCAAACCAAAACAGCGAGACAAAAAAACCCCCTGAAGAATCGAAACAAACTTCCAGATTAGTCTTGAGTGACTCTTAGTGTTCATAGAGATGTTGGATTTATCAGTCCCTTCTATTTACAAATAAAGTAAGAAAACTGCTTGAACTGGAAGAGTGCTGTAATTCCCAGAGAAGCTTGGGCAGGATTAAAATAAGAAACTGAAATGTACTTTCAGATGGACAGTGACCGTCTTGAATGTATTTCTAGATTAATTTGGTGTAGCAGTAACTTCAGAGCCTCGTTTGCTAAAATGTTTGCACAGTGTTTTGTAGCACAGTGTTTTGTAGCCAAGGCCTTCTAAATTACTGTAGAGGCCCTAACAGGAATTAAAATATAGACTTTTGAATCTGTACAGGGAAGAATCTGTTCATGGTACATATATACCAGTTCCTGCAGGGGAAACAGGGCTTCTGCATTATCGTCAGAGGCCCTCAAGGGCTGTTCCTCCATCAGAAGAATTTAGAAGTAAATAGATCCCAACCCAGGAGGCTCACCTGTGCCAGCAAGTTCAGCACCATTACTTGTCAGAGTTCTCTTTTGGGAAGTCTTGTTTTTCTTCATCTGTCTAACTTTAAATTGTGGTGCCTTGGAAATCTCTCAAGGGGTATCCAGCTGTTTCTTACTGATTCTTTTCCATGTGATGCAGAAGGCAAAACAAGAGGAAAAGATTCTCTTTTGCAATTTAGAAGTCATAGAGGGAATTCACACTTCTTTAGGAAGGAACTGTTGGGATACTCTGTCATCCAGTTTTGCACTGATTTGAAGACACCATCAACAGCTTCAGCTGTCTGACGCTCACTGGTAATACTGCTCAAGTTCTCTTCATTCCTCAAAATTGGCATTAGTTTCTTCCATCTTTTTCTTTCTTATTTTCTTTTGTTCCATTATGAAACAAAAATAATAATGATGACAATAATGAAGCCCCTTGTTATTAATACATTTCTCTTCACATAGGGAATATTGTCAAATGTAGTGATCTGCTACAGCCCACCTTGCATTTGAGCATACTTGGGTGGCTGCTAATCTGGGTGAAATACTTTGTAAAGGGATCTTTTCATAGATTTATGCATTTGAGAAATCTAAAATATTAGATTTCAGTTCAGTATTTTTTACTAACAAAGGCTCTAGACTGCTGTGAGCTCCATTTGTCTGCTAGCTTAATCAGACTATGTCAAATATCCCTTCTTACTTCCCAAGCATCTTGCCAGACTGTCAAAATGCTGTTAATTGATATTCCCAGGCTCTGTTGAAGCACATCTGGATTATCTTCTGCACAAGCTAAAATATGATAAAATTAGAGATCTTTTCACATAGTTTTAAAGGGATGTTTGCATTTCCATGTTTCTTGCATGGATTCAGAAGTTCTAAGGGGCAGCAATGCAAGCATGTTATATTGCCAGGCCTGAGCACACAGTATTTTTTCATTCTATTGACAGATCATTCACATCTGGACCAATGGATTCATGGCTATCATTGCAACAGCAGTGCAGTATTATTAAAGGTTGCAGAATGCTTTAATGTCAGATAATCTGAAATTTCCTAGACCTCTACACAGGGACTGTGAAAAAGGTCTTGTGCAGGAAGATGAATCCTGAAATGTTTCTTAGTGACCTGAAGAGGAAACAGTGTGCTGGGATTTGTGTCGGGGATTTAAACTTCGACTTCCTACCCTGATTGCCTCCTGAGTAGTTGAGGCATTTCTCTTTGATAGGAAGGTTTCTCTTAGGGAAAAAACTGACTTTCACTTCAGTGCTGATTATTATCCAGCTTTGGTCAAGAGAGCTTTTAATATCCCTCTATGATAAACCCTCCAGCTCAGCTCCCACTTGTGTACTATGTTGTGTAAGACGTAGAAGAAACTTGGCAGAAATATATTTTGGCAGATAAGTGGTAGTTCAAGTCAGGAACATTATGGAAAAAAGCAGGTGTATCTCTGTTGGTCTTGAAGTAATGAAAACGCGGAGAAGGCTTTTTACTCATTCCCCAGCCTAGTGATCTTTGAAAGCCTGATCTTTTACTATTCTGAACCTCCTGGTGATCATTTGTGGTGGTCATACTCCCTTGTCCTATAGCTGGTCCTTTTTGGCAGCCCACTAGAAGCACTTTGAGTCTTTAGTTACATTGTTTATAACCATGTTTTTATGGTTGCTATTGCACTAGTATCCCCAACTGAGGTGAAATAGAACATCTAAGGCTTTATAAGACAGACTATAAGAAAAAACTGTCCTAGATGAAGATACACCTTAATTATTTTTTAATAATGATTAGGTCTGATTTCTTTGTTATGATGTTGATCTGTTATTTCAGGTTTTCTTTCCAGGTTACTTTCAAATCAGGAAACAAAGCTGTCCATCCTTGCTTTTCAAAGCATTCTTTAATTTTCCCTGAACAGTATGACATATTTCAAAAATATTTCTTAGGCTGCCTTGAAGATGAAGATGAAGCTTGCAATCATCTGGACTCATGGGCAACTTTTGAGTGTATCAGACTGTCCCAGGTCATGTTGCAAGATAGCTTGTTCCATGTTGTCTTTTCCAGTGGGATCCGTAACTTTTCACAATTTTTTACAAAATTGTAAATAAAAAATTTGCATGTCAGTTCACTTTCCTGGTGGTTCTTAAGTGATGCTGCAGTATTGCTTTCTGCTGTTAGGAAGCTGTCCTTTAAATAGTTAATGCTCTCTTAATTGCACTTACTGCTTGCAGTCACCAGATGAATGCTTGTCACTGAGTAGAAGTTTCGAGAAAGAACAGCCATTGGTGTGAGTTCTTTCATTTGTGAAATACGCATGAATGCTAACACTTGCAAGTCCTTTGCTGCCTGGTCACTGGGAAGAGTATCAAGATTTGTTAAGGGCCCAGTGTACACTGCTAGTGGAAAAGTAGACAGGAAATCTTCAGAACAGTTATTTTGAAGATTCTTTTGTATGTTGGGGAAGGAGTACTCCAGAGATAAGGATAATAGTCAGTAAACATTGTGCACAATGTTTTAAGTTTAAAAGTGTAAAATTATGGAAATAATAACTTACCTGTCACATCAATATAAACACTACTGTGTTTAAAATTTTCTTGAGCTATTTACTAGGGCCATTCAATGAGTATTGATAACTTTTTAATGTGTATCTTAAGAGGGAATTTGCTTAAGTTGTCTTGAAAACTGGTAGCATTAGTGAAAACATACCTAATCACAAGTGCTGGTTAATGAAGGCTTGCATACAGTCTGTCAGCAGTTCTTCAGTCCCCTGTACACTTTGGGGAGGGAAAGCTGTTTGATCCACTGCACTTCACTGATCTGGCTGAGCATGAAGTGCTCAGGATCTCATAATTGCATCTGGCAGCTGTAGGGGAACAGTTTGGTAAACTCCTGCTTACTGGGCAGCAGACTAGAAAGATTCATGAAAAGCTCCATATTGAAAGGAAGAGCTGGAGGGGTGAAGGGTGGCACTGAGGACTAAGATCGAGTGTCTGAATGACAATTGGGAAAGGGTTAGGGAGGTAGAAAGCTGGGAAGATGGCACTGAAGACTGGAAATGTAGTATTTAATTGAAGAATAAGAAGACAGTGTGGTTAACGTGGAGAAAGTGTGGGGTAGGTTTAGCTGACCTGTCTTCTGCAGGATCCCAGATTTATGTTGTGATGTAAGTGATGGCATGTAACACTGCCTGTTAATTTTTTTAGTAGTGGATTTTTCCTGTTCAGTTTTCTATAGCTTTTGTGAGTCAGAAGTCACAAGACTAGCATTTTTCAAAAAATAATCTCAGGTTATCTCCCCATGCCATAATGAGAAAGGAAAAGTCCTTTTTCTGAATCTGTGGAGGAACCTGCTTCCCAGTACCTACAGAAGGCACCTTGCAAGGCCAGGCTTAAGGTAGCTTTTCTAAATGTCCCTCTAGTGACAGAACTCAGGTTTAACTGAGGTGATCACCATGTTCAAATATTCTTATGCTGCAAATAAGAACAAATGTTTAAAATACGCAAGGCCTTTTAATTTTGCCAGCTTCTCTGAAGAATTTGAAAAGTCATCCTAAAGAATAGTTTTACTTATAAATACGACTTAAATGTGTATCAATCTAATCTGTTCTACTTCAGCTTCCCCGTGTAGAAGTAGATAGTTAATAGGAGAATGTGAGATTGCATTTAATAAACTTGAAATACTCATAAGAATTTAGTGGCATTGTAGCCTGGTGTACTGGGGTCTGAACTAACTCATAATGTCAAAACAAGATCTTGGAGTTGTGCTAGGAATAGGAGATACCAGCTAAATGTTCAGTTGTTACCATATAAACAAATGCTGGAGAAGTTGTCAAGAGCTCATCTGATTATATGTCCTTTTTGAATTACTTTTTCCATCTCAAAAAGAGTGTAACAGAACTAGAAACTTAAGGTGTGGAACGGTTTATGTATGTGAAACAGTATTCAGGCTGAAAGAGGATGGGGATGATTTGGAATGAGGAGTTGAGAGAGTGAGAGCATGTGAAAAATGAAAATTGGTAGTTGATTATTCAAGTACAGGAGCTGAGGGCATCAAAAGAAGTAACTATGAGAAATAGTAAAATACGGAGCTCTTGGCTACAGGGCATTGTGGATGCTATATGTTTGTGGAATGAGAACAGTGTTGGACAAAGTGATAGAAGAAAAACCTGTCAAAGGTCATTATAATAATCAAAATCCCTTTTGAGTCAGAAGGCCCTGGGGCTGAGAGTGTTACAGGAAAGAACCATTGTGTAGATTACCTTTCTTAAATTCTTCATGAACCACTTGGTTTAGACCACTGTCTTGGGCAAAACGTGGGGTTATGAGCAGTTTCCTCTGGTCCACTGTGCCTGCTTCTCTGATCAGTACAGTTTTTTTAAAGTAATGTCCAAAAGAGAAGGGTAAAAACTCAGCAGTCTAAAATAGCTTTTGAAATACTGCTGCAGTAAAAAAAGACTGCTGTTGGATTTTCTGCTAAACCTCTTTTTCTGCAGACTAAACGAGCCCAGTTATCTTAGTCTTTCCCCACGTGTTGTATGCTCCAGCCCTCTAACTTCTCAGTGCCCTCTTCATGGAACTGTCACATATGTGCTGATATCTCAGATAGAGGAACAAAGATGGAACTGATAAAGATGGATGTGTGTGCTGATTAAAGGAGACTGATCTTTTCCCGTGGTCCCCTCTATGGTAAGTTTGTTGCTGACAGGATGCACTGCTGCCTCTTGTTCAGCCTGTCCATCAGGATCTCCACGTTCTTTCTGTTGGGTTGCCACCCAGACCATTGATCCCTGGCTTCTCTGGATGTATGGGGTTATAGCCCGTTCTGGGTCTAAGACCTTGCATTTGTCTTCACTGGACATCAGGAGATTTGTGTCAAGCCATTCCTCTGTCTGAGATCCTTGTAAAAGGCAGCCCTGCCATTTAATGCATCAGTTGTCCTCAGTCATCTCCCGATGGTGTCATCTACAGTCTAAATAAAGGTGTAGCCTGTCCCACCATCCTTGCCATTGATGAGGGTGGTGAACCATGGATCAGACGTTGTTGAATGCCACTCATAACTGGCTGCCAGCTAGGTGTTGTATTGGTAATTACTAACTTTGCACATGAGAATGTAGTCATTTTTTCACTTGCCTTGTAACCCACCCATCTGCTTTTGAGAACTGGCTGCTTCTCTCGGTGTGATGTCTTGGAGTCTCCTTACAATAGTGGAGCTTGGGAGGGTGAGAAGCTAAACCCTTTCCTGCCAAACAGTCTTGGGAGTTCAAGAAGTGCCATATGTGGAGATGTTTTCTCCTGTTGCAGAGACTGCAGGATACATCATGGGTGAACTCAGATGCCACTTTAGGAACCAAAAGAGGAACTGGTAGTAAAATTTCATCTGGCAAAGTTTCTTTGTTGTGAAATGCTGTGATGGGACTAGCACTTGAAGAACGGGAACTTCCTGTTACTGAGCTGCGAAGTGTTCCTTGCCCGTGTCTGATTGTGGGTGGAAGCTCTGTAATCTGTCTGTCTGCACTCTTTGAAAGAAAACTTTCCTGTAGTTTTTTCATCATTTTTCACTTTAAGAAAAATTTTGAGGAAGAATGTGCCCTGTGTGAGGTGTTTGCAGAATTGTTTACTCACAGTTTACTAGTGCTTGCAGGAGTGATTCCAGAATACCTTGAGAAATCTTTGCTAATTTGTTCTTGGGATAATGGTGTAAAGCTCTGTGAGCAGTTGTGTTCTGTACATACAAGTGATGCCAGACACATGGAGATCTGAAAACACACCAGGAGCTCAGGCACAAGGAGCTCAGCAGTGTCCTCCTGCTGATTCACTTTCATTTTGAGTCTGTACAGTGGGAGACGACTCTATGCCTGCAAAGGCCGTGAGATACAAACTGTCTTGATCTCAGTGGAGTTTTGTTTATGTTCTGAAACCTTTTAAGTGCTAGTGTTAGCTTCTCTTAGTAGAGCTTGAACAGACATATCTAGTTAATATTCATGTGGTAGTCTCCAGTGCTTTGGCCCAGATAACACATCTTCCTGTTAATAAGGATTATTAAAAACAGCTATCATATCATGAAACTGGTACTGAAGCAACTCTACTCTGCTTGTTGCTAAAGGAAAAGATAAACTTTAGATCTTTTTTTTGTCTAGTTTTTTTATTAACTAAATCCCGTTTTTGCAAATAAGTGAATTTGAAGGCACTTTGTGATGTGAATCTGTGTATTTATCTCCTTCAACATTCTTGCTTTTTGGAGAAAATTTTTAATTTTCTTTCCTGCTTCAGCTCTAGTGTGTTTTTCCTTTATTAAATCATTCTGGACAACTGATGTGACAGATGAAGGTGTATGTATATAGTGAAATCTAAAAGAGGAAATGTTGCTTGTATACACCTGGTTTAAGCCATTTACATAATTTGTCTAAAATAGGCACTTGGATTTGTGTTTATCTAATGGTTTCCTTTCTATCCTTTCCTAAAGTTTGAGAATGTGTCTGTTTTGGGGAAAGGAGGGGCTCATGGGGTGTCTTTGTGATGACAGCAGACTGCTTTGGTGAGGTGATGATGTTTAGTGCAAATAAGGGGCTGGGCCTGGACCTGGAAGATAAAACTACACTGGTGAAGTATCCACAGGGGATGTACATGAGGAAGAGAAGAGGAACAAGGGAGAATCTCTAACTGTTAAATACAATAATTATGAGCAGTCGTGGCCTGGTTTGGCCTGACATTAGACATCTTCTGGTTGTGGCATTCCCCTCTATTCATAACCACCATGTCTTTGTTTCATTTGGGAGCCGCTGATGTGAAATAATTTGGAGACTTTATTTTTAGACCAGACTTGCAGTAATTTGCTCTTTATCCTCTTTTGTGTGAACCCTTTGCAGCTCATCCATAGTTGTGATTTTTCTGTAGTTCAAAATAGATTCCTGCAAATATAGCAAGTTAAGACAACAAGTTGAACTTTAGGACAGGAATTTTTTTTTTAATTTGTATTGTAGAACTTCCTCAAACTGCAAGTGTTCTGATATGTTTGCCTTGGCAGATGTGTTGCTTAGCTAGCATGTAATTAGGTGTTATACTTGGTAACTTTCAGTTATTTTTATGATTACATGAAGTGCTAGCAATAAGAAAGGCACTTGCCTTATAACAAATGAGCACAGCTGATACAGAAGGTTTTTTAATCCCAGGTGCATGTGAAAAATGTGTGAGAAGTAGCTGAGTGAGGTTCTAGCAGGAAATGTTTTGCCTCAAATGGAAAGGATAGTTTTGCTATTTCCTAACCTTGCCTTTTCTTGAGTTTTTGATTTTCTTTAAGTAGCCTAGTGCTCAAATCTTATGGTACAGAATTCATGGAATAGATAGGGCTTTTGATCTCCTGAAACTTCATTCATTTATTTTCCCCATGCTTGCAGTATTTTGAAATGAGTGCTGAGATATTTTTTGGATATTTTAATTTAAATTGAAAATGCAGAAACTGGTATTGATGCACATAATGTATATGTTCTACTGGGCTAATGGGGTTTCTGTTTCTCCAAAAATGTTACTTTAATTCTTAATGTAAAGACCTATGACATTCATAGATCAAAGTTATGAGTGTTCCTTCAGATATTTGATTGGCCTTGGGTATTAGCCTTATGGAATTAGTGCTGTGATGCATGTGTTTGCCACTCTCACTTTATAGCTACAGGTAAGTGTTCGTTTACTGTAATTTTGAATCTATTGGAGGGGCTTTTTTGCTCTGTATTGGGAGCTTCTTGTCAAGAGAATTACTGTCTTTGATATGTTTTAGTAGCATTCCTGGCTAGCAGTTTTCTAGGTGAATTAACTTTTTTCAGTATCACAAAAGATAAGGATGTTACTGCCAGCATTAATCTATATCTCTTCATGATGGTGGCCAAGCATATGCAGGTGGCAGTCACTTCTCTTCAGCTCTAGAGCTTTGAGTCTGAATCTGTCTTTAGAGAGATGGAGAAAAACTTTTTCCTTGTTTTTCTTCTTGAAATGCAAGGCTAATTCTCTAATTGGTTTGGTTCATCTTAATGCCCGCAGGCAAGGGGCCATGACAGATGCTGCTTAGACTGTTATGAATTCTCCAAACAGGTTTGTTTTCTCTAATACTCTCGTAGGTCAGATTTCGATCACAGGAAATTGCTGGTCTCTGTTCTCTATTGTTTGAAACAAAGGTTGGGGGTGAAATGTTCCTTTTCTCAGAGTCTTAATTTCTGCAATCTGATGTTTGTTTGGTTTTATTTTAAGTTTTTAGGTTGTGAGTTCTAATGTTGTGATAGATGACATACCATAGTGTAATATGCTGTTGGATTTGCACTTCTAGCATGCTAGCAGCCTGCCAGGTTTCCTTGTAGGAGCTGACAAAAGGTATAATGACTTCTTTGTGCGTTGTTTTGTTTTTAATCCTAGGAGATAGGCTGAATATATTGGGAAAAGCTATGATTCACTTGTGCTAAGACTGAAAAGCAAAATAATTAGAAACTTTGAATGACTGCTTTTTCTCCTAACACCCAAAAAAAATTACAGCTAAAGCAATTTGGTCTAAAATGAGAGTAACAGTTGGATTTTGATGATCTAGCTTAAGTAATTTAGTGATTTTATGTGAAACTTTTTAGCTGTGGTTTGTGAAGATGCAGATCACTATTTATTGCCAGTAAACTTAGGCTGGGCAGGCAGGACATAATGTTAGAGGGGCACCAGGATGTTTTTCAAAGGGTATTGGCAGAATCCTTTAGCACATTGTAAAATATTGTCCTTTCTAGAGTTAGAAAGGACATTTCTGACAATGCTGTTGGATGATTTAACTTTTCCAATTTGAGAACTACTAGGTTACTACTTCTGTAGTGGTGACTTCTATATTCTTTGGTTTCCTGGTTCTCAGTCTGTTATGATAATTGTTTGGTCAGCCACATGTAAACTATGTTATAGTATGTGACTAGTACTAGAATCATCTTGAAATGTGTTTTGTGAACTTATAAAATTAAACTCCTATTTGCAAAAAAGCTTCTCAGCAACTCAGAGACTATTCAGTGTAAACCAGTCAGTTACAGAATGTGTTTTTATCTGGGTTTTGAAAAAATATTAAATATTGTTCAAATATTTTCCTTGAAGCTCCATCGACTTAGGCGAAGGGAGCCTGTTTTGTTTTTATGTGCTTCAGATAAAATAGAAACAGCAACTGTAAATAACTTTCTAGAGATAATTTGGCCAATCTTTCTGTCAATACAACCAACCAGAATATTAGCTAGCACAGGGAAAATCACAGCTGGTAGGCAATATATTTCTTGTTTCGTAGTTATAACTTATTGTTTTGTTTTGCAGTGAAGCAGAAATACTGTTGTGTGTATCTGCCTTGTCAGTAATCTTCATTGGCTTCTAAAGATTTGGACCATTTACTCAGAGGATATTAGCTATTTGCTGCTTCAGACATGAGATTCCATTAATATCACTACAGAACTGATAAAATGAGAATGGTGTAGCCTGGAAAGCCATAATAACTGGGGCTCCTACACACTGCTGAACTCCTAGGGACAGGCATGAGCATACTCCTGTGTTTGACAGGAAATAAGGAGGGTGCAAAAGAAAGTGTTCATGGTGTTGGCACTGCCAGGAAGAGTGAGCTCTTTTCCCATTTTCTGTGGGAGAGGGGAGGAGGAGGGAAGTGATGTGTTAAAGAAAATGTCCTGTGTGATCCATCCCTTGGATAGTCTGCAAACACCATCAGAATCGACTGACGTTTCTAGCTTAGTGCATCAGATACTGTTCAGTTTATTTGCATAATAGTTTCCAGTATGTTGTAAAACTTATCTTTTTTAGGATGTTAAAACTTGTTTTTAAATTTTTGACAAAATTTATTTTCCTGTGGAATGGTTTACTTCCTTGCCTGCAGCTGCGTTGGCTGTAGAAAGTCTTGTGTGAGGAACTCCAGTGTATTGGCAAAAGCACAGTCTGAAATCAGTTGATTTACTATTCAGAGAACCCATTTTGCTGAGCAAGGACCAAATACTTCACAATTATCAAGTGATTCCAGATTCCTTGAAGTGTTTCTGACTGCTGTATCAATGATTACAATTGCAATATACTTAATGTTTTGTGAGTATACGAGTCATTGTTTCCAAAATCTTGGTGAAAGGGCAGCTGACAACTGTTCTTTACCTGCATTTTTAAAGAGAGGATACCACAAATGTAATGTGATCAGATTCATGTGCTCTGTATTTCCAGAAGTTTTCATTTCCATTTAACTCTGTCAAAGTGTGAAGATGACAGAATTATGTAGCTGTCCTTACTTAGATGTTTTATTTTATGTTAGCTACCAAAATGGTGATTTTTTAATTATTTATAATAATAATGGTATCCAGTGTCTGAGGAAAGAGGAAAACATGGACAGGACATGATTAATGCAAAATTTAATGAAACTCCTGTTCCTGTGTGACAGGAAGACATCTGTGTTGGCAGTGCAGCACTTTCAGCTGCCCTTGGAGAATGTGTCCATATACTTGTACACACAATCTACTTCTGGAGTGGCAGCTTATTCTGTGTGTGATAGAAAGCAGTTTGCCTTCTATGCCAGTAGCATTTTACACGGATTGCATTCAGTTCTGCACTCCATCCAGCTTTAGACATGTAACAGTGATGAGTAACATTAAACATTTTAGGGGACAATATCCATTGCCTCAGCCTTTCCTTATTTATCTGCTCTCAGTCTTCTTCTGCCTTCACCAAACTTCCCAAACCTGTTACTGACATCACATGTGCAGCAATGAACAGAAATGAGCTGTTGTAGTGTCTCAAGGAACACATGCCACATTGGTACATGTTACATGCTGTACTTAGTTATGAGAAGTTCAAGTGCTGTTTTCTCTGGTGAAGTGGTTTTAATAAGCCTTAATGGTAATTTAGCAATTTTGTCTTAGTTTTCATGCTGGTTTGTACAATTCAGTTCTTATTACTGACTGTCAGCCAGTACCAAGTACACCAGGCATCTGCATTAAGCTTGAAAACACTAGTTGAAGCCTCCTGGTAGGAGGAGGACTTAAATTAATAGCTTCCACCATAGGAATAAAATGGTTGTAGTTATTGATGGAAATGTATAGGTTTTGGTAGTTTGTTTTTTAATGTAGAATATATAAAAGCTTGGTGGAAATTGTGGTTGCAAAAATGCTAGATTTTGATCATCTCAAGAAGTAAAGATTTTGCCAGTGTTACATTACTTTCCTAAACAGAAATTAGAGATCTTTTCTATAAAAGCATTTTTCTAATTAGATCTTGCATTTTCTCTTTCCTTTATAGCTAAGCCAGGTGGACGGGTGAAATGTCAGTATATTTCTGCTGTGGATAAAGTGATCTTTGTGGACGATTACGCAGTAGGATGTAGGAAAGATCTCAATGGCATCTTACTGTTAGACACAGCTCTGCAAACGCCTGTTTCAAAACAAGATGATGTGGTTCAGCTTGAATTGCCGGTTACAGAGGTAAGATGTGGAGGGGGGGACCAAAAAGAGGTGTGTAAATAACTGTGTCAGAAGTACTAGAACCACACATTTGACTCTGAGTTTCTGGGTTGATATGAGCACCATGGAAAAGTTTCTTAGTTTTTACGTGTTATAGAGCTTTTCACAGTTACCTGTATCTCAAACAAATAAGAGCATGCCTTAAGACCGCATTATTTCAGATGAAAGAACTTTTTAGTGACCAGAGATAAGGACTCATTTCCCCACCTCTGCCAGTGCTTGTGTGTGGAATCCTTATGCACTTCTAGAAGTCAGTCTGTCCTGTTAGACATCCCTGATTTGTTGTTGTTCTTTTTGTTGTTGTTGTAGTTTTTCAGGAGCAGAAAGATGAAATCGGGTAGTACGGTGTTTAGTCATGTGACAAATTAGAGCTGGAATCTAAGTTTGCTAGAAAAGTCAACTTGCCTAACAAAAGACCCAATTCTGTGCAAACCTGGCTCTCCTTTTGTGTTTGGATCAGCTGTAACACACTACTTTGTCGTTTGAGCATTTAGTATCACTTTAAGAGAAGCTGATGTTGGCATTTCTGCTTAAAGTGTAATGCTTAGGATTTTGTTGCATTTGTTTATCCTTAGCATTGTTGTAAATTATTTATGTGCTTCTGAAGTATTGAATAATGGGTGCTTACTATGAATCAAGAATGTATGTGTTATATATATGTTATATTTTTAACTATGTGACCTGACTGTGAATAACAGCAATAAAATATTTCATAGAGGACTCTGAAGAGAGCTTTCTGGGTATCTGGCACTTGCTGCCCACTGGCATCACTTTTATACCCTTTTTGGGTTACTAAAGGATCTTGGTGTGTGTGGCTGAGTGTGAAGAAAGTGTCAGAGGTCAGGATTTCCTTTCATAAGGTCTGCTGTGACAGGTTTGCAGTCTCACATAGTTCAATACAACCTGTAAGTTTGTGTCAATTTTTTGGTACAAAGATTATTTCTAAAGAGTTTACAGGCCCTTATTTACAGCCCTTCTCTGTAAAGATCCTTCATACAGAAAAAGAAATTTGGCGTTCAGTAGGAATAGATTTAGGAGTTTCATCACCAGATCAGTGAGGAAGGAGGAAAAACATAATGAGTGTCAAGTTCTTACTTTTAAAGAGGCTGTAACCCAGACCTTGAAAAAATTTAGTAAATATTAAGCAAATATCATACAAACACATCTGTCTACCTCTTTCATCGTAGAAAGGTCAAGAACTTTCATCCAAGGAAGGGTGTATAGTGGTATTTTTGTCTCTAAAACTTTTCTGCAAATTTTTGCACTTGATTTAAGTAGTCTTTTAAGTAGTTTGATCTGCTGGTAGTATAGTACACCTTTATGCATTTCTAATTGTCAGCATTAACAAATTATGAAGCAACCTCTATGCTGTTTTGAATTTGCTGTAGAACACTAAAATTTAGGAATTTCCACATTCTATCTGTTACTCTTCTGATACAACCTTAGCTAGGGGGCTGGTTTGCCTTGTTTCAGTGTTTCTTCCCCTGAACTTCCCAAGGACATAATTAAGGGGCCTTTTAGTCCATTCTGTTTTGAGCAGTTTGTGGTTGTTTGACCATTGTTCTTGGGAAATATTTCCCTGTATTTGTAACTTGAAAGAATTCAGTTATATTTTTCAAATGTTAACCCACCTAACAGCAGATTTAGAATACTCTGTGCCTTGCACATTGAGCATACCTTTAAGTCTTACCTGTCAACATGAAGTTAGCAGACAGAGGGATAAGCTGGAATCAGAGGAGACTTGTAAGAAAATGTCTATGAATGGATGCTTGTAGCATTCTTTTCTAGCTGCATTATTTCTGAGTTTTAAGAACTAACTTCTAAACTAGCCTGGGTTTTTCTTTGCCTCATTTTTCAGCTTCACTGTATTAGCATTGTAACTAATTTCTAATTTTATTGCAATGTTGTTCTCATTATTATCTATCTTTTTAAAGGTACGAAGCTACTCAGAAAATGGCAAGACTTTTGTTCTTGCTGTCACTTTTTTTCATTAAAGCTGAATGAATCCTTTTGAAGAGAAAGCATTGAACAATAGGTGTCTCCTCATTGCTTGCTTTTATAGATCTTCAGTTTTAACTTGTGTGACTGACTTGTTTAACATCTGGTAATATTGTCCTTGAGGGAATTGGTAGTAATTACTGTTACCATTGCTGAAGTTTATCTGTGGGGTGGCCTGTGAAGTAAAATTTGGAGCATCATACTCATTCCCATACTTTTATGGGAATTATGCTGATATAATATATGATAAAGTAGGATCTGGCAAAGGACATTTCTGAGAGTAAAGGGATAGTTCCAGTTGTGGTTACTCAGTGTGGTTGCTAACTTTGCTTGCGCATCTGCATTTTAGGCTCAGCAGCTGCTATCTGCTTGCATAGAAAAAGTAGATGTTTCTAGCACAGAGGGATATGATTTGTTCATCACACAACTGAAGGATGGCTTAAAAAATACCTCACATGAAACAGCAGCAAATCATAAAGTTGCAAAGGTAAGAATTTGTCTCTGTACTGTCTAACATGGATTCTCAAATCTAATTTGTGTGTCTACCATTGAAGCATACAAAATCTGTGACTCAATGTGGTGGATTTTGTTTGAAGACAGTGGAATATATTATCTGTTTCTTAGTTTTATGTGTGAAGCTTCACTTGGTAGGAGAATAAACAAGATTAGTTTCGTGCTGATAAAGTCAACTAATAAAACCAACTGAACTTAAAGTGTGAAGTTATGACTTTCCTTGTGTTATGAATGTGTTGCGTTTGTGTGTCTGTTGTATTTCTTGATATCACATGTTTGGTTTCCATGTTGACACTCTTGTGATCTGTTTGTTGTTCAGATGTTAAAATTTTAAAACATAGACACTTTTTTTCATATTTAGTGGGCAACGGTTACGTTCCACCTTCCTCATCATGTTTTGAAGTCTGTCGCCAGTGCCATTGTAAATGAACTCAAGAAGATAAATCAAAATATTGCTGCCTTACCTGTAGCATCCTCTGTGATGGATAGGTTATCTTACCTCTTACCCAGCGCACGACCAGAGCTTGGTGTGGGACCTGGGCGATCTGTGGACAGGTATGTTCAGGCAAAATAAATTATCAATTTGACCCCTTAATTGTATCAGAATAAGCTCTTAGATGACTTTAACTTACTTGCCAAAAAATTAGTCCTATTCTGCTCTTACACATACAGCTAATTAACTGTTCAATGCATGCTGTCCATACATATTACTGAATTTAGCAAAGCTTCTATGGATGCCACAAGACTGTCTGTGTTTCAACTTAAAAGCAAATCGAATTTACTTTGCTCTTAATCCCAACATGTACTTTTAGAAAGGTAACAGCTGCAGCCTTAAATACAGACTGCATTGTATCCTGAAATCAATTGCTTTTCCTTCTTACAAGAAAGAGTCATGCTTATGTTTTGTGGTTTAGAAGTTTAGGAAGCTACCTTTACAGACTATATATATGCTACTTCTGAACTCTCTAGTCACCTGCTACTTGTTTGGGGTAAGAGAACATTTTACCTCAGATTGCTGTTTCATCTCTTTCTGATCCAAGTGTTAATGTATATACAAACAAGTAACCCATTATTTTAACCTTCACAAGCTGAGACTAGTTAGAGTACTGCTAAATCTTCTAAGTTTATAAATTATTCTTTCTTGAAAGTGTCTCTACAAATATTATTTTGCATATGTATTATCAATTCTAACACCTCAAATAATTTAATGAATTCAATTTAATCTCTTGGCTTTCCCTCCCCAAACCTTCAGGTCTACCTATACCTCACCATATTGTATTTAGATTAGAGCTCTCCCTAGATCTGTCTCTTGAGCTGGTATAATGTCAAGATAGCTTCTATGTGGGTGTTGCTAGAATAGATTACTTTCTTGTCAAGAAATGTTTAATATTTCCATTCTCTTATAAGACAGCAAAAATCTCCTGAAACTGAGAAGCAGAAACAGGAAATAAGGCACCTTTCCAGCCCTGGTTCTTGGGAGAACATAACTCTGTCACAAGGGAAAAGAAAAACTGATACTCATTTCTCATGAACTGTTGTAGATGAGGGACATGCACTGAGCAAAGGTGCAGAAGAGAAGAGCTTCTTTGCTCTCTGACTGTTGAGTTGCAGAGGGGTTCATATTTTGGGACATCCTTTAAAATTTAGGATTAACATAGTATGTAGTGAGTGATGACTGGATGAGGTTGTACCCTGTATTCAGTTATGCCTAAAATATTGCTTAGAGTATTTTAAAATATGCATATTCATATCTGTTTTAACTAAGAACCTCAAATTTTTACAGTTGTTGACATGTTAAAAAGAAATCCAACTCTCTTGTATTTCTGTTGGGCTAGATTCTCCACCTGCCTGTGATGCAGAATAGCTTGGGGTATCTGATGCTTTTCTGCAGGTAGATCAAATAGGCTACCTGGAAGCTTATTTTATTAATCCTGCTTTTAAGGTCTATAGGTTGTTGTGTGGCTTTTCATTTTTTACTTTAAAGGATATACTTTAAGCACCCAAGTGAGGGAAGTTTCTAATTTTTCTGTAATGGTTAAGTGTAATTTTATGTGTAAGTTATAGGTAAATTTGTGCATTTTAAAGTGGTTATTAAAGCACTGAAAGTCTTTTAAATAGTTTGAGTTTTTAATGTCAAGTGGCAGTTTTGGGTAATGTAGAGCCTTTCACCTTTCTAGATCTTTGATGTATAGTGAAGCTAACAGACGGGAGACATTCACTTCATGGCCTCATGTGGGTTATCGGTGGGCACAGCCAGATCCTATGGCTCAAGCTGGATTCTATCACCAGGTAAGAGATGGAGTTGCTCTTAGCATTTGTTCCCCAGGTGGGAGGGCAGGGGAAGAAATGTGGTGATGTTTTTTAGTAGATTTTTCTTTTCTTTTTTTAATGGATTCCTACAGTTATGCCTAAACCATAACAACTTTGTCATTCAGCCCTTTTTTTTCTAAAGTTTCAAGGCGTTTTGGTGCCGTGAGTTTGCTTTTTTTTTTAATAGTTAACTACTGTTCTGAACTTCAGCATATAAAAATTTTTGAAATACCAGATTGATTTGAGTCAACAGTAATAGAGGTGAAGCTGGTTGCTATGTAGAATCTGTCTTTCTCCTTGTTAGATTGTTGAGAAAACAATCCTTTTTATATTACA
>VZTB01017137.1:180745-205677 GCA_013397245.1 Thryothorus ludovicianus | reverse complement strand
TTTTTGAAATACCAGATTGATTTGAGTCAACAGTAATAGAGGTGAAGCTGGTTGCTATGTAGAATCTTTCTCCTTGTTAGATTGTTGAGTAAACAATCCTTTTTATATTACAAGTAAAGCAAAAAGGCAGTAAACTTACTGGCACTGGAGTTCTCTAACCAGTAAACTTACTGGCACTGGAGTTCTCTAACCAGTAAACTTACTGGCACTGGAGTTCTCTAACCATACTTTCCTAGTAGAACTTTATTGTATCAAACAGAGGTCCTAGATCACATTAAATTGTTAGTGAATAAATAGAACTTCAGTGGTTTATTCCTCTACTTTTGTTTATCTCCATTTTTCATTCCTAGAAATTACTCCTGCTTTAAAAAAAATCATAATATGGTTTTAGATAATGATGGCTGGGTGGTGCCCTTATTTGACAGCAATATTGTCTGTTTTGTTCTGTCAGCTACAACACTTGATAGGTGGATGAAGTTTGTGGATGATTTGTTAAACTTGTACAGAAGGAGAAATGCAGGGAATTCATATGTTGGAATTGCATCTGCATATTCCCAAGCATGTCTTGAAATACAGTTATGAAAATGCTAAATTTTAAGAGAATGGAAATTCTGATTATTTTTCCTCAGTTACTTCAGCTAGTAACAACTGTTCTTTGCAGAGGAGTGGTAGAGAATACTTTATGTCCTAAGAGATTGGTAGGAATATTTTTTAACCCGTGTTTATCCAAGCATGTATTCTGCTGCAGTTCTAAATTTTTTGAACCTTGTGAACTTTTGCCAAAAAAAAAATAAAAAAAAATTTCTGTTCTATGTCTGTGGTTTGCATCCGATGACTTGCATGAATGTTAGTTCTAAATCTCTTCTATAGCAATGTGTATTCTTTTTTTCATGTGAAATACTGCCACTTTGTAGTATATAATTTGTGGCCTTTCGTATGTTTGATGTGATGCTTTAGTATGTCACTAGAGGAAAAGAAGTTGATCACCTAGGTAGTACATAGCTATATAAATGTCTTCCTATTTTCACAGCCTGCTTCATCAGGAGATGACAGAGCCATGTGCTTTACCTGTAGTGTGTGCTTGGTGTGCTGGGAGCCTACAGATGAACCTTGGTGAGTTTAATGGTGTGTGAAGTACACTTGATTTTGTGCTGAAGAGGTTAGAAATCTTCAAATGACAAAAATCACCATATCTTGTTGGTATTTCTGGTGAGTTTAGGACAAGTCATTGATAAGAATGGGTTTCCAAGATGATTCTGTGGAACAAATCACAAAAAGATTTGATGTACGATATCAAATTTCTATATAGTACTAAAAAAAAAAAAAAGTAGTTGTTTTTATTTCTTAGTTCTGATTTGCTATTTCAAATTGCTCCTTGAGAGTTGTCAGCCAATACTTCTTTGTGGGGAGCTAAACTAAATCTTGATTGTGACTAGAATACATCTCTTTTCAGGTTCAAAAACTGCCATGGCTGTGTAATGCATATTTACCTTTTATGTGAAGTTGCAATATCCATTACTAGTTTCCCGAAATTAAAGAGTTCCTAATATAATCTTTTCTTGATTAATTGGTAATTTATAATCTTTTCTTGAACACATCAGATTCCTGACTTGCTGGGAACTTTTCCTTGTAATATTATTTTCATAGTTTCTGTCTACTCCTTTCATGTGTGATTTTCAAGACACTTTGTTGCTGTGTAATTGCTCTTGTCATGCCTCTGCCTTAGTTGTATATCAAGATTAGGTTTTTTTCCGTGCTTCTTGGTTCAGGACTGTTTTCAGTTTTGATTTTTTAATTGTGGCTATAGAACTAAAAACAGGACATTGCTTCTAAAGTTACTCGTAACATGAGTGTTTTAATGTACGTTAATGTAATCTGGGCTTTTCTTCATGGGGCATGATTGGCTGCTGCCTATAGAACAATGCTTTTTTTTAATGGACTAATTATATTAAGAGCATTATGTAGATTGATCCATTTGAAAATGAATGTGCATTGAGTGATCAAAGTCTTTAATATGATCTGCTATTGAGAATCAACAGGGAAAGCTGTGTTAGTGACTTCAGAACTCTCTTGTATGGTTGGTTGACAGCAGCACGGTTCAAGCAGTTCTATTTCAGCTTCACTTCTAGGGCTTAGCTTGTATATGCTGTGTGTAGTTTTCACAGTAAAAAAAATCACTATTTTCTGTGTTTTTAATCTGGATAGGTCTGAACATGAGAGACATTCCCCAAACTGCCCATTTGTCAAGGGTGAGCACACTCAGAATGTACCTCTTTCAGTCACACTGGCAACAAGTCCAGCACAGTTTCCCTGCACAGATGGCACTGACAGAATAACCTGCTTTGGATCTGGAAGTTGCCCTCATTTTCTAGCTGCTGCAACTAAACGAGGAAAGATCTGCATATGGGATGTTTCCAAACTTATGAAGGTATGCAATATAAACAATTATTTTTCATCAACTATTTACTGATCAGGCATATCTTGGTTCAAAAACAAATACCTCTTTGTTGTTGTTATTTCTCAGGTCCACTTAAAATTTGAAATCAATGCATATGATCCCGCTATTGTGCAGCAACTTATGTTATCAGGAGAACAGAGCTCAGGGGTTGACTCAAGGAGACCAACACTGGCATGGTTAGAAGATTCCTCTAGCTGCTCAGACATACCAAAATTAGAAGGAGACAGGTATGCCAGTCCACCAAATTGGAAATGTGACATGCTTCTGTGTAAGTGATAACTGCCATTTAGCAAAGTTGTGCTTTGTGAAACATAAGATTGGTAATTTTTTTCATGGAAATAATGGTTTTAGTCGCTCAGTGTTTGTACACAATTGAACACTTGAAAAAGACTAATGTAAATTTCTATTTTTTTAAGCCACTTTCCTGGTGTTCCAGTTTTATACTCCACTAGCAGAGAGATTGCAGGCAGATCTCGTTGCTGCCCTATGTTCATGTTTCAGAGGCAGAGTAAAAAGAGAAAGGAATATAAGTTTTGGATCAACTTTTCATTTTAGTTATGGATTATACATTTCAAGTTTTGAAAGTAAAGGCTCCTCGTGGACTTCTGGAACATGCTTTTTTCTCTGATTGCTTCTCCATAATTTCTGGTTATGTAATTCTGAAAATAAACTGTGTGGATGTGCTAGGAATTTGTACTTCCTTGCATACTTTTAATACATGTGTACAGTCTCTAAACAATTAGATAGTCCTGTTTCAAGGGTTTGGATAAGCTAGAGGGTATGCCAGTGCTTAGAAAGTGTGATGTGAGAAAAACTAGTATTTCACTTGTGCTTCATGCAGTTTGTTACTGGGAACTCTTGGCTGGTCTTGCCAAAGCTCAAGAGGTAATAACTGTTGGAAAATCTAGAACAAAAGTTGTCTGGGGAGTTTTGCTAGTTTTCTGAATGTTTCTTCTTAAACTTCAGCATTAAGAAGAAAGTAACAATGCTGCTATATACACAGGGAGGTAAATCTTTGGTTTTAAGCTTGATGTGATACCTACAGTAGTGCAGAACAAATATAAAGCTTGCTCTTCTGCTGACATGGTAAACATCAGCAGCTGTCTGGATTCTACTGTAGCTTTAGGGCAGGGAACTCCTTAACAGTTAAAGAATCAAACCAATTTTAAGATGGAATTTACTATCACTTCTCTGCTTAAGGGGAAGCTCAAAGTATTGACTTGTGTCTGCCATGTTGTGAAATGAAGGTTGATCAGGTTTGACTGATCCACAAAGATCTATTTCTTGGATATGAGGAGTTTTATTTATCCAGTTTGTTGAAGTTTAAGGATCTGACTTGGTACTGTGAGTAGTTATATCTGAAGCTGCAAAGGGGTTACTGTCCTTCCTGTGTGTAAGGAGCTTGTAATAGGAAATAATTTCTTTTGTTGGAAAATTCAGATGCATTTATTATTTATATATTCTCAGAACTACTCAGAGGCCTATTTCTCTTGCAAAGATGTCTTGAACAGAATCTGGTTTTATGACAAAATGATTTATCTGGCAGTATTTTTAAAACCAACAGCACTGTTGGTTTCCTTGTTTCAGTACTACCTACAAAATCACCTTGTGGAATTGAAGAACAGCCACTTTCCAGAGGAACTTGAAGATGTCAAAATTAATTTTTAGATGTCCTGATTGTATGGTTTCATTTTTCTTGGAAAAATTCCTGAGAACTGGCTTTCATTTTAATTTCATTTATGCCTGAATTGGACGAAATAGAATAGTAGAACGAGACAAAAAGAAATCTGGTCTACTGGTTCAATAACGGAGGGAAAAATCTTTATGCTGTTGGTGTCTGTGATGAACTCGTCAGTGGATGAACAATGCTGGCTAAAAGAAATGGCCAGTTATAGTACACCTTGTGTTTTTATGAATTTTTACTAATTTCATTAAAAATAAGCATGCAGTTAGCAGGTACATGGTGTCATTCATGCATTATTTTTTTTCAGTGATGACCTACTGGAGGATTCAGACAGTGAAGAGCATTCCAGATCAGAATCTGTTACAGGTAGGTTATATGTGATCTGTTATATATGTAATGGTTTAGAGGTGAAAGGGGAGATTCTTCTCTCAGGCTTTTAAAGAACCCCTGTCAAAACAATGCTATTATATTCACTATACTAGAAAAAAGGAAGAGGATTTACCTTGAAGGGAATGCCAGTATTTAAGTTTGTGTGGTGGGAGAGATTGCATGCAGGAGGAAAGAAAGACTGCACTTCGTTAGTTAATAAATGTCTTACTTGACAACAAGCATTGCTTATCTTGCTGTCAATAAAGCACACAAACCAAGATAAAAGAACTTGCTTAGAACAGGAATGAATTACACCTGTATAAAACCCTTTGAATTCAGGAGATTGCCAGAGAGAGTTCCTGTGAATTGATTGTTTCCCTAAGGGTATGCACTTTGATAAAATATTTCTTCCTGAATAAAGAATTTATATGGAAGCAGAACAGTGCTATGCATGATGTTCTTATGTTATTTTCTTAGAGATGGAGTCATAAATTTGGAGAAAGGGAGGACTACATGTTATTTCCTATAATCTGGTTAATGTCTTTGAGTAAGGCTCATCAAATGGGGAAAAAAGAGTATAAGATGTAGAAAAAGATCCTTTTTTCCCAACAAACAGTAATGGATGCAGTATGATTTCTGTTTTGAGCATTTTTATTATGTTAAACATTTCTATTTTAAAGGGCATACATCACAAAAAGAAACCATGGAAGTCAGCCTTGATATAACTGCTCTCAGTGTTCTTCAGCAACCTGAAAAACTTCAGTGGGAAATTGTTGCAAATGTTCTGGAGGACACAGTTAAAGATCTAGAAGAACTTGGGGCAAACCCCTGTTTGGCCAACTGTAAGAGTGAAAAGATGAAGGAAAAACATTTAGAACAACACAACATTCCCTTTCCTTGTTTATTAGCTGGAGGTCTATTAACATACAAATCACCTGCTACCTCTCCCGTTAGCAGTAACTCTCAAAGATCATTGGATGGCTTAAGTAGGACTCGAGGTGAGAGTGTCTCGGAACAGGGATCAACTGACAACGAATCCTGCACTAATTCAGAACTGAATTCCCCTCTGGTGAGGAGGACTTTGCCTGTATTGCTGCTGTATAGCATTAAGGAGTCCGATGAAAAAGCAGGAAAACTCTTTTCACAGATGAACAATATTATGAGTAAAAGTATACACGATGATGGTTTCACAGTTCCACAGATCATTGAAATGGAGCTGGACAGTCAGGAGCAGTTGCTGTTACAGGACCCCCCTGTGACTTACATTCAGCAGTTTGCAGATGCTGCAGCCAACCTGACATCTCCAGACTCGGACAAGTGGAGCTCCATGGTTCCCAAGCCTGGGACTTTGGTTCAGTGCCTGCGTCTGCCCAAGTTTGCAGAGGAGGAGAACCTGTGTGTGGATTCAATCACACCTTGTGCAGATGGAGTTCATCTGTTAGTGGGACTGCGGACTTGTCCTGTCGAATCTCTGAGTGCAATAAATCAAGTAGAGGCCTTGAATAATTTAAATAAATTAAACTCGGCGCTATGTAATAGAAGGAAGGGGGAACTAGAATCAAGTCTTGCTGTAGTGAATGGCACGAGTATTGATGTAATCCAGCATGAGTCACCAGCAGATGTACCAACTCCTTTAATAATTCAGCCTGAACAGAGAAGTGTTAGTGGTGGATACCTAGTGCTTTATAAGATGAATTATGCCACTAGAATAGTTACTCTAGAGGAGGAACCAGTAAAAATCCAGCATATCAAAGACCCTCAAGACACAATTACCTCAATGATTTTGCTCCCACCAGATATTTTGGATAATCGAGAGGACGACTGTGAGGAGCCTGTAGAGGAAATACAATTAACTTCTAAAAATGGCAATGGGAGAGAGAGAAGATCTGAGATCTCTACTCTTGGGCACCTGGTAATAACTACTCAGGGAGGATATGTAAAAATACTAGATCTTTCAAACTTTGAAATTCTGGCCAAAGTGGAGCCACCTAAAAAAGAGGGCACTGAGGAACCAGATATGTTTGTCTCTGTGATATACTGTTCGGGCACAGACAGATTATGTGCATGCACCAAAGGTAAGATTTTTTTCTTCAATTTTTTTTTTTTTTAATTATTGATTTAACTGTGTTTAGACTATGTTACAGAATTTAGAATCTAAATATCAAATTGCACTGAGTTTGCGTACAGTTTAATGGTCTAGGAAGCATGGACTCTAGTTAATTCCTCACCTTAAATGTCAGTTTTAGTCTCTAGAATGGCAGTAATTCTTGTGTGTATCTTAATTCTTGAAGAGGCACAGGTTTTCTTAAGTCCAAAACAAATAAAAGTCATTCTTTTATGTACTTATTTCTATGATAGAGAAATCCCATTTCAGAAAAATGTCTTGTGCCTGTAACAGATGATATTCAAGAGAGCAGAGAAGATAACACTTTTATACCTTATCCCAGTGTATTTTCATTCAGGTAGCATGCTGCTGGTTCTGCTTCAGTTTTTTGCAATTGGGATTTTTACTTTCTTGAGTATTAGAGCCAGACTATCCATGCAGGATGCTTGGAAGTCTTTTTTTCCAAATGAACACAAGGCTTTTTGGAGAAGGGGGCAGGTAGGAGGGGAGTGTAACTCAAGTCCAGGTAACAACTACTTTGTTAAAGTCCACACACAACTCCCCATTTCCTTGCATCACATTGGAGCACAGGAAGTGGCTCTGGGTCTCATCCAGCTGAATTCCTCCATGTCCCAGTGTTCTGTTTAATTCATCTGCAGTACATTGCAGCTCTGGAGGAAATGCTTAGGCTCTCAGAGGGGCTAAGCTGGTGGGATGGTTCATACATTTCAAATAAATTCCCACCAATATCATCTTGAGCTTCCTCTTTACTAGAAAGAATTGAAATTGATAACATTTTTGCTTTCATGATGGTGTCACACTAATTATGAAGTCCTCTTATGAGCAGTTCTTAAATCAGATTTACTTGTTATTTCCAGCAGATAAAGTCAAGTTTATTGTAAACATCTCAGTTTTCTTAAAGGCTCCATATTTCTCACTCACCTGCAAAGATTTCAAGTGGGCATTTCAGATTTTCTTTTTAAAAACTAATTTAAAAATTGGAATTTAGTAACTAGTATTTACATTTGCAGATTCCCAAGGGTAAAATTCTTATTTGCTGAATAGTTTACTTTTGGTGACTGCTTTTGAAGACATATCTATTAAACTGTTTCAGCTGTATTTAATAATGCATGCTTTTTCCTAGTTAAAATGGAGCTCTAACTGAAAGGTTAATTGCCTTTGAAAAATGTTATATCATATCCGTGTCATAATGTTTTTACCTTATACTTAGCTGATCAAACTGCAATCTCCTTGAAAATACCTCCAAACAGATTTCTTTTTTCTACAGAATTTTATTACTATCAATCTCTTTCTTTCATCAAATCTGTTTTGCCTTACTTGTGTTTTAAGATTCATGATACAAGTTACAGGGCTTACTGTGCATGGTACTTTTCCATCCAATGTTAGTGTGTGTGGTAATCATATTCTTGTAGCTTTTGGAATTATCTGAACCTCTTTGGGGCAAGGAGTGTAAGATATACAAGTTTCTTAAGCTGGAAGCGTTTATTCTGTGTGTGTAGGAGTATTTTGTCACTGTCTAGATAAGCACCATCTCTGTTACTGACTGGAGAATACTTTCATCTTCGTTGTAATGGACAAGCACATCTTTGTGCTTTTGCAGTAAATCTCTCTCAGTATTATAATATCCATCTAGTAATTGATCAGTAGCTTTTTTTTTTATTTCTTTTGTTCATGCTGCCCTTAAGATGTCTGAGATTTTGGGGTGTTTTTTCTTCTGTAGCTCAGTATGCTACAGGTATCAAATCAACCTGTGAGGTTCCTCTTTTGAATATAGTACTTTGCTTATTTAGAAAAAATAAAATCCACTGATAATTTACAGCCACTACACCTCTATTTGGAACTTCAATTTTCTGCTTGACCATGGACTTTGGAGTTCATTATTTTCATTGCTTAAATGTGTTTAGAGGCTTTCAATTTCTATTCCTTTTTTAACATTTCAGTCATTGTTACATTTTTCTCACTTTTGGGAAATTAAGTCCAAAGCCATCATAAATACTTAGGGGTCAATGTCCATTAGAAGTCTGGATTTCAGAATCTGATGCTAGGTATGTCTGAAGCCTCAGAGTCAAAACATTTATGCCAAAATATGTCAATTGGTAAAGAATTACTTGAACTGAAAAGTTTATAATAAGGCATAAAATTCAGGAACACTAGGAAAAAAAGCTAATCAAGAACCTCAACTATTAATATAACTTTTTAAATCCTCTATCTTATTGTATGTTTGAATAGCTTAATATAGGGAATACGCTTTGCATAGTTTTCCTTGTCTTGAATAATAATAATCCTTCAAAGTTTTGTGTAAAATGGGTAGAATTTCTTGCTTAGTTAGGTGGCTGAAGATGGAGAGTTTTGCTGTTATTACTCTTTTTAAGTGCTGTTTTCTTAGGCTTGTGTACAAATCACTTTGAGGTGTTTGCTTCTCTAGATTTACTGCCGCAAGTGGGATGGTGCCTACAGACTGACAGCACTAGAAAGATACACTGAAAGTGGAAAGTATTCACTGAAATCACTCATGTGTTCAACATTATTCCATCTAGAAAGGAGCCTGTACTGCAAAGACATAAACAAAACTGTTAAGTGAATGTTTTGGAGCACACATGCATTGGAAATGCTTGGATGATGGTGGAAAATATTCAGGCATGAGCAACCTATTCTTTCTTGCTTACTTGTTTGGGACATCAGAATAGGCAAAGAGGTGCTTTTACATCTGAAAGTTCTGAATGCAGAACAGCATTTTCTTGTTTCTCTTGCTTGTTGGCGTATTATTTTCATTGGTAGATTATATAAAATTTTTCCATAGCTGCCTCTAGGATATGACTAAAAAGGAAACCTCTGTGTGAATGGGTGCTTCAGATCTGGAGTGGTTTTATGGAAAGATGTTTTAGACCTGCATTTGACATCATCCATCTTTGTGGGTCACGTTTCGGAATGTTACCTCTAGGTGTCAGCTTCAGGTACTGACCTGTTTCTGCAAGGATTACCTGAGCTTGACCTCTGGGGGAAAGTGTGCAAGTGTGTTCTTGGTTTCAGCTCCATTAAGCAACATAGTGAACTGTAATCTCTGTATTTTCCTTTCTTCTCTTCCCCTTGGCCAAGGCACACTCTTTAATATCCATCTTAGTAGTGTTTTGTCTGCTGTCCTATGAGGGTTCGGATATTTTCTCTTGTGTCATTAATAAGAGTCAAAACTCTGCTTTATAATATTCAGAATAATAAGTAAGACACTAAGTAATTTCTTTATTCTAAAACTAGGCAGTAGGTATTGTCTTTGAATAGGGGTACAGCTGTAGGGTAGTCTTTTGATATTTAAAGTTGGTTGTGTTTTAGAGATTCAGATATAGTTTCTTATTGCTGTATTGTGCTCACCAGAAATTTAGAATGTGTTACATTATAACATTTTAAAGGTGCTACAACATAAAAAGAGTTTTTAGTCCCTCCCTCTGGTCAGAAAAAGTTCTTTTTCAGGCTGGATTTTGGTATGTCTAGAGTGAGTTGCATATGTTGGTATTTCTTACCTGCAAGCCTGGCAGAATTGGATGGCACGTGGATACATTTGAAATTTGATTCCCCCAAATCTCATACCTTTAATTTACAGTAACTTTCTTGCTCTTAAATTGTAAATAGCATAGTAATCACACACTGTAGGTTTTTCTAATTTAGTTTGGATATTGTATTTGCATCTTCCTTGTCATTGGGCTTTGTCTGCCCTGTGTACTTCTACCTTTTTCGACAATGGAGTCTAATAGGATTGGAGAGAGGTCACGTTTTTTTCATATCAGAATTAATGTTGGAAGTGATGCTAAGAGCTCATCTTCAAGTCATGGTCAATTATACTAACCCATCCAGAAACTGATCACCGTTCTCAAACATCTTCAAGACAGAGATTTAACAGTCTGCTTATGAAATTTCTCCTGCTGCATGCTATCCTTGATGATGATTTTTTTCACTAGTGTTTAGCCTCTATCATCTCTGTCTCTGGAATCGTATCTGTTGTACCATTCATTATGGCAAAGAGATTTCTTCAAAAAAGGAGGGAAAGACAGAGTTTATTTAGGTGCTGTCTTTCTCCAGCCATTTATTTTCTCAAGCTGAGTATCTCCAATCCTTTCAAACTTGTAAAAGAAGCTAAAACAACCTTTACTTTCTTCTCCCAAAAGATCTGATCAAGTCAGTCCATAAGTTTCTTGATGAGAAAATCAGGCCCAGTAATCCTACAGATGAATTCCTCAAGCATACCATGTGTGGGTATACACAGTGGAACGTTGCACTTTGGGCAGGCAACTGAATGAGGTTTATCATCTGACTCACAAGAACCTCTCTTACAGAACTGCTGTCTAGCTGATTTATTTTTTTTTTATTCTGTAACAGGGCTTTTAATTATTTAGTTCTAGGCATAGTAACTTTAACTTCTCCCTATTCAATTGCATTTTATTTTTTCAAAGTCAAGGCAGAATTTTATAGCTAAAATCTGCTAGTTTAAATTGGAGTGTCTCCAAGTGAGGTTTTGGGATGGCTTTCTTGATGACATTTTTCAAGTGTTCTGTACTTGCACATTTGGAGCTAATCAGTGACAAGAGAAGGAGGGGACTATAAATTAATTAGTGCATACTTTCCTGTGGTATGGCTTTGTTTTCTAATTCTTTTCAACTAATTGGATACTGTTCAACTATGTCATTGTGTTGTGATTTGCTAATGACAGTGGTGTCACTATTCCCAAACCCATTCTAGAGTACAGGAACATCTCAGCAGATTGGCTTTAACTGCAGTGCCTTGGTTTCTGGCATGCTCTCTAGCTTGTTCCTGTGCTGTTTTCCTGGAACCAGGAACTGTTTTGTCAGAAGGAAGCCTGTGATTTATTTGAATGAATTCATGATTCTTGTGTTCTGTGGGTATTGCCCACCAGGTTCTTGAATCCATGCAAATTGAAGGTTTTAAATACAGTTCAGAATTAAATTAACAATGTTCTGATTGTGTTACCTTTTTTTGAAGAAAGTCTAATGAGTCTAGTTCCCAATTTGTCTCTTTAGTGATAACTGAGTGTCAGTGTCAGCTTTCATATATTCTTGGTAGTGCAACAGAAATATTTATTGCCTCTATCAAAGTGATGCAAGTTGAGGAGCCTTCAGGTAAACTGCTATTTGAGATGTTTGCTTCCTGGCTAGAATTAGAAAGCACTGGAAAAATCACTCTTTCAGCCTAGTACTGCAAACAATAGTAGTAACACAAAAACAAAAAATAAAAAAATAAAAAAGGAAAGAAGCATTGATGCATTGATTTCTGCACAGATTTTTCCCACTGACTCTTGACTATTGGAACTACATTGTCATTGGAACAAATAGTGAAGCAAATCATCTTTGGATGTTCTGTGAGAGGAATTGCCTCCATTGTGATACAGAGGCACAGCCAACTACAGCATTTTGGAAAAGTGTGCTTAAGTAGGGGCTAACATTGTACCACTGAAGTTCATGATAAATTTCTTTACAGAACCTTTTTCAAAACGAATAAGAGGAAGTGAGGCATCTCAAGTTGGAATATTTCAGGAATGCAGGGATTATGACTATTCTCATGTATGGAAAAAATAGGACATTTTTGCTGCTGAGCAGTAGACAAAGTGATATACGAACTAAGGTTTGACTTACTACCAAATGAAGCTGTCACGGTCTGGGTTTTCTAATGTGTCTCTAATTCTCTTTATGAGCTGTTTAATTTCAAGGAAACTCGTGTTATTTGCTAGAACTACTTTTTTCCCCCTCCACTCTTGATGTCTGGTTAGGATGTACTGTTCTGCACCAAGGATGTGTGGTTTGAGGCTGAGAGAGGGGAGGGAGGTGCAGGCTTCTTAGTGAATCTCAGTTAGAAAAAACCCACCAAGAAATGACATAATGGCTTAATGGAATAGCTGTTTTGAGAAGATAGAATAATAAGATAAATAAAGATAATGAGAAAATCTCCCATCCCTTCAGATCCCAGGAACACTACTTTTGTACATCACCCAGACCTGGGGTGGATTTTCCCACAGCACAGTGCACTGATCCTTGTCTATAGAGTTGTTCTGACCATTTTGGTCATTTAAACAATTTCTTATTCTGTCTTCAAAAAATAGTGAGTTTATTAAGCCATTTGTTGTCAGGCCTTTTTCATAGTGACATCTCAAAAAAACCCTCAAACTATGCAAGTTCCTTCTGTGCCTCACATCTTTTCTCTGTGCCTCACACCCTCTCTCTGCCTCCCTGTGCCTCTCTGTCGCTCTGTTTCACTCTCCTCATCCCTCACAGTACAGGATTTATACCTGCTTTTGTCTTGGGGTTTTATTACATTCTTATTCTCAAGTTTCTTTGCTTCAGATTACCTGGATATTTTGTATAACAGGGTATGTCATAATGTTAGTCAGATGCTGAAGGTCAGTCTGATAATGTTTCAGAAAAATCCCATAAGGCCTGTGCTTGGATTTGCCTCTTGATTTGAATCCTACTGATTTGACTTTTTGTAAACTCTGGAACTGGTAACAGCTCTTCTCACCCCACCCCCTCCAGCATTATGTAAAGTTGAACATTCCTTCTCAGTGATTTAGAGCACAAGTCAAAGGAGGAGCAGCTGAGGGAGCTGGGGTTGATGAGTCTGGAGAAAAGGGGGCTCAGGGATGACCTTATTGTTCTGGATGACTACCTGAGAGAAGATTGTAGTGAGGTGTGCCTTGGCCTCTTCTCCAAAATAACAAGTGACAGGATGAGAGGAAATGGCCTCAAGCTGCTCCAGGGGAGGTTTGATATTAGGAAAAATGTTTTCACTGAAAGGGTTGCCAAACATTGGAGCAGGCTGCTCAGGGCAGTGGTGTAGTCACTCTCCCTGGAGATATTTAAGAGATGTGCAGATCTGGCATTAAGAGACATGGTTTAGTGGTGGACTTGGCAGTGCTGGGTTAATGGTTGGACCTGACCATCTTAGAGCTCTTTTGTTCTTTGACTTCCCTGTAAATGATAGAATTGATCTGTGGCAGTGTACTGGTGAATAATGGGCAACCTCCTTGAATGATTTCAAACCTCATCAATACATTGTGTCCATTGAAAATTTTGGACTTTGCTCTTTTGTCTGTTGACTTGATGATGATTGTTTTAATTCTAGATTTGATAAAATAATGTGGAAAGCTCCTTAGTTAGGAGAATTCAGAGAAATCAGTTTAATTTTCAATTTTCAGATACTGAATTTTAAAAGGAAGTTTATGCACTACAGATGGAGTAGTGTAGACCTTCACCTGACATTATAGAATATTTTCTGTTATAAGCATAATTTAGATTACAGGATGTGTCATAATGGTTAGGATTTTTTGTTTCTACTGAGATTTCCTTTGTTGATTGCCTTTTTAAACCTGTCCCCCCATATAGTTTTTACCTTTGATGCCATTTGCAACTGTAGTATTTCTGTAGTTCTGTTTTACATTTGCCCTGAAAAAAATTAGTAGTAGTAGTAGTAAAGCAAAATAAGTATTCCTGTACAATTTCACTGATTTCAGGTCCTGCATAAATACTGTCATAGTTGAGTAGCAGTTCAAGTGCAAGCCTGTCTTGTGAGTTGAATTTAGCTGTATGCCTGTCCAAACTTTCTTCTTTTGTTGTCTGTGATGATTTTAGGTGGAGAACTTCATTTCCTTCAGATTGGAGGGACCTGTGATGACATCGATGAAGCTGATATACTTGTAGATGGATCCCTTTCCAAAAGTGTAGAACAGTCATCAGAAGGCACCAAGCCCTTATCTAACCCTTCTAGTCCAGGCATTACAGGTAAATTGCACAAGTGTACATGTACCAAAATACTTTTGTGATTTTGGAAATTTGCATCTGAACATGGTTTGCAATTTTTTAATTGCTGTTATATAATTTTTATATGCTGTTTTATAACTTTTTTGCTGCCTGAAGTTAGAGTTCTGTAGCTGCTGTATGTCTGTCACTGGGTGTGTACAAGCATAACACTTCAGCAGTTCCTGATTTCAAAACAAAACACTTTGACTTTTTCCAGTCTCTGCGTGTGACTTCAAGTGTGGCAGACTGTATTTGTGTGACCCTGATTTTATTGCCCAAGAATCAGTCAACAGAAGAAAGAGATGCCTTTTGTTAAGTTTATTTGTAAGCAGCATTACAGCAGTTGTTTTAAGGACTGAATTTCTCCTCTTTTTCATCAAAGAAGCCCTTCCTGAAGTTTCAAGATCACTTGAAAATACACTGTTGTACATATGTGAGGGGGGAAAAAAAGTCTATGGCTTTCTTCTGCACCCTTCTTTTTCTAATGGCAAATAAAGCAAAAAAGAATATAGATGTCAATTACATAGATGTACTTCAATGGAGGCATTCCCTGTATAGTGGCTTATCAGCACAGTTAAGGGGCTTCCAAGCAAATGGTAACTCTTGACTATTCTGATGAATCTAATAAATGATCATTACTGTTTAAATTCTGCCAGTATTACAAAGGGAAATTTCTTTCCTTATCTCGTTCTCATCCAGCCTTCAGTAGAGCCTTAAATATGAGTTATTGGAATAAGAAATTCATTTATTTGTGTATAGACTTCAAAGTAGCTGAGTCTTTAGGTTATCCACAAGCTGCAGGTCCTCCTTTGAGTAGTCATATAATTTAGACATTATAATGTTGCTTGATCTTGTTCTGTAATGGTTTCCAAAGACTTGTTAGGTACACAGTAATAATCAGATAACTGAGTGCTATGTTGCTGTGGCATCAAACTGAGTCACTAAAAGCTCTGAGAGAAACTTAATAGTCATAGGAAGCCAGTGCTGAAATGAGAGGTCTGGGTGGGAATTGTTGAAACCAAATGGTGGTTGCAGAACTCTTGAGGATACTCAAGTCAATAATACAGGACTCTTAGCATATATGAGAATGATTGTAAGTGCTGTGTAAACCTCTTCAGTACTGAGGTTGTCAGTACTGAAACTGTGTCAGTACTGATCCACTTGTGTGGATCCTGATCAGCCTTTGATTTGTGATATTAGTGTTGCTTCTCTTTTGGTCTTACACACTGAAAAACAGAAAGTGTTTTCTTCTACTTCTGTCTTAGCGTGTTTTTCAGACAGAGACACAGCTCAAGAGAAGCGTTTCTGTTTGGGGAAATGAATTCCTGCAACAAGTAGAAGCTTCTACTCATATATTGTTTCTTTATATTGTGGGCTTTGTGTGTTTATTTTTCTCCATTGTTTGCATTTTAGAATGCACTTCTTGCATTTTGTTTTCTAGCCTGAATTTGCAACTTGTGGAAGCGTTTTAAATTTTATTGTTTTAAGAGAAAATAAGTTAATCTTGTAGTAATCTTAGATTACTGGTTCCTTTTACAGAGCATGGGGTTTTTAGTGGTGAAGAAATCTAAAATAATCCTTTTTTTCAAGGTGAATTTAAAAAGAATATTAGTTTTCCTGACTAGTTTAGACCTGTTTTCAGGTTTGCTGTTAGAACTTTTTCTTGTTATAACACTTTGTTAGGATATGATAAAAGTCTTGTAATTTTTGAAAGAAGCCAAGTATACTTGACAGCAGTGGAAAGTAAAGTCATTCATTTTTCAGTTTTAGGGGTTGATAACGTGTGTGTGGTTGCTCTGAATACTCTGAATTTGGATTTGTTTCTGTTGGAGGAGGAAGGAGAATGAAGCAGAAAAATCCAGTCTGCTCAAAGATAGGCTTGTTGTACACTTTGAGGAATGATCTCACTTCTCATTGCAGTGTCATCCAGCTAATGAGGTTCACATTTGGCAGTTAAAAAAGTGAAGGTCTTTGCTGTATTATTGAAATTCAATTTCTAAAGCATTTCTAATTTATTTGGCATTTTCCTGCCTCTGAGATTGAAAAGTAGAAATTATTATAGTTGCAATGAAAGTGAATTTATTACCTGTCCGAGCATCTCACCTCAAAGTTAACCTGGATTGTTTTTCAAGATACTCTCTAGGTTCAGGCTTCACAGTGAGGGTGGTATTTGTGTTGGTGTATTATCTCCTCAGCCCGAGTGCTCACAGTAGTAGTCATGTAGCAGACTTTCTCCTTTTGAAAATCATGATTCTTTACAAGTAAGGGCTTTTCCTTCAAAACACATTTTAAAGAGAAAATACTCAAAATACTAGAAAATACACATTGTGCTTATCTTATTTTCCCTCAAGTTTGGTTGGTTGGTTGGGGTTCGTTGGTTGGTTGATTGGATTTTGGTTTTTTTTGTTTTGGTTTGGGTTTTTTTTGCCCATTTTTGGTTTGTTTTGGGATTTTCTGGTTGGCTGGAGTTTTGTCCGTCTGAGAAAATCTGATTATCAGTTTTTGGTTTCTTTAGGGTTCCTTTAGGTGTTTGACTTCCTGGGATATTTTAGTTTTCAATATTTCAATTAATACCTTTGTTTCCTTGGCACAAGTCCTAAATACAAGAAGACAGAATAATTGTCAAGGTCCAGTGTCTTTCAAGTGCTTAACATAAAGCATGTGTTTTTCACTTAACCCTCTTTTAAAGTAAATTTGGAACCTTCCACAACGTTCTAGAAATCCACTGTGAAACAAGTCTATATTGATAATTGGGGGCCAAAGCAATGATTGAAACAGTGATAAAAATGCACAGTAATTCTGTATGTCTGTTTTCATGATTTTTTTTTTAAATCTGAGTCAGTAGGGATATTAAAAAACTGTTTAATCAGCTTTACATCTTTAAAGTATAGCTGGCTAATTACTTATTCCTGATGCCTCTGGCTGAATCCCAGACAACATGCTCAGAGCTCTCAGTATTTAGAAAATTTATTCAAAGTGAACTGCCTTCAAAGGATATAGGCTTCAAGGCTGGGATGTTTGGTTGCTTGTGTTGGGGTTTTTTTGTAGTTCTTTTTGCTGTTGTTTGTTTAGGGTGGTGCTTTTGTGGGGGGAGGGAGTTTATTATTATTCTTTTTTAACTAAAAAACCTTCATATGCCTTGTAGTTTCTTTTGCCTGTAGCAATTCTGATATATTTTGAACTATTTTTTATGGGATATTCTGGAAAAAATATCTTATGTAGTAACGAACGTATGTGCTGTAATTATTTAGGAGTTGATCTTTTGGTGGACCAGCCATTCTCCCTTGAGACACTGACATCCCTGGTGGAGCTGACCCGTTTTGAGACCTTGACACCACGGTTTTCAGCCACTGTCCCTCCCTGCTGGGTGGAAGTGCAGCAGGAGCAGCAGCAAAGGAGGCACCCTCAGCATCTGCACCAGCAGCACCACGGGGATGCAGCTCAGCACACTCGGACCTGGAAGCTACAGACAGACAGGTACGTGGGGGAACAGTGTCTGAGGAGCTGTGTGCATTGCTTAACCCGTTGGTGTAGCTATACAACCACAAATTTCATTCAGTTTAATTGTTTTTGACTAGGGTACTAGTTTAAGAACAGGTGTTTTCAAAGATCATAATCCTCATTTTGCAGTTTGCATTGTAGGTGTTGGTGAGGTTGCCAGAGGCATTTTAGTGGACCGTGAAACAAATTGAAGAGTCAGGTTTTGAATTAGTGGATTTTTATTTGCCAAATGTGATCATTACTTACAGAATTAGACAAGCACATTTGCCAGAATTAGAGATATTCTTGATAATCTGTAAAAGTCTGATTCACCCTTTTTACGTATAGACACATTTTTAGTACATTATTTAATCAGAAAATGCTAACTGTGGGTGCCAGTGTGACTAGTTGTCCTAAATGAAATTGTATTGTAGTTTACTTTAAAATATGAAGGTAGAATCTGGTCTATTCAAATTAAATCTTTGTATATGAAATATTTAAGACACTCCAGAGCCCTAGCATTGCTGAAGTTTAGGCAGTATTTTCATTGAAATGAACTGCACCAACATGGTATGTGTAGCAGGATTTAGTTTTTACACATGACATGAGAACTTGGAATTCCTCTGGGCTCCTAAATACGACTACAGCAGTGTTGCAGTCTCCTTGAAGGATTGCTTAAAACCTACCTGAAGTAGCTTTGCATAGTTTTTTGGGAAAAATGCCTGGAGCAAAAAATACAGATAAAAGACTTTTGTTTTATTAAGGGATGTGTATAAGCCACTAAAGGGTCTTTTGGGTCAGACTGCTACACATCTGTTCCACTGATGTGTAACATTTGGATTGTCATGTAGACTTGGAATAGCCATAGAATGAAAATAATGAAATGGCCAAAGGGTGCTAGGGAAGCTAGAGGTCATGTGTGGGCCAAAAAAAGCATATCATGTAAACAACTGAAAGATAGCCTGTGATAATGTAACATTCCAGGTGGAAAACATGTAATAGGTGCAGGGCTGACACATAACAGGACTTGCTTTATATAAATGTTCATAAGCTACAGTTGAAAACTTGCAACACATTACAGACTTTAAAGCCTTTATTTAACTTGTGGTTTTGCCTCGTGTAAGTCAAATATTCTGTATGTAGCAAGTGGAAGGGAGGTGGTTCCTTGCAAAATAACTTCCAGTTAAAATTATTGATTATCTAAATGTGTTCAGCAACACTTGAAAAGTAAAAAGCTATTAATATGAAGTTGCAAGGAAGCAAGCAGTGAAAGTAATAGCTGTTAATTGGAAGGGGATAAGTGGAAAATTAGCTTATGAATATTGTTTCATTAGGGGAAAAGAAGTATGCCTGCTGCTAAATAAAACAGGGTTGTAAAGAGGAAAAGTTAGAAGTTTTGTTTTAGTACTGGAAATCTTTGACAGCTGCTATATGACTCATGATGAAAATTATTACAGTCCCTTTGTTCTTAGGGTAGAATCTTAAGATTGAAAGCCATGTTAGCTCTTAATTAAAAGTTATCTGGGAAGAAACTTCTTGATTTCTGGATTATTTTTTTGGTCGCTAATATGAGGTTCCTTTTATCTCCGTTTTGAGTGCCTCATACTGATACCTATCACAATGTGGGATTACAGTATTAGATGGATGAGTAATGCAATTGGATATGGTAATTCTTTTGTTTCTCAGATAGATAGAAAGAGATAATCCTGTAACTGTATTTTAAAAAATGGCATTATATTGCAATCCTACTTTGTTATTTTAAAAAGACTGTGCAGAGTCTGGTTTACCTTGTGAATTACCTAAATATCAGTATTGTCCCCTCAGGTGTAATGTAACTGAAATGTTAAATGAAGTTAATTCTTTTAGAAGAGAGGTACATGAATTCCTAATATGCATGGATAAAACAGTGACATCTGAGTTTCCTGACTGTATCTCAAATTTATGTAGAATGTATTCATCTTACAGAGACATATTTGAAAATATGTATAAGAAGGGAAGAGCTAGATTCTGATGTTCTTTCCAGTGTTTAACCTCTGGAAATGGCTCTGCAGTTCAAAGTTCAATTGCAGTGGAAGATCAGACAGTAAAATGTTCTAGAAAAGGAATGAATAAGTGTGTTGGAAAATATCTTGTAGTTGAGAATGATGTTATACTGGTGCTTAGAACACTATGGATTGTATGTTCTTCTTTAGAAAGATGCTATAGATTTAGAAGGGTGTCAAAGGTAAGAGAATTCTTAAAAGACTTAGCATTAGGTTATCAGAGAAAAGTGATATTTAGGATATCACTTAGATATGCTAAGATATGAGAAAATAATAAGGAAGTAATTTGTTTGCTACTTTGAAACTTCGCATGTGAATTAAGAATGTACTTAAAGCAACCCATGAGATATAAAAGAAAACTTCAAAGGAGAGTCTTTTAACTAATCACAGAATTAGATTGTGAAGTTTATTGCCAGAGTTATAAGAAGATCTCTTAACTGCTGGATTAATGTGATACCTTCATGAAGATGGTTTATTCCATATGTGCTTATTGAGCATCTGCTGCTCAATTCTGTCAAAAATGGATTTCTGGGGTAGACAAATAACAGTTGTAATTCACTGTGGCTGTGTGCATTGTATGCAGCACACAGACTACAAAAGACTACTGCAGACAAAGAGGTTTATTATTCATTTCTAGGCTTACCAGATCTTTAAATAAAACTGGATGAGCAGAATATTACTTTGTGTTTCAAAGTCTGGCTCCTCTGAGTGTCTTATTTAGTCCATGCTTTGCATGACATGAAAAACCACCTCCAGACCTCTCTCTGTTTGGCACTGGATTATGTGTTCTCCAAGCTAGAGGAAAGGCATGAGTGATTCTAAATATTTAGTGTTACAGTTACTAATACAATTTTTAGGTTTTTTCCCCCCAGAGCAATGGGATAAATTTTCATTATATTTTATGTACTTATGTTCTTTGTACAGTTAGCTGAAAGTTCTTCACAGTTACTTCTTGAATCATAACCACAAATTCTGTTCTGTCCATCTTTTGCTGCTTGCTGCTGTCCATCTTTCCTCCCAATATCTCTGCTTTTCTGTGCTGCTTGCTCTGGAAAGCTGGCATGCCGTTTCATTGCTTGTACCTGAAATCTCTTTTAAGTTGTATTATGTGTATCTGAAGGAAATCTGGCCCTCAGGAGTATTGCTGTGAAGAAATAAAGATATTTGCACTATTCCTTAATCTATTTCTAAATAGTTTTCTGCACAATACTCAATGTGTAGCATGCTATTGAAGTTAAAATACCTATTTGTGAATTAGATGTCAGAAAGGTGGCTCAAAAATATTTATAGCAGCATACTCAGTTTCTTAGTGTTCTCTGTAAATAAATATATCAAGTTTACATTTTGAAAAATTATTTATTACTAAATCAAAGAGATCAAGAAGTTCAGTTAGTTTTAAAAATATACACAAACAGGATAATTGACACATTAGTAGTTTTATTTTCATTGGTCTTCAATTTGAACTATTGTTTGCAAACCCCACTGTATCAAACTATGGAATGGATCATCGAGGGCTACTTCTATCAAGTTTACGCTTTCAGTGTCAACCAAACTTGTCTTCAAAACAAAAATTTGACTTACTAAAAGAAAGCTGCATCCTTTCGCACAGCACAGGCTTCTGAGTGTGCAACTGGTAAGAAGCACTTTTCATCCTGTATGAATTATCAAATGTGCTTTAAAAATAATTTGGAAATAGTGTTTTGAGTCTCCTGTATGTTGATTTTGTACCACTGGAAAATGACATTGGTGAGTGTTAGGCAACTGATATGGGCAACTTAAAAGAGATTACAAGGTAGGTACCTCTCATCATGCTTTCATACACTTCACTAATTGATAGATCATCTTTTAATGTTTGGTTTTTTATTATTTTACTTTTTTTTCATGGAAACAAGTATCTAATATTTACAGCAATATGAAAACCGTACTGTGATAAAGGAAATAGAGAATCTTTCCACTTCTGCTTTTATGTGAACATTGCTTCTCCCTGTCAGATTAATTGGTGTTTAACATCTTCTTCACAAAATTAATGTGGTTAACTTGAAAGATTGAAAGCTTTAAAGTTTAAAAGACTTCTATTTCAGAAGTCCATGTGAGTGTCAACTAACACAAAATAAGTTTTTCTTGTTGAAGAGAGTGTGCGTAGTTGCAGGATGGGCTGTGTGATGCTGCCTGCGTGATTGGAATTTTTCTCTGTGCACTGGGTCATTGTCTTCTTTTTTTCTGACAGCAACAGCTGGGATGAGCATGTCTTTGAACTGGTTCTGCCAAAAGCCTGTATGGTTGGACATGTGGATTTCAAATTTGTTTTGAATTCGAACATCACAAACATTCCCCAGATTCAAGTGACTTTACTGAAAAATAAAGCTCCAGGCTTAGGGAAAGTCAATGGTAAGAAAAAACTAGTATATCTTTCAAAACATAATTTCTTTTCTCAAACTCATTGTTCTCTGTGATGTATGTCAGAAAAATTGCTTGTAATCGTGAAAGTATTTCACTTTTACTGATTTTTTCTGTTTCTCAGTATCGTGGCCTCTTTTTGATTATCATGCTTGAATGTAAATTGGTGAGACAAACTGGGTAAACAGTTTCAAAATCTTGACATTTATACAAATAAAAGTACATAGCTCAAAAAGACTGAACTTAATTATAATTCTGTACTGCAGGAATCCTACAGTCACTAAAAATAAGATATCAGTTGTAAATCATCCTAGAGATTGACTGATTAAACAAATGGTGCTCTTTTAAGGTCTTGATATAGTAAAAAAAAAAGTACTAAATTATTACAAGTCACAGAAGGAAATTATTTGCCAGTGAGAAAATAGCAAGACCTTTCTTGATGGAAGTGAAAAAATCCTATGGCTTCCTTGGGAATTCTCTCATCATTTGGCTCATTAACTAAGCTATATGAAAGCTGCAGTGTGATTTCACCTTTTATTCCTTGCAGCTTTGACAGAGTAGGCCAAAGTTGGGAGTGCTCTTGCCTTGGGAAGACTGCTAACTGCATCTTACTAGCTCTCAGGGAACCTGTGAGGGGGTAGAAAAAATTGAAAGGTCAGTTCTTTGATGTGCAAGTGCCTCCATTGGGATTTTCCTGTGGTGAGAGCATTTGTTTCATGGTTTGCTGCCTTGTTTGCTGGGAGTGTAAGGTATTACATGCTGCATCTCCTTTTTTTGAGGCATTAATTGCATATCTTTATCTAGCCACCTCTCTTTCAAAAGCTGGGAACTGACTATTTCTAGGAAATCTTGCCGTCAGATATTATTAAATTTCTTGCTGGATATAGAATGTGTTGAGGAGAACAGCAGGCATGATCATAAAAGCCTTTTTCCCCCTCTTTTTTTATATTTTTTTTAATTGCTAAGTAAGACCATCCCACTTAAAACACAAGAGTAACAGCTGTAAATTTAAAAAAGTAATATAAGCATTTCAAAGATGATCAACATGTGTTCATAAAACTTCACTCTGTAGCATCCCTCAGTGTTTCACAACAAAAATGTCTGCTGGAGATGCTCCCTTAAATACTGTAAGCCATTGTTACCCAAGAACAAAATATTCTAGCATAGTAATATTGCTTGAGAAAAGCCTATTCCTTTGGGGGTCAAGATGGTTTAGTTTTGCCAGAAGTGCTAGGTGTGACTGCAGGACAGCAGTCAACAGGTGTTCTTTCAGTTTGTTCATTTTTTTTAATCCTTGCTGTAGAACCTTAATTTTAACATGTAGAAGAAATTTGTTCTATCGAAGAAAAAATCAGAACAAATTGTCCATGTTTCTGAATGGAACTTGCTTTGTTTTCAGCATGATTTCAGTCCATTTGCAGATCTGGATGTCAGAATTAATCTGAAAATATTCACCTATGAAACGAAACAATAGAAGAAAAGCTAAACTCTTTTCCTTAATGCTTCAGTTTTAAACACGTCTGAGCAAACAGTTCCATGAGTTGGTAATTCCTTGGAGACATTTGATTTAACTGTGAACTAAATTGCCAGAGCTCTCTGTGAGTGCTTTTCAGCAGAGCATACTGATCAGAAGACACGACAGAGCTCTTCCAGAAAATGACATTTAGTGGAATATATAGTGGAATTTGCTTTTTTCTCTTACAAGGTAGAAAAGACATCGAATGGAGGGTGAGACAGTCTGGAAAGGACTGGAGAATGTGAGAGCACCTGCAAGGCAGCCTTGGCAAAGTCTTTTTTCTTTTTTATTCAGTAGGATTGGAGATCCACAGCTAACTGACATCTTCTCCAAGTGTAGCTGCATTGCAGTTGTTTCCTTCCCTTTTTCAATTTCTTGAGTTTTGGAAAAGGGCTTCAGTGACATTTGCCTTTTTTCTATGCACTATTGAATAAAAGAATAGGACACTAATGATTTCATTATAAGGGAAGACAAAGCTAGATAATTTATATCTGTGATAGATCTTAACCATAATGTTCCTGTCCTAGGAAGAAGTAATATTCAACATTGTTTGATGGCTCTTAGAAATGTATAGAAACCTCAGACTGAAATTCAATTAACTCCTCCCCAACTTCTCTTCCTGGGGAGAGAAAGGAACTAAAATTTTAAGACAATGAGATGTAGGGAAGATGTGCAGGGCAGAGTTTATTCAGGCTTTTTTTTTTTTTTTTTGTATGACAGGAGCCCTGGAAACAGTTAAATATGTAGTGTGTAGTAATGGGAAGGCCAGGGCATAATTCTTCCATTTGGGAACTAATGGTTTTGGTCTGGCAGCTAATTCACTGTATATGCTTCTTGTTAATTCTCTTGCATGTCCTCTTCATCTATAATTCATGTGATCCATTTAATTGGAAAAAGGCCTGTGTTTAAGTATTATCAAAATAATGTTTGATGTTCAGCAGGAGCAGTCCAGTTAAGTTTAAATTATCAACCTTTCAGTACTGGAATGTAATTGCATACGAGTAATCTGCAGTTGATTATTTGGGAAAAGAATTTGGGTAGTGTTAAAGCAAAATAGGCTCTTTA
>VZTB01017137.1:79256-180679 GCA_013397245.1 Thryothorus ludovicianus | reverse complement strand
TGCAACTTCAATCCATATGAAAAACATGCCTTTGTATACTTGTAGGTTTGTATTAGAAATATTGCTGTGGGCAGAAAAATGATAATTTTGCTATGAAAACTACTACTTCTGTTTCTCCTGATCCTTGAACAGTGTTTGAAATTATGCTAATATTTTTATTTCCAGAAGCAGCAGTAGATAGACAGATCACATTTCCTTTATCTCCAGCTCATAATATTGAAGTAGAGAGAAATGGAAAACCAGGACTAGTGGAATTTGGTGAAGAAATGCAGTATATGGATGTAGAGGAACCACAATGTAAGTTTTATTGATCTTGTCGTACTTCAGTTAAAATAGGACTTTGCTTTTTTTCTTCTTTTAATGGTAAATTTGAATTCCTCTGCAGAAATTTCTCAGATATTAAAATAGACTAATTTCTCAGCTGTCTTCAAAGTTATTATTTTCTCTATTTGTGGTATGAGTTGAAAGTTTAACATAAACACACCAGAAATGTCCTGAACTCCTAGAGAGGCTTGGTGTTTACAAGCAGATTAATGTTTATTTGAATTTAGAAATCAAGTAGATTGATATGGCACCTTTCTAACTTAAATGGCTAGCCTGTTTAAGCAATATTTTACTTTGTTTCTTTGGCTAGTTTTAATATAGTTTTTCTTTGTGTATCTGGCTTTTGTAGAGATTCCTGCAGTAAACCAAGAAAATGAGGAACAGAACATAAAGAATTCATAACTAGACCACACCACACTGGCTGTGCCTGTTTTTATAACTTTGTTAACTAACACTGCTCAACAAAATGTCTTAGACTGTGAAAGGCAATGAGTGGGTCTGGGTGAGGAGAGCTGCAGACTAAAATTTGTTAGCTGAGTGACTCAGTTCTAGAGTGATGGTTCTTCTTCTTGGTCCTTCCAACAGTCTTACTGTGCACCTTCTTTTCTCTCATGTAATCAGGCTTATCTGGAACATGATTGTCAAGGTCCTTTCCAACCCAAACCTTTCTATGATTCTATGACTTCAAGAAAGGAGGGGTTACAAAGGATGAGGGGAGGATCAAAGGGGTGATAAAAGTACTGAAAGGAGGTGTTTCATGTTGAGAAAGGAGCAGCAGATGAGTGAAGATTATTTCAATAATTTGTATATCCCGTAGAAGAAACAAAGCTGTCCTTATTTTAAATTTATGATTCGTTTTGTTTTGTTTTTAAACAGTGTTGTCCTGCTTCAGTAATGACCCAGTAAGGATTGTGGCTGTTTATATATTGGTTCTTTATTTCATCAGTTATGTATTTTGTGGCTTTTATAAGCTAGTCAACATACATGTTAATCCATATAATGCAATTGAAAATGGTTTTAAAACTGCCATTTACCTTAATTGGTTACACGAGAAAATATCTAAAAGTAAACTTCAAGTCCTTTTTTATGTAAAGTTCTATGTATTTAGTGATCAGAGTTTGATATGGTGCATTTTTAATCCATGCAGATGATCCGATTTTTTACTTAATCATGACTAATTGAGATCCATATTACTTATGTTTTTTAAGGTCTTAGATTGTGTCCATTTCTGGAGGAACACAAGGAAGATATACTTTGTGGTCCAGTATGGCTGGCTACTGGACTTGACCTGTCAGGACATGCTGGAATGTTGACACTAACAAGTCCAAAGCTTGTTAAAGGTAAACCAATTTATTATGCTATTTACATGAAACCTGTGTGACTGAAGTGCATCTCATACTTCAGTAGTCAGACATAGGTTTGTTATTTATTTTTACTTTGACAAATTTTGCTGTATAACACCACAGTGAGTTGCTGTTTCAAACGGATGATAAACTACTGTAATTAATATGGTTGATCTGTTTATGACTTGCAATCTGTTTAAACTGTGCTAATTCTCCCCCCTCCCTTTTTTCTTCTCCACTTTTAGGCATGGCTGGTGGCAAGTATCGTTCATTTTTAATTCATGTCAAAGCAGTGAATGACAGAGGAACAGAGGAAATCTGCAATGGTGGCATTAGACCAGTGGTTAGAATACCTCCTCTAAAACCTCAAACCAGCAAAGGCCATTCACTTGCTTCTTTGTTGGCAAAAGTTGCAGCAGGCAAGGTAATGAATAGCCAAGGAAGATTCGTGTGTTGGTTGTAGACTTGGTATGATTCATGTAATCTGAAAATGAAACAGCTCATAGCAGAATTAAGATCCATTAAAAACCACTTTCTAAAGAGGTGACACTGTGTTGACACCTTCAAGAATTAGAGTTCAACATTTCTAAGTTGTTTCTTTTGTGCAGATTTAATTGAAAAGGTCTGTTCTGCCACTTTCACATTCTGAATACTTTTGAAACTTGTTTCCTTGAGTATTTTCAGTCTTGATAGGTCTTATCCTTCTGTGAAGAAGTGTATGTGCACGTGTATATTGTTCTATATTAAAGCAATTAGTGAATAAAAATAGTTTATTTTGGTACAATACTCAAACTGAGAGATTTTAACAAACTGCTTGCATTTCACTGAATAAGCTATAGAAATAAATCAGAATCAATGTGATTTATGGATGTTATTTTTTCCAAAAATACAAGGAAAAGCCATCTAGCAAAATTGAAGCCACTACGTCTTCAAGAAAATCAGATAATCTGCGGGGCTGTGACTTACTTCAAGAAGTCTCTGTAACAATTCGAAGATTTAAAAAAACTTCAATTTCAAAGGAAAGGTTAGTAGATATTTTTAATTCTGGAGAAATATTATCTTTAGTTACGCTTCTCTAAAAAGCTTAGTTCTTGAAATAGCTCAGGTCAAGATACTGTTTCAAGTTGTCATTTCATAAGCTTCTTGGAAAATCCTGTAAATTGCAAGTAAGAGGGCACTATGCTGTGGAAGTTGTGATAGAATAACACCAAATTATATATTGAGTGGGTTTTCTTGCCTGACTTCAAAAGGCAAATGCAAATAAGTTGTCATGGTAAAACAGATAAATTTTTTAAAGCAAGCATCTTCCCTTTCTATTTCCACATTACCTTGTTTCTTACAGCAGAAATTATATTATTTGTCAAAAAGTTTAGAATCAAATTTAGCTAACAAAGAGCTGGTTGAAGTCTTTGATTTGGTAGTGCAGACCTAGATGCTGGTAATCCAGTATTTAAAGTGTGTTACCAGCTGCCACGCTGCAGTGGTGGCACTGACTCTAACAGGCATAAGAAGGTCAATGAGGCTGCACAGAGGTATGTGCAAACAGTTGATAAGGGCTCTGTAGATGGTGAAAGTTTGTTTAGGTTTAGAAGTTGCTAGACAAGTTAATAGGAAGGAAAAAAACTTCACAGAAGCTTGCTAGTTGTATTGTAGTGTTGAAAGTTCTGTGTGCAGAAAATAGGATTGGGAATGTGTACGCAGAAAGTATTGCCTGTGTTTGTGTACTGCTTTTACTTTCATCTAGCATTCTCTTTTTTACTGCTCCTAAGACATGATACAAAGCTGGAGAATGGCCATCTTGGATAATTCTGGTTTTTTTTTTTCTTTCCTTCCCCTCCTCCCTAGAGTTCAAAGGTGTGCCATGTTACAGTTTTCAGAGTTCCATGAGAAGCTGCTCACCACTCTTTGTAAGAAGACAGAGGATAGTCTGACTACGGAACATGCTCAGAGTCTTGTACTGGACACACTTTGTTGGTTGGCTGGAGTGTATTCAAATGGCCCTGGCAGGTAAGGGGGGAATTATGTTCAAATTATCATGGCTATTTCTCAGTATCAATTTGGTTAAAAATAATAGTTTTATATAATTCTCTAAAGTATGCAACTTGTTTTCACAGCTCAAAGGAGGGAAATGACAGTTTGCTCTCTAAAACACGTAAATGTGTCTCTGATATTGTACGTGTTTGCTTCTTTGAGGCTGGGCGGAGCATAGCTCACAAATGTGCACGATTTCTTGCACTGTGCATCAGGTCAGTGCTAATTATTTTCATGTATTTATTTTTGTTTGTTTCTGTTTTACATGTATTTGGGCAATTAGCATGCATTCTGAACTGAACATTGTGTTTGTTACTGTTTGGCATTGAACTCACAAAGCAACAAGATCTGGTAGATGTTCTGTTCAGGACATGTATTTAGGGTATGACTGCAAAGAACATCAGTCTTTCAGCTTCATCTTCTGGAGGAGATTTCATTCTTAATTCCTTAAATGTAAAAGTGTCTTGTTATTTTGTAGCAATGGTAGGTGTGACCCGAGTCAGCAAGGGTTTGGATCAGTTCTGCTGAAAGCTTTGCTCGACAATATGCCTCTTTTGCCTGCTGCTGCCACAGGTGGTACGTATGCAGTGTTTGCTGTCATAAACATACACGGTACATTTGTTGTTTGTCAAGTTGTGTTGGACTCTCTTGTGAGATTAGAATAAGGTAATTGTTCAGTTAGCACAAATGCTCCTTGGAGTGATCTGGTCATGAAGTAGACATTTGCAGTTGGTGGAATTTTAAGCAAATATGCTTAACCAGTGCATGAAGGCTGACGTTTTTGGAAGAGCTTAAGGAAGTTTTCTAAGAATTCTGAAAGGTGTTTAGCAACAACAGACTCTGTTGACATAAGTGACAGTCAGGCTGGTCTGTTATTTTTTAAAATTAGGATATAGGCAGGAAACTTGGCTATCGAAACAATATCCAACTAGCAGTCCACTTCTGATTCTTCTGCACAACAAGGAAATTTTAACTAAATTAAATTCTTTTCTTATCTATATTGCAGTGTAGTGGTCTCTTAGCACCTTGTTGAAGCATCTGGAGTGCCAGATGGAATGGGAAGATGACTTCAGCCTTGTATTTTGGGTGACAAGGCCTGCTTTTTACACTAGGACATTGTTGAATTGTTTCTAGCTTGGCATCACCAATGGGTCTTGCAGAAAAATTAGGCTTGTTGTACTATCACTCAGGATAAAACACTTAACACTGTGCTACAGAAAGTATGGAACAGCAGGGAGGGAAAGAGAAGGAGGAAGCTGAGATTTGTGTTTCCATGCTGTGCTTCCAGAACTGATTTGTATGGAAGCAGTGCCCCCAGCAAATGCAGATTAAGGAGACAGCAACCAGAACCAGAGGATGAAAGGAGGAAAAGATTTGGCTCTGGAGTATGGCTTGGTTCTGATGGGCATGGAACCCTTAGCCAAGCACCTTAATATAAGGAGCATTTTAATTTTTGTGAGCAGGAGCAATAAAAGGAGTGTGCAAAGCTGTCTCTTGGAAACCTTGTATGTTGGTTGATGAGAGAATCAGAAGTACTTGTAGAAACTTTGGATTACAGAACAATTCTTAACTGAAGTCTCTCAAGAAACGGGATGAGGTAGAATATCTCCTAGTCTACATCCAGTAACCATTAGATAATTGTCACTTTGGTTTATTATCCTTCAAAGTATGCTTTCTCAGTGAAAAATTGAAATCACGTTTCACCTGAATTTTTTTTTTTACTGCAGGGTCTGTGTATTGGTATTTTGTGCTGCTGAACTATGTAAAGGATGAAGATTTGGCAGGATGCAGTACAGCGTGCGCATCGTTGCTCACTGCGGTGTCCCGGCAGCTGCAGGATCGCCTGACGCCCATGGAAGCGTTACTTCAAACAAGGTACTAAGACGTGTGGTCATTGTAAACTTAATGAAGACAAACCTAAGAACTGTCTAATGCCATCCTTTGCTGTTCTAAAAAAGATGGTGTGTTACGCTTTGCTGTATTAGTTTGAGCAAGGATTAATTTGCAGAAGTTCTGGAAAACGTTTTAACTTGTGTAAAGGTCAAGTTGAATTTAGTTACTATCTCACATTTTAAATCAGCAAATGTTCATGTAGTGTTTGAAGTCTGTGCAATCCTTAAGTTTGTGTTTATGATTTTTAGTGTAAGGACTAACGCAGCGTGTCCTATTTTGACTCTTGGAGGGAATTAAGTGTACAGAACAGTTTCAGAAATACACAGTGCTTCACAAAACTATAGTCTTTCAGTAGGCTCACCATACATTTGATGTATTTCTTCCAAAGGTCACATTCAAAGTGAGTAGGGATCTGGAGTAATTTACTGGGAATGCAGGTTATTCTTTTAAATTGATCCATGTAATTTAGGACTGTGACATATCATCTTTTATATGTTGAACTGATTGGCCATTTAACTTTGGATTTACATGATACAAAAAGGAAATTTCTGATGGTTCAATTGTGTAGCAGTGAAGGAAAAATGCTGCTGTTTGGCATCTCTTTCAGTTGTGGTTTGGGTACAAGAGTCTTCCTCAAAGTCAAGCAATGTCAAGGTAGTAAAGGATTGGTGGAGGTTAGTTCAAAATTCTGAGATAAAGTTGAAAATGTAATAGAAAATGCCGTGAGGGAAGGTGTAGAGGAGGGAAGATATCTGTTGATTTTTGGTTTTGTTTTTAAAGAACTATAATTCCAAAATAATTCATAAAAACTTAGTCTTGGGTGTTACACTTGGATCCTTATCCTGCTGTCTGTCTACTGCATTCCTCTACTTAGTTGTTAATTTATTTCACCAGCTGTAGTCCTTATAGTTGATTAGAAGACTTACCCCAGCAATAGAAATGATACCTGGAGAAACTGAGAATTTTGAAAAATAAAGTGAATTGAACCAAAGGGAGGAGAAAAATGTTAAAATTATAGTTGACATGAGAATGGCACCTTTCTGTGGGAATCAAGTTGTTCCTTCATATGAATTTGTTCCAAGTACTTTCTTTAAACAATCTATCTAAAATAGAAGATTTTCCTCCTTTCCAGTTGTCCACTTTTTAATTTGGTACATGTGACACTTCAGATCACTTTATGGTGAACACAGCTGTCTGCATAGCAAGGGAAGATTTTTGAAGGGAGCCCATTCTTGGTGTCCTCTAAGCTTAGGTTTTCTGAATGGTGTTTTCTAGATGGTGTTTTACTGATTTTCTTCTTGAAACTTAATTTGCTTTCTCTTCCAGCTCCATAACTCCGTAGTTAGTTTAAGAGTAGCAGCAAATCCCTTATTTGATTGCAATAGCTCTCTAGCAAGGACTGACTATTTCTTGATTTAGTTTACTAATTCAAGCAAAATTTGTGGGCCTTTCTTTTATATGTCTATGGATAAAGAGAATATTGTCAATTTTGGGGTTTGGTTTTTGTGTTTGGGGTTTTTATTAAAGGGAAATTAGTAGGCAGCCATAGCTTTCCCCTTTTTCCATTTTCTTTCCCTGAATTGTATTCTGTCTTTTTTGTGTACATTTGTGTTGCTGAGTTTATACTACTGTGTTTTTCCTCTTTGTCACTGATCCCAGGTGCAATAGCCTAACATCTTGTAATCAGCTAAAAGCAGATTTCTAATTAATGGATCTGCACATTCATTGCGGAGTAATACTCATTTTACTATCATGTGCTGCAATAAATCAAGTAACACTTGCAAGGATAAAGCCAGTAGGGTGTGTTACATGATTTGCAGTCCATAAAACAGCAAAAAAGGTATTTTAGATATGATTTTTTGGCTGTCTTTTAAAAAAATAGGTTGGTTTTGTCTAGCAAATCTGAAAAAATTTCTCCACCCTGTTCTTGAAAGTACTAGATTCATGTAGTCATGGAATCAAATTATTCTAAATTGTAAGGTGTTACATGGTTTAATTATTGTTATCATTAGCACTTAGAGCATTCTTCTGCTCTCATCTAATATGAAAACTCTCCTGCTGCAATTAAAGCCTTTTAATGCTCATGTCTTCCTCACATTGGCATTGGAGAGCAGATTCATTCTAAACACATTTCGAATGTCTGGAGCGTATTTGTATCTTCATTGTATTCTCCAGATCTGTAGTCATTCTTAAAGCATTTCCTTCAGCTTCTTTGGTCCTTGTCTTCCTTGTATTGTGATACACAAAATTTTACTCATTATTCCAGTTGAGGGCTCTGATGAATGAAGTAGAAGAGATATTTTGCATAGTTTATGTTCATTGCTGCACAGATGAATAAAATAATTGATGAATTTTTACATGATCTTCTTGATTTAGTCTTTGTTTTTTTGTTGATGTGCCTTCTATATCCTTTTGTGAAAAGGATTGCTTATGAAGCTTAAAACTGTGAATTTGATCATTCTTGATGAAGAATGGGTAAAAGGCACTATGCTTGTTGAAATAAATCTGTGTTGGACAGAATAAATTAAACCTTCTGCAGTATATTCAAGTTCTGATTCTACTCTACAATGCCCTTGCAGAATTTTAACGTTTTATCACTTGCTTGCTTAATAAATCAAACTCTTTATTTAAAACATGTAAGTAATCAGTGTTAGTGTTGAGCTGACCTAATTTATCGAATGCTTAAATTGGATGTCTAAAGCAGTGGAGGTACCACACTGAATTTTGTCTGAACATTTTTGTGTGTTTTAGTAGCCACTTTACAGGAGCATGTTGTCTTGGCTGGCTTACGAAGAAAGGTCAGGCAGCAAACACATCAGTCTTGTCAGGATGCACTGGTCGTGTCTAATGCATGCTTCTAAAGAGCAACCAAGTCTATCCTGTGTTGTTCTGAGTATAAAGTTATTTTAAATATGCTGCCTTGTAAGTAGCTTGGTTGGGAAATGTAATGTTATATGGGTTGATCTGTAATTCTCAGATGGTCTGCCCTTTTAATAAGATTGTTCATCATTTTCTGATATTTAGTCATAGTACTGTGTGGCCAAAAGCACTGAGCCCAGCTAATGTGGAAACATTTGAATAATCAGAGTAGTCTGGAATGTTTTTTTACCTTGTTGCTGATGTTGTATTCATGTAGACGTTTACACTTTCATGATTGCTTGGTCAGAAAGGACATTAAAACATTCCAGCCTTCTCAGTATGTTGGGGGTTTTTACCTCATCTGGTAAAGAAAAGAGAAGCTACTTGGAGGCAGAGGGAAAAGAGAGTGGAAGAACCTACTGCCCTTGCTAGTGTATTTGTGGAAAGATTTCAGATTTCTTCTGTCTCTTCCCAAAGTGCAGATTATTATGTTTCTCACTTTTGTGCCTATACAGATGCATTCTTTCTTTCTACTCTGTCTTAGTAATTTGGCCTGATTTCCATTTTTTTCCTTTTTTCAGTTGCAGGTAATAGGTATTGGTAAACACAAAAAAAAAACCCAAAACAATAAAACCCACTTCCAAACAAAAACAAAATCACAAACGAGCAAAAAACCCCACTGATTTTGATATGACTTTGGAGCTTCCTTTTTCGTGGCTTATGAAATCCTAATTGATTTGGGACCACTTTGAGGGATGGTGGTTTTTTTTTTCCCTCCAGCACTGCCAGAGTAAATGTTAGGAATTTTCTTCTGTTGAGGTATTTATCACCAGCGTTGATTGGTATGCCTAGTAGCATTTCCTTTTTTAACTCTTACTTCAGCTGGAAGAACAAGCTGAGGTGGAATTTCTTGTGCTGTTTTTTAATAGTACTGTATTTTTATTGACTTCAAACTAATGTCTTTGTTTACCCCATGCAGGTGTGCATCTTGCCAAGGCTCATTGTCTGAGGCTTGTAGTTCTGTTCTCCGGGTCTAGTGTGGTTGTGTGTCATGTTTCCAGGACAGTATTACATCTTCAAAACTCTTTAGTAACAGAGAGTTACTCATTTAGCATTATAAGCTGTTTGAAAATGCCATCAAATTATTTAAATGAAGTCTATGCAAGTGATAATTTCTAAGATATGTCAGATGAATGAACAGAATAGTTTGGAATAGTAACTCCTGATGGTGAAATACTTGACCTTTTACTGTAAATAATTTTATATGAGTTCTTGTTGTGTGAATGGTACTGTTTGTCTTATTTGCAGATATGGATTATACAGTTCACCTTTTGATCCAGTTCTGTTTGACTTGGAAATATGTGGCTCTTCTTGTAAAAATGTCTACAACAGCAGTATTGGAGTACAGTCAGATGAAATTGATTTGTCTGATGTTCTGTCAGGTATGTATGTTTAGCAGTGATTGATCATGGTAGAGTTGGTCAATCTCAATTATAGTGTTTTCTTTTCATGAGGATGAGATTTTATACTTTCCAGCCAAGCTGAAGTCCAAGGTATTCTCTTGCTTATGGCATCTTTTACATTTCCTGTGGCCTTAGGACAACAAGAAAAAGTCTCTGTCTGGAATCTGTTTTTTCTCTTATCCTGTAGAAAATCTCAAGGTAGAGATTAGACAGAAAGGCTGCTCTCATTCCCTGGGTCTGTCATCTAGGAATCATCTGTCACCTCACTCAAGTAACTTCCTTGAGGTGTGTTAGTATTCGTTTAGGCTAGCAACACTCACGTAGGCAGAAAAACCTACATGGATTTTTCTGAAGTTGGCATTCCTCTACTTAAATATAAAGGTTTAATGAGGTATTTTTTCTGTTTTAGAGGAGTTAAAATACCTTAAAAGCATATTTGTGTCTATCTTAGGTTAATTTGTAAGTGAAATTTTTATCTAGTCCAGGAAATTCTTTTCATTGCAAATATATTCATCATAGTGACTCCTTTCTTTCTCTTGTATGCTATTGTCTTTCTCCTTTCTGTCCCTTCCTCCATGAAACTGTGTGAATTTGTTTGGATATTGATTAATAGTCAGTTTTATACTGAATTCGTGTATGATCTTCATTGGTCTGACAGTTTCTTCCTCTTCCTTTCTGGTAACATCAATATATTTTTTCAAGCTAATTTGCTTTCAGTATAGAAAGAATGGAGCATCTATATATAATTTCTTTCTGGAATTAAGAAGGTTATACTACTCTTCTGTCACAGTTGACAGTTTGGCTTACTAATATGCTCTTCAGATTTGACAGCTTTATAATTTTAAAAATATGCTTCCATTTATATTGAGGAATAGTGATAGTGTTAAGATGTTTCTCCTACAACAGGAACTAATAAAATATATGCATTATATTTAGTTGTCCCTTTTGGCACTTTGTGGCTTGAAATGTCACTATGAAGAGAACACTGGCTGACTGTGTAGATACATGTTTCTCTTTCAGGAAATGGGAAAATAAGTAGCTGTGCAGCTGCTGAAGGTAGTTTTACTTCCCTTACTGGACTTCTGGAAGTTGAACCTCTGCACTTTACCTGTGTTTCAACAAGTGATGGAACTAGAATAGAAAGGGACGATGCAAGTACGTTTACTGGTATATACAATTTTTCATTTTTTCTACTTAGCATAGTTCCACAATACATGCTTAACTGAACATGATGGCACTGTTTGGCACACTGATTGCTTGTAGTTTTGCAGGTGTTGAAATGTTATGTCTGTGGTTTGTTTATTCTTAAATGATTTCTATATGGGAGATTAAACTTCTTGGATCTTAGCAAACAAAGTGGATTTGAAAAATATTAATTTGAATCCATTAAGGATATAACATACAAGCTTGCATCTTTACCTCGAAACCTTTTGTGGTGGAAGAATTCCAGAGCAATAAGTGGCTTTTCTGTAATCCAAGTGTTATAGATTATCCACGTTGGTGTATGACCAATGTGCATAGTCTATAAACCATATACTTTGTAACTCAAGATGATGTTACCTTGTAGCAAGAACTGGATAAAAAGATATTTCTCTTATTTTTACATCACTCTGAACAATTAATAAGGGATTAAAGGTGTGTTTTATAACTTCTACATACATGTTTTGTGTTGTTTGTTTGTTTCATGCCAGTGAGTACCTTTGGGGTTACCCCAGCAGTTGGTGGCCTCTCTTCTGGAACAGTTGGGGAAGCCTCGACAGCACTGAGTTCAGCAGCCCAGGTAGCTTTGCAGTCTCTCTCTCATGCAATGGCCTCAGCCGAGCAACAGCTCCAGGTGCTGCAAGAGAAACAGCAGCAGCTTTTGAAGCTTCAGCAACAGGTTGGAGGCTATTTGGCTCTTTTCAGTGCTGTGTCTAAACTTCGAAAGCTGGCAAAGTAGTTGCAGAGCTAGTTGCCTTTTTTTTCTCCATAGTGTATTTGAGGAAGGAACTGGTCAGCACTCTGGTTCGCTCTTAAGCAAAGTTCTGAGAGTGTCCCTCATGCTGCTTTGATCTTTCAGACTTAATTTTTGTGTATTTTGAGGGTGGTTTGGGAGTTTGTAATAAAAACTAAGTCTTCGTGAGTAAGTATATCAGTCTGAAATTGAAAAAGCATACTGAAATGAAAAGCACAGTTGCTGACACACGGAAATGCCAGTCATAAAGCCATTTTAGTTGGCCAGTGCTTGGCTGTGTTGACTCTACTTTGCCGTTCAATAGTAGGGATTTTTTTTTTTTTTTTTATTTTTCCGTCTAAATACTCATATTCCTCAGTTGTGAGTCAAATTAAATAGTTTAATAGTTTCATTTTTCATCTTATAATTGGTCATCCAACTTGGCTATATTGAAGGTAGCTTAGGTTTATTAAATCCAGTTGTATAATCAAAATTGAACTTGTGGCTCAGTACTACTCCCATGTTCACAAGTATTATTATCTGCTACATATGTTGCTTTCATCTTCTCCACAGAAAGCTAAGCTGGAAGCAAAACTGCATCAGACAACAGCAGCAGCGGCAGCAGCAGCATCAGCAGTTGGTCCTGTTCACAACTCTGTGCCTTCCAATACAGTAGCAGCTCCAGGGTTCTTCATTCATCCTTCAGATGTCATTCCACCCACACCAAAAACAACTCCTCTCTTCATGACTCCACCTCTGACTCCACCTAATGAAGCAGTTTCTGCTGTTATTAATGCAGAGCTTGCTCAGCTTTTTCCTGGTTCAGTCATTGACCCCCCAACAGTTAACCTGGCAGCACATAACAAAAATACAAGCAAGCCTAGAACGGTAATTTTTTTCTTTTATTTTTCTTAGAGAAACAAGATGCTGTAAACATTACCAGGGTCTTAATTTATACTTGAGTGCTAGTAAATATATGTTTGTTTGGGTGAGATGTGAAAGCTATATCACTAAATTTATACTGTATGAAAAGAACTTATGAAAGCAAGAGAGTATTGTTACGCTACATCATATAACTTCTCTTTATTGGAGCTAACTTAATGTTTTATTATTAATTATTAATCCTTTGAACTTTGTAGTTAATATATTTTGATGGTTCATGCTCAAATCTAAGTGTAGTGAGGTGTTGTCAAGATGCTACATCTTTAACAGCTCACAATAAATGCATATATTTTTATCACTTAATTTTACTGATGTTTTTCCACTCCTCAGAATCCACTTGGATCTGGCCTTGCTCTTGCAATATCTCATGCTTCACATTTTCTTCAACCTCCACCTCATCAGTCAATTATTATAGAGCGAATGCACTCAGGTAAAACCACAATTCCTAATAATAGTTTTGACACATGTTCTAGTAAGAAGTGGAATATTTTCTGGGGCTTTAAATAAGTTGCTTAGCTACAGTCTCTCTTACCTTTCCAGAGCAAAGATATTTCTCAGTTTGCATTCTATCATGTCTCAGAGTTTAAGACCTAGCACTTGGTGATGGTTGAAAAATCCTGGAGACTTGGGTAATATATTGGGTCTCTGAACAGGGCACCTTTTCAAAATTAATGCACGTGCTCAAAATTAATGCATAAAAAGCAAAACAACTTCATTTAAGTTGATGCCAAAATTTTCTTCTCTAAGTGTTCAAGCTGTAGTGAGAGTTTCTGGGATTGTACAGCTGTTTTTAGCCTCAAGTATACAAATATACCTTTTAAACAATGCATAAACCTTTATGTACCTTTTAAACAGTACATAAACAATGACTTCATTGTTTGAGAAGTAACAATAAACAGTGTGCACACACTGGTCTTTCAGGCAATCCTCTGTTTTTTTCACCTAGGAGCAAGAAGATTTGTGACCCTGGATTTTGGAAGACCTATATTACTGACAGATGTATTGATTCCCACTTGTGGAGATTTGGCTTCTTTGTCAATTGACATCTGGACTTTAGGAGAGGAAGTGGATGGAAGACGACTGGTAGTGGCTACTGACATTAGCACACATTCACTTATCTTACACGACTTGTTGCCACCCCCAGTTTGCAGGTTTATGAAGGTAAAAGGATCTTTTAAGTTCTTGATGTTTATTAGTACATGAGCTTTCACTTAAGCTCTCTTCAGACCAAACTTTTGTTTGCCATAAATTTTTAATGCATTTTTTACTTGGTGTTGATTTTTTCCTGTTTTGATACAGTTGTGTTACAATATAGTTGCATTTTCTTTCAGATCACTGTTATTGGTCGATACGGTAGCACAAATGCCAGAGCAAAAATCCCATTAGGATTTTATTATGGCCATACCTATATCCTACCCTTTGAAAATGAGTTGAAACTAATGCATGATCCCCTCAGAGGAGAAGGTGAAGCAGCAAATCAGCCAGAAGTTGATCAACATTTGGCAATGATGGTTGCATTGCAAGAAGACATACAGTGCAGGTTAGCAGAAAAAAAAAGTTTATTTGCTAATTATTTTAATGTAAAACATTGGAATATCATAATATTACAGTTTTTTTCCTTCCTGTTATATAGTTCAGACCAAAAAAAACTCTGCTATTGTAGCGTTGTTGTGACTATCTTTATAGCAGTAACAAAGACTACACTGTATTTTTTTTCCATATCTGTTTTAACGGTGCATTTGCGATGGACCAGAAGTTGTGTTCTGGCAGGGTGCTTGTCAAATGTATTGCTGTTTGCTAATGTGTATTGAATTGTGTTTTTTGCATATTTCCCTTTAGGTACAATTTGGCCTGTCATCGGTTAGAAATCCTTCTGCAGAGTATTGACCTGCCACCACTCAATAGTGCCAACAATGCCCAGTACTTTTTGAGAAAGCCAGACAAGGCAGTAGAAGAAGACAGCAGAGTATTTTCTGCTTACCAGGACTGCATTCAGCTGCAGCTTCAACTCAACTTGGCTCACCATGCTGTTCAGAGACTCAAAGTAGCTTTAGGTGCAAGCAGGAAAACACTGAAGGAACAATCTGATCCAAAAGAGTTGATTCAGATGTCATCCACGGAGCAGTTACGCACTATCATTAGATACTTACTGGATACTTTGCTCAGTTTGCTGCATTCCTCCAATGGTCAGTATTTTTTTGGGGTTTGATTTTTTTGTCATGTTAGTAGAAACAATTTCCAAGTATTTTTATTTCTTGACCTACACTTTTCTACTATAAGGCTTTTAAACTGTTTAGATGTAGAATCATAGAAACGTAGAATGGTATTTGAGTTTGAAGACATCTTGAAGATCATCTAGTTCCATCATCCTGCCATGGACCGTGGCACCTTTCACCAGCCCAGGCTGCTCCAGACCACATCTGCTGTGATTTTGGTAGCTGATAGCATACATTTTGGAATTTTAGCAGTGGCAGCGAGCTGGCTTAACCATTTCCTGAAAAGGATAAGAGAAGGTGTCAAGGTCCTTCTTGTGTAGTGCTGGCTGCATATTCCTTTGTTCAGATAATCGTGTGATCTTTCTGTGGGATGATCCAGTTAATTGAAGTAACAAAAAGCTGCTCAGGCAGAATACTCATGTGGTTTTCACAGGCAGAATCACCTTGTGAAATGATCTGTGGAGCTTTGAGGCCTGTGCAATGCTGGAGGTGGATTAGGCAGTTAGAAACAGGCTGAGAAAGCAGAAATTGCCTTCAGAGTGATGGTAGTAGTGAACTCATAAAACCAGTATTTCTAGTTAGTTCATGATTTTTTGATATCCAGTAAGATTTTTATTTTCCAAGCTTACCATTGAAAAAACTCTTGGAGAATTGAAATTGAAAAATCTGAGTAGAAGCTGGTGGTATTTTAAAAAAATAAAAACATGGAACATTGTTCTGTTGATAGGTTGTCATGTGGTTTCTGTTGCAGTTTGTTTTAAAGCACAATGGTGGTTTGGTTTTGTGTTGTGTAGGTTCTGTGGGGGTATTTACACTGACATAGCATTGATTTGGTTTTGACCAAATGACCTGGTCTTTCAGTTACCTACAAATCACCATCTCCCCAAATGTTTCCACCTCCTTCACTCCTGTGCCAATTAGTCTAATTGTAATTTTTTAAAGAACTTACTGCAAACCTTTTCCTTTTTCCTATATTTTCAAGTCATTGTCTCTTTAAACAGAGGTGTTCTCTTTTCTTCAAAGGGCACTCGGTTCCTGTGGTTCTGCAGAGTACTTTTCATGCTCAAGCTTGTGAAGAGTTATTTAAACACCTTTGTATCAGTGGAACCCCCAAGATACGATTGCATACTGGCCTTCTGCTTGTTCAGCTCTGTGGAGGTGAAAGGTGGTGGGGTCAGTTCCTCTCAAACGTGCTGCAGGAATTATACAATTCCGAACAACTTCTCATATTTCCACAAGACAGGTAAGATGTAAATCTATATTGACACATTACCTTGGATCAGTGAATTACTTCCATTGTTCATAACTTGGAATTGACAAAATGGGACCGAAGGGTACTTATACATAGTTTTGATTGATGTAAGAGATAGACACAAAAATTACTGCAGATGGTAAATGTCCAATTGCAGTTATTTATTGCACCTATTTGGTTCTTGTGGTGCAAATTTTACTATTTTTTCTTACTTGGAGATCTTCATGTACTTAGCAGGATTGCTCCACAGTTTTAAAAATGGCCTTCTCCTTTATCAGGCTTAGATGTACCCTCATCATAGAGCTGCTGTTTTCCAGTATTTGAAAGTGGGATTGTCCACTATTAGCATTCACTGCAAAAGACTGCACTGAAATAAGAGCAAGACCGTGTAGAGTTGAGCACTGAATGTTAGATGTATTGATTATTTGAAATTATTTACTGAGGTCTTTAATATTCTAAATGTCAGCGTTTTATTTTAATCAAACATAATTCCTGCTTCGTGGCTTTCTGCCTTCTTTGAACAGCAACAGCTATATTTTCATATCTTTTTAAAATTCATTAATTCAAGGATGTAAGAATCCATCTATTTAATTCTCTTTCCCTGCTATCAGTAATATGTAATAGGAAATAAAATGGATGAGATCTTGTTTCAGATGTGGAAGACTCTGATGACCTCTTGAGGGTGAAAGAGATGTTCACCCTAAAATGTTGCATTAACCTTAACAATGATAGAATGTGAAATCCTGTCTACTTGCTGGGCCACAGTACTGCTTTCTGTAACAAGGTGTCTGTGTCTCAGATGAAAGCCTAGGACAACATTGTTATATAAAGGGTATTGCAAGATATTACTGATTCTGAAAAAGAAATAAAATATGTAAATTTTATTTTTAGGGTCTTCATGTTGCTTTCTTGCATTGGCCAAAGATCGCTTAGCAACAGTGGTGTTTTAGAAAGTTTACTTAATCTCCTGGATAACCTGCTGTCACCACTGCAACCTCATTTACCTGTGCACAGAAGAACTGAAGGTAGCCTTCTAATTTGGGAGATTGTTTTCATATTCATTATAAACTAGCAAATTTGAGAGACTAACTCACAATTTTTGGTGTATTAAAAGAAGAAGTTGTTTGTTTACCATATTTTTAAACCACAGTTTTCTTTTAAAATGTGATGAATCTTCTTGTTCTTTAGGTGCTAAAAGAGATTCCTTCCCCTACCTCATTAAAACCTGAGCAAAATTTATTTGATTGTTTATAATTCAGCTAGGAAGTTTGTCAGTGTGGGGGGAACATTCAGTGTATAGATAGCTCTAGTGAATGGCTTTGGAATTTAACATTTTGGAAAAAAATGCAGCTTTTTGCTCGTGACATCTTTCCTAAGTTTCAAGTTTTTGAGGTGAAACAGATATGAAGACAAGTTTGTTACATGTATCTGCGTGGTTTCTGCAAACTACACAGAGTTTGTTCTTGTGGGGCTTTTTGTATTTACAAGGAATTTACATTTTTTTTTTACCCTAAAAATTTACTGAAATTATATTCTGCAAACATGATTTTCTTTGAGTGTTCTCTTAACTACCCCAAGTAGTTTGCGGCAAATTCTTGCTTTTGAAAACACCACACTCTAGGCTACTTCATTTGTTATGTACAGATAGCAAAGCATCATAGAAGATAAGTTGTTTAAAATTCTTAGCCTTGTGAGGTCTGTAAAGTGCCAGCTGAGACTCTGTCCTTAGTTTTCCCTTGTGTCCTGATGTTAACAGACCTCCAGCTGGTGTCAGAAGCTGTCCTATTGCTTCCACTGATCTACCATGTGCTTTCTCTATCGGGGCCATATCCTGCTATAGTCTCTAACTAGTTTGAGGCAAACCCAAGCTTACATCTCCTCTACCTCTGTTTGCACTCTCCCCACAGCTTCCAATTCCTTTCATAGCTCTTGCCTTACTAGTTGTCCTCATGGAGGACTTTAGGAAGCAGAAGTAACTGATACTTCAGAGCTTTATTTGCTGGTCTTCCAGCTTCCTTCCTCCTGGACAGTACAGGTGAGTACTAGGGCAATATTATGTGTGGTGGAAGCATCAGGTATGGCAGAAGAAATTCCTATTTGAGAACTATCACACATAAATTAGGGTCAAAGGGGTGAAAATTTACTGGGGAAAAAGTGAAAAAGCAAAGGAAAATGAGAGTAAGAGGTGAGTGTTATGGGTGGAGAGAAGTTTAAACTTTGAGGCTGGAAGAGGAAAAAAGGAATGAGGGAGGGAGGGAGAGAAGCTGAGAATTTTGCTTTATTTTTTTTTTTTTTTGAGAGAGATAAAGGAAAAGAAATGGTCCTGTTTTTACAGAAGTGTGAAGAGGTATGTCCTTTACTCTGCATCAGGGTCCTTCCTTTTTATTCTGCCAGCCAAAAAGACGTGTAGCGGTCACCAGTGCTCCTCATTTTTGTTCTTGCAATTTAGTCTGTGATTCCAGTCCAGGTCCTGTTATGGACCTGTTGGGGTCCTTCCTCTGCCTGCATGGGATGGGCTGCTGTCTGTCAGTGTGCTCAGGAAACTGCAGTTAACAAGGCAGGCTGCATCCTGCTGCTTGGATGCCAGCAGCTGCGTGTGATTTTGGGTGGATCGTTTCTGTGCCTTAGTTTTCATGTTTGATCTGCCTTTTATAATAGTTTGAATTAATTACAGCTTTTTTGAGGTCAGTGCACAAAAAGCACAATGTAGTTAAATGTGGCTCAGCACAGAGCACTGATATGAAAATGTGGGTGTAACCTCTAGTGCTGATGTCTTTGTTGTATTGACATTGTAGAATTATGCCATTTGCATAATGACTGTAATTAAGTGGTCATTATTTGTAGGTTTCTGGTTTTGTTAAGCAGTCATGAGTTCACTTTGGAACTTTCATTTAGATTGTGTTCTTTTCCTTTCTGCCTGTATGAAAATACATCATTTAAAGTGTGAGACTGAAACAGGCATTAGCCAGTCATTAGTGCCACCAGCATGGTTCATCTAGTCTGACGTTACTCTTGGCTTTCCTGCAACTTACTCAGATAGCTACTTGAGAATCCACTAATGGACAAGTAAAGATGGGGGGATCTGTATGCACGGTCATAATGATCTTATTGGAGCCCTGCTTGATGGAGGAATTGCACACTGTAGAATTTGAGATATCTACATCATATCCTTTAATACAAGCAGCTGTCATTATGCATTTGGTGTTTAGGAAATGTAGACATAAAATTTTTGACTCATTTTAAGAAAAATGCTGCTTAATTTTTAGCTTGAAAGTTGATGTGAAGCTTTTGACTTCAGACTTCATCAAACTAAGAGAACTGTGACATTTTTTATTTGCACCTAAGTTTTATACTGTTTTCTTCCCTCATTTATGAGTGCTCATACTCTAACTCTTCTTTTAAAAAGCAAAAAAGGGGGAGTGAAGTCTTTGTGGCCTAGTGAAATGTGTGACGTTTGTTATGTCATCAGAAATTTATTAAGGCACGGAAATGTGTTTATTTTGAAGGAGTTTTAGATATTCCCATGATCAGTTGGGTTGTAATGCTGGTGTCCAGACTACTGGATTATGTAGCTACTGTTGAAGATGAAGCAGCCACAGCCAAGAAACCCCTTAATGGAAAAGAGAGGGAACGATTTTTGACAGGTACATCACATTTATTATCAAAACTTGATTCTATGGGTATTGCTCTGGGAGTTGTTCAAATACCTAAAATGCATTTTCTAGCTGCTTGAAAAAAGAGATTTTTAAAAATTCATATTGTGATCTTTTTATTTTCATTCCTGTCTGCTTATTTACATCCTCGTTTCCTTATAAATATGATCTCCTTCATTTTTTCAAGTGAAAAATGCAGGATTGACTTTAGTTTTCAAAATGTCTGTATATTACCCTGTGACTGACACTTTGCAATTGAGAGTGCACCATGTTGAGACATTTTGTACTGTGAGAAAGGGCCGGCAGTGTGACTTCATAAATACTTTGGTATTTGTAGCCACTATTTTTAAATGTGGTTTTTGTCTTGTTTTAACTTATTTCATAATAATATAGTAATAATAATACTAAGTACCATACATCATTGTTATTATCATCGTTATTATCATTTTGATTTCGTTTTATATTTGATTAGCTATAATTTTAGTACCTTTTCTAAAAATTAAAATAAAGCTTTTATGTTATAAAGTTGTTCATCTATTTTTACTTAGGACAGAGTTGCTTGCCTATTTATATACTCTAAGAATAATGAAAAAAGATGGCACCACTGCATTTTAAAATCACACAGAAATACTGCTGTGAGTGGGAATAGTTGTATAATGCCAAGAGATAGGTTTAGCTTGTTTCTTTAGTACTTAGAGTATGGAGATGCTAACCATTGAAACATAAAGGCTTTTCTCTAGAGTTAAATGAGGTTTAATTTTTTTTTTAATTTTATTTCCATTAGGAAACCAGTGGAGTTTTATAAATAATAGCCTTCACACTCAGAGTCTGAGCAGGTCTACTAAAGGCAACAGTAGCCTCGATAGACTGTATTCCCGAAAGATCAGAAAACAGCTCGTGCATCATAAACAGGTGACTTCCTGCACAGTAGTGGCTATGTTCAAGAAGTATGTCTCATTTATAGGATATCTCATTTCTTGAAACAACAGCTTTGGCATTGGGACTCATTCAGCCTTGCTTTTGCATAGGTCTGATTCTGTAGCTAAAGGCTGCCTAACTTCTTTGACATTCATCTAAAACCGTGGGGCAAGGGATCTGCCAGAAAAGCAAATGTTGGAGTGTACTGTTGTACTCTATTGGACAATGAATATAATGTTCTTTTTACATAAATCTGAGTACACCTGAGTGCAAGCACCTAAGCTGTGATGTAAAAGTATTTTAAAAGCTCAAGTTACAGTCTGAAGATTGCTATCATGTGAACATACTGATCCTTTTAACATCTTATTGCTTAAATTTTCATTTATTCCTATTAACATTTTCTTTTAGCAACTTAACTTATTAAAAGCAAAACAGAAGGCTTTGGTGGAACAGATGGAAAAAGAGAAAATACAAAGCAACAAAGGATCATCATACAAACTTTTAGTAGAACAGGCAAAACTAAAGCAGGCTACTTCAAAGGTATGATGCTCTGAAACTGTAACTGACTTCTTGTCCTTTGTGTGAAAAAGACCTGTTCCTGCAAAGTCATTTTTGTCCTACTTTGACCTTATTATAAAAAGTGGTTTCATCATGGCTGCCATCAAGTATAGTCTAATACTGAAAAAAAGCAGCCATCTGGAAATTCATTGCTCTGTGAAAAATAGTTCATTGTTCTACAGGGTTCTTTTAGATGGTCATGGCCAAAATTACTAATGAACTTGTAGCTTTGGGAATGCCAGTCATATCATTAAACTTGGATAACATACAGCAACAGAAAGATAAAGTAGTACTTTATAAGGCTAGCTTTTATGCATGATGCTCTTTTAGATGCTTTCCTGGTAGAGTAATCAGAAAATAATCATGCCAATGTCTGTCTTCCCCAACTAATAAATGTGATTTTCGAGAACTATTTTTGGAGTTTGTCATAAGCTCCTTAGCTTCCTGCAGGTACCCACCACTTCAGTTATGGCATCTTGCAATAAGCCCCAGATATTGAGTGTTGATGTAGTTAAAGAATTGTTTTGGTTATGAGAGAAGGTGCTGAAATTTAGGGATTTCAGGTCATGACAACATGGACTTTGCAGGGAACACAAAAAAATGTGTAAATCTTTCTAGCTACCAAACTTAGGTGTCTCTTGAAATATTTACTCCCTAGTTCAAGAACTACTCATGTCTGTTAGGATGCCTGAAATTAGGTCTGTGGAAGGAGATTACATGATATTGGACCTTACAGGCAATCTAAAGGGAAATTTTAAAACTTCCAGTAATTATGAAAAAAAAAAAATCACTGGCATAAAAATAAAGCTTTACGTTTTCACTAACTGTGCTTGTCATGAGCTATTCTTTCCTTCACTATCTTCTGCTTTATTTCAGCAGGTTAGACCAAGGGAGCTGCTCCACTGGTGGCCCCTTGAGACATCTTTAATGTGGCTGAACCGTGCTGTCCAGCTATTTTAAGTTTCACGTTATAGTAACCATGTTGCATTACAAAAAAATTGTTGAACTTAAGATTTTTCCTCTTGTAGTTTCTTAACTTGTAGTAAAGGTGTTACTCTACCCTTGATAGTTGAATTCTATGTGGGTTTTGCTATTTCACCTACTAATCACTTTTAGTTATGACAAGCTGTTAGTGATGTGAAATATGTACTGCATTAAGGAGAAAGTGAAACCTTTGTCTTAGTAAATAGCTCTTTCTTTGGTCTACTTCTATGTAGCTAATGCTTAAGTGAGATTATAAGAAGCATTTATATTATCTATTGACTGCTGATACAATGAGCTGGGCTGCTAAATGAATGCCCTTGATGGATGAGAGGATTAATAAAAGCACCTTCTTTACTCCATTACATGTCAGCCCTCTGTCAAACAGGGTGTATTTCAGAACCATGATCAAAAATCAGACTAGCTCAATTCATGGTATGGCTAATGCATACTTCGTGTCATGGCACTATTAAGAAATTTCTGGTCATTTATTGAATGTGAAGAGCTGAAAAGTCAGTGTTCTTGTAAGAGTAAATTTCCACATTGGCTATTTTTATATGCAATTTGCTTTATGGGAGCTGTAGCTTTATGTACAGGTATGGAAATATGAAAGAAACTTTGAGAATATGTATTTTCAGTATGTGTTATGGCATACATAAGGCTTAATTGGCACTTCTGCAGAACTGAATTTGATTATACGTTTGTCATCTGAGATAACATGCTGCCAAAACAAATTTCTGCCAATAAAGCTTTATTTCTGCTCCAGATTCTCATATATTTTTAGACTTCCTTTTATTTTTTTAAGAAGTTCCACAGTCACTGTTATTTCTGCCACACTGATTCATTGGAAAAAGATTTAGAGGTCAGTTTGAAACTGTAACTGTTGTTTCAAATTTAATTTCTGCAGCACTTCAAGGACTTAATACGCCTGCGTCGAACTGCAGAATGGCCTCGTTCTTCTCTAGATACAGAAGTGTCAACAGCAAAGGAAACTCCAGAAATTGAACCACTTCCCTTTACACTGGCACATGAACGTTGCATTTCTGTCGTGCAAAAGCTGGCGCTCTTTCTCTTGTCCATGGATTTTACCTGTCATGCAGATTTACTTCTTTTTGTTTGTAAGGTAAACAGAATATGGAACCATCACTGTGTAGCAACCACATGAAATTAATTTTCTATTACTGCTTTTTTTCTTGTTTGGTGGTAAAAATTAGCTGCAGCACTAAAGTTTGTAATCATTTCTGGTGAGGTAGTTTTTTTGATATGTCACTTTTTGTGTGATTTACAATATGGTGGCTTCAAAATCGCATGGAAAAATTAACTTTAAAAAAATATATTCATGTAATTTCACTCATAAAATTCTAAAGTGTGAGCTGGTAAAAATACCTGACTTATTTGTAAGCAAAATCGAGTAATATAGAAAATAAAGATATTATATACTTTCACAGGGTTAACTATGAATAGGCATATATTTATCTTTCTTTTTTTTTAATAGGTTCTTGCTAGAATTGCAAATGCTACAAGACCAACAATTCATTTATGTGAGATTGTAAATGAGGCACAATTAGAACGATTATTGCTGCTTCTTGTTGGAACTGACTTTAACAGAGGAGACATCTCTTGGGGAGGAGCATGGGCTCAGTATTCTCTGACTTGTATGCTACAGGATATTCTAGCAGGTTTGTTTTAAGGTCATACTCTCCAGAAAGCATCTTGCACTTGAATCTCTCTTCCTTGAGTATTTTAGGGGAGAGAGTGTTATCACTATGTTAGAGTCTGCTGACACAGTCCAAATTATAAAAATGCCCAAACAAATCATAACATTTAGGTTAGTGTGTAAAAATGTGATTTAAAATTGCAATTGAAGTGACTGGTGCATTGAAAAGTTCATTTTTATATGATGCTTATTATTTGAAAATTATTCAAAACATTTCCCCTTGAAGAAGTAGCCCCCAGAAAATTTAGAGTTAGGTGGAAAAATGACAGATGGCATAGACACTGGGATGTTTATTTGTAACGGGAATAAAGCTTGAAATGAATTTGTCTGCCTTTAATACTAGGAGAGTTGTTGGCACCTATAGCAGCTGAAGCTATGGAAGAAAGTGCTTTGGGAGAAGATGCTGGAGCTTCAGCTGGAGATTCTGATGACTCTCTCCAGCAGTCCACAGTTCAGTTAGTGGAAACCATAGATGAGCCTTTAACACATGACATCACAGGTAAATTATTCCATGATTTTGTATATATGTCCTTACTGAAAAGAGTAAAAGAAGTTATACTCATCTGTTACGGTATCAGTAAAAGACTTTGGTGATAGCATAATTTATTTCTGATAAGATAGGCAGATTGAGTAATCCTTTAAGTTAGTTTTACTTCTGACAAGTAAAAAAATTGTTATTTTTCCTATTATTTTTTAAAAGGCAACTTGGTTACGTGTTTTAATTTTTCCACAATGTTGTAATATTAAAAAACTTAAAATTATCTGTTAAGTATATTATACATCCTTGTTTTATAATTTTCACTTGCTAATGTTAATACTCTTGTAATGATTCAAGGTGCTCCACCCTTGTCCTCATTGGAAAAAGATAAGGACATTGATCTGGAATTACTGCAAGACCTGATGGAAGTTGATATTGATCCTTTGGATATTGATTTGGAAAAAGATCCCCTTGCAGCCAAAGTCTTTAAGGTATGTCACACCTAAATTTTCAAGATAACCTTTTCATGTGACATAGAAAAATCCTTACTCTCTTACACTTCTTCAGTAGTGATATATTGCTGCTAGTTTTTTATAACAGTTAATGTGGAATGACAGGAAAAAATGTAAATATTCTCATCTCAGTTGACCACAAAATATTTTGCTTTTATGTGAAGGTACTTGTGTAAACAAGAGGTTCTGAGTTTACTCACACTGTAGCACGTTAAAGACAACAAAAGCATAATAGAAAAATAAGATCTAGTCTTGTCCTTTTTATTAAGAATAGAGCACTGTTTCTGTGACTGATCTTAAGATGAGTTTATACTTTAGTATTGTATTCAAAGATGGAAGCTAGCAGCAGCTTGTGCTCACATTGGCTTCAGACTATGAAGAGAAGCAACTCAGTTCTAAATTTACTTCACTGAGAAACAAGAAAATTACTAAGTACTTTTATACTTAAAATGAAGGCTAAACATACACTTGTTGTATAATTACCATATTGTCCGTGTGTATGAAAAACAAGAAGCATTTAGACTTTAAAGAAACACACTCATAATGAAATATGATGTTCATAATGAAATATTGAGTCTCTTTTCTCTGTTTAGAAGGATGACATTTGGGATTTTCCCATGCCTTTCACTATTGACTTAGAGTTCTCAATTGACTTAACCTAAATTATCTGTCTCACTGCTTGCTCAGAAAACACTGAATTTTTTTTCTGTATTCCTTCATATGTCCTTTCCCCAATTATCTATTATATAAAGATTTTTTTCTTTAAATATAAGTCTACCACAAAAAATTACACTCTCTGCTGAATTTCTGTTTTACTGATGTTTCCTGCCTTCTTTATTCTCCTATCATGTGGTAGTACTCTTTAGTCAGCTTCATCCAATATACCTTTTTCATTTTACATTTTAATGTCTACCAAAAAACAGCCATAAATCAAAAACCACTTCTTCATTCTTAGTTCTTCTTAATATTTGCTTCCTATATGTTAAATGACAGTTGGTATTTGATCTCACCATTAAAAAGACCAGCATATGCAAATTGCCTTTATATAGTGTTATATTACTTTTTTTCTTGTGATCCATATGCTTTCTTAGTGTCTTAAATTACGACACAAGTAGAGATTACTCAACTGTTTCTTTTTTAGAGCCCAGTACAAATAGTCCCCGAGTCTCACTGTGGCTTCAGGGTACTTAATTAGTACAGTTAATAGTATAGTGTTCTGTCTTGATAAATAGCTCCTCAAAATAACTGTGTAATACTCTACTTCCAAATTTACAATATGGTACAAATGTCTGAAAAAAATCTGGTGATGACATTTTCAAATTGGTTCCTTGAATCTTTGAGGCAACTAACTGCATTGCTGGATTTTGACAGTCACTAAGGATTCTGTCGCTTTTACTGCAACAAGAATTGAAACAATTTTCTAAATCTATTGGAACCTATCTTCTGGTTTTAGATTTTTAACTTCAGAGTTTGTTCTTAGTCATTAAAAACTTTTGGCAATCTAAAGACTTTCTGTTTATTGTTTTCCTTGGTTTTTTGTTTGTTTTTTAAGCCTATAAGCAGCACCTGGTACGATTACTGGGGTGCTGAATATGGCACCTACAATTACAATCCTTACATTGGTGGTGTTGGAATTCCAGTTGCAAAACCACCTGTAACTACAGAGAAGAATGGATCACAAACTGTCAGCATATCAGTCTCTCAAGGTAAGCAATGAATTAAAGTTCTGTTTGGGGTCTCTTTTCTGTAATACTGTATTTGACACCTTAGGACAAGAAATTATTTTGGCAATATGTGTTTTAAGGGGACAGAATTACATTTTATTTCCCTATAGTAACTGAGAGAATATAATGTGAAACGTACACTTTAAAAAACCTAAAATGGCAGAAAATCTTATTTTCTAACATTTTGGAATGCACTTACAGGCAGTTTTAAATCTTTCCTGCTTTCTCAGGAAATTTTGGAAGCTCTTTTCTGGTTGGCTCTACCCCAAAGGAGTGAAGTGGCACACTTGTTTCGTTTGTAGGACTACTACTGAACTGAGTGATAGATTTTTCTTCTGTCACACAAGACAACTTTTTGGCTCTCATTTGAGAGCTGTTGGCTTAGGAAGAAATTCCTTGAACATATGCAGGTTGTCATGTGTGATAGTAAAGTGAGTGTGGAAAGAAAAACGGGTGTGTTTCACAGAAATTAAGTATTTTAATAATTATATATTTCAGGTCTGTAAGAATGCTATAGAAAGTTAGAGGAACAAATTAAAGGTGAGATTAGCTCAGTTGTTCAGAGCATGGTGCTGGTAACACCAAGATGTGAGTCCAATCCCTGGGCTATTCTCTTAGGAGATGGGCTTGATCCTTGTGGATCCCCTCCAATTGCAAATATTCTGTGAACCTGTAATTATGTATGTCCTTGATACAACTCAGTTTTACGTTTTTTGTTGCCTTCTGTAGCTTTGGATGCACGTCTCGAAGTTGGACTTGAGCAGCAGGCTGAGCTGATGCTGAAAATGATGTCCACACTGGAGGCTGATTCCATTCTACAAGCATTGACAAACACATCTCCTACATGTAACTACATGTTCTCAAATCATTCTCATCACATAATGATCATGATGCTTTGAAATTTTTAGTAATGTTTTCTACAGTCACTTAGCTTAGAAAAAAATACATTTCGCTTGAACTTTCTTACTAGTGATAGTTCTTTATTCAGATTTTTGAATAACTTATATGCCTGTATTAAAGACATTTTGTGATACAGTCAACTGTGCATGTGAATTATGCTATAAAGGAGGGAAAGTTTTCATTTTTAGGTCTAGGTGCAAGTGAACATTAAGCTTCCTGTGAAGCTTCATTCTTGATGTTTGAAAGCATTTGACAGTTACACCTACTAAGTGATGAAAGTGAGAATACTTGAACACAATTTTGAATTCAGCTGTTCCTTGAGCTTTGTTACAAAAACACAGAGTGTTTTACTTTTGAAGCTTTTTTCAGTGAGTTGTGCTGCCCATCTTGTTAAAGTGTATTTCTTTGTAGCCCTTTAGGTACCTTTATGTGCCTGGAGTCATTGGTTGATGATGTAGTGATGGAGTAGGTTTAGTGACATCTTCAGACTTTATTCTCTGAAACTTCATTATTGTCTGCAACAGTTGTTCTGTAATGCTTGAAAGAGATGTTCCAATTGTTTATCTTACCATTGTAGTACCAGGACACTGCTGTAATAGCTGTGAAAATGTATTTGTGTGGACTCAGTTCCAAACAATTTTTGTGAAGATGGAAATGTCTGATATTCAAGTATGTCACTACTATGCTAGTCAGTAGTCCAGTTCAACTGAACACTACGTTGAAGATGTTCTAAATTATAAAAAAGTGATTTTCATTTAAGTATAAAATGCAAGGAAATAATTAGCAATTATTTCTGGCAACTTTTCAAAGTAATTCATGGAGGGTGGTACCTGTTTTGTTTTCTAGTGACACAGTCTCCCAGTGGCACAGATGATTCATTGCTGAGGGGATTACATGCTGCTAACCAAAACGCCCAGCTGATTGTGCAGTTGTCATCTATACCTATGCTGAGTGCATGCTTCAACAAACTCTTTTCCATGCTACAAGTCCACCATGTTCAGGTAGAGAATTCTGAACTTTAAATGTTCTGATAGTATTTATCTCTAAATTTGAGAGTTGTTTTCTTCTACTTCTTGCTACTTAGGATTCAAGTAATCTGTTACGTTATGTGCTTTATTGCTTATGAACATGTCATGGACAGCAGTACCAATAATGTAATAAAGTGCTAAAAGCTTTTGTCAAAGCAGATGTTGCTTGTTACAGTGGAAAAGTGGTATACATTTTCATATTTAAGAACAAGTTTGTATGTCCACTGAGTGATAATTGTTAGCTTATTAATGAAAAATGTCACTGACACTTAATGACAAATGGAGATTTGTGGAGGTTTTCAAAACCCAGTTGAATAAACTCCCAAGTGATGAAATCTGATATCTTTTTTTGGCATTTCTTTGAGCAAATTGGACTGGGTAACTTAAAAAGGTTCCTTCCAGTCTGAATTATCCAATGATCCTGTTAATATGTTAATAGCAGACTTAAGAGTTTGCTTTTTGAAAAGTCATTGGTTTAGCAATACTTTTCTTGATTCATACAGAGGAATGTCATGCATGCTATATATAACCATTAGATACCTGCCTGCCTCTTGATATTTTTATAGAGGCTGACCCCATCCCTCAATTGTTCTTTATCTCATCCAAAATACAGTTTCTTGTGTAAATATCCTTGATGCTTCCCCAGAATATCTAGAGAATTATTTTCCTCAGGGGAATTATTCAGAGCAAGCGTCAGTGTCTCTGAGGTTTCTCATTAGATAAATGGACCTTTTGAATAATTTTGGTGGGCTGGGAAACATCACTTTAATAAAGCTTCCATGCAAACCTGTAAGCCTACCTGTACATGTTACAGGTATGAGGTTATGATAAAGGTATTGCTGAACAGTGTGTAAAGCTGCATTTTCTTAACACCAGTTTGAAGAAACTTCGTAAGATAAACTATTTGGAAGAAATCAATTACAAAAAGAATAGCAGAAGCATTTGCTAGTTAGGCTGAATTTGCCTTGAATATTATGTTTAGCAGAATTTTCAAATCCAAGAAAGGAGAAAGAGAGTGTATGTGTGCAGTGAAACAGGAGCATCTGAGAATGTAGATCAGGCTTTTAAAGTTAAAACTTTGATGCTCTGGAGTTCTGAGTTGGGTCTTATAGTGGGTTTTTTTCCATTTCTTTCAGCTTGAATCCCTGTTGCAGCTGTGGCTCACATTAAGCCTGAATTCCAGCTCCTCTGGAAGTAAAGATAGTGGTGCTGATATTTTCCTTTATAATGCTAACCGAATACCTGTAGTTTCCCTGAACCAAGGTAAAATACATTAAATATGGGAAATAAGTTTGGGGTTGCTTTTTTTTTAAATACTCAATTTTTTCTAAAAAGCAAAAAGTATTGCAGAAAGTATTTTTTATAAGATCAGTGTTGAGATAATTTCTGTGTTCTTATTAATGAACTCTTGGTCTTTTTTTCTTCTTAAAGTGGAAAATATGTTGCTGATGTATAACTGAGAGTTGATTCATTCAATTTTTATAAAGTTATTAGAAATTAAGTGGTAGAATTTGTGGTTCTTAACTCATAATTATTCCCAAGAGGACTCATTAAAATACACTTCTTAATCTGAGATAAACTGAGCAACTGTATGCACTTTTCTAACAAATTTCATCTTCTTTATTCCATCCTGTGATCCCTCCCTTAACAAAAAGGGGTCAGCAGATTTGGAAAGCTTCATTACTGTTGAGGATCAGACTACTAATCTAGTATGATGACTTGCTGAATTTTTTTTTCTTGCAATGTGTTCTAGTGTATAATTAAGATAGTCTGTGGTATGTTGTAATAATCAAAATGTTAATGCCTGATACAATGAACCTGTTATACTGACTTCCATGAGAACACTTGAAACCAGTTTCTTTGCGTTTTCTTTGAGATGTCAGGATCTGCACACTGTAGAAAGTTCTCTGGGCCAGTTCCTGTTAAGTGTTGGTGAGGTTTCTTTTGCTAATTTCCTGCAAGGGTGCTTGTCAAAACAAAATGAATGCAAGGAACAATAATATTAATAAGAATGACCAGCATAGCACCTTACAGTAAGAATTAGAAATTTATAGTAATACCTTGAAGATTAAACTTGAAAAAAACTGTTTTTCTTGACAGCTTCAGTAACTAGCTTCCTGTCAGTTCTGGCATGGTATCCTAATACTTTACTCCGGACGTGGTGCCTTGTGCTTCACAGCCTAACGCTTATGACAAATATGCAGCTTAATGGTGAGTTGGGTTGGTTGGTTTTCTTATGTTGGCAGGTTTAGTGATGTACAAATGAGTGGTGATTCCATCAAAAGAATCAGAACATTCCTTTGGTCATATGCATACTTTTGTTCTCCATTAACTTTGGGCTTTTCAAGAGTGAGCTCCTTGAATTGCTTGCACCCTGGGAAACTTCTATGGTTAAAGAAAATGTCATTATAAATAAATTGTCAATGTCTTCCAAAAAAAAAGTTTTGGGACTAGCTAATGATCCCTGGGAAATAATTTTGCAGTATGAGAAGAAGTAGCTGAGAGGAATTATTAGATTGCTATGAGTGAGATTGAAGTTTTTTCTGACAGAAAATATGTAAATATGCAGGCACCAGTCACTTCTTATATTAAGCTATCTGAAAATAAGCCCCCAGCAGCTGAATCTGTTAAAATAGGAATCCAGCCATTTCATTTCCCTATGCATGCCAGTATATCTCACATTCTCTATATTGTTCCATAATACACTAGAAATAATCTCACTTTGTGAATGAGATTTTGCCACAAGACTGATAGAAAGTAAAGGAAGTAGTTTTTAAATGTTGCCTATGAATCTTTTTTTTGTATCTGCCATTTCAAATAATCGACTTAGATGCACTTTTTTCTTAAAATTTTTACTTTCTCTTCCCTTTCAGTGGTATTATTTAGAAATCAGTCTCACAAAAATCTGCTGAAATTTTTGCCATCAGGTGAAGAAGTACAGCTGCAAAAAACTAATGAGAGAGACTTACTATGCACAAACTGAGACTTCACTCTTATTCTTAGTATTTGAGAATTTCTGGTGTAACTGCCTTCAGTTAACAAAGGACATGTTCTGTCAACTCTTCAGTTTGTATCTGTGGACGGGCAAAAATTTTTGCAGTGTGTATCACTGGGATCGTATGTGAATATCTTGCAAGTGTTATGAGGCTCAGTGTTCTGACACTGACAGACAGCTGCATGTTTGCAAGAGTTTCTTTGGTAATTGCCTGACATCAGAAGGTGATTCAAAAGCTACTCAGAAGCAACCCCTGTGGTTCATGGCAGACACACTGGAGCATATGAATAAGAGGTTGTGCATTTTTTGTATGTAGGATTGTGAGTTGGAGTTGAGTTGGAAAGGGTTGGAGATGCAAGTGTCACAGCCTATCCCTAAAAGTTGGGTTACAAGTTCTTGTTAATGGATCCCTTGGGATGGATTAGAGTGAAACAACACTCTACTGAATCATATATAGATAGATAGATACCAGTATGGCAGGTTTATTTTAGAACAATTTGCTTGTAATGGAAAGGAGGTATGTAGCTGTTTTGGTTATTATCTGTAAAAATAAAACATCACAGAAATATAAAGATATCATTTAAGAAAACATATAAGGAAAAGAAAAGGGAAAGAAAGGATAAGAGTAAATATGGGAGCAGAAAGGTGTTGCTACCTGTGGTTCCAGAGACAGTATTTTTGATTGTTGCAATTTAGGTATCTCTTGGTGGAGTTGATGGTCACAGTTTTGATCCATCAGAGGTAGGGGAAGCCTAGGAAATGGAGTTCAGTGGGTTAATATTCATTCAAGTTCAGATGGGAATGCCCAGGTACCCCCACTGTGGGGAAGTTTTATACTGTCTGATGCAACACAGGATCATGCAGTCTGGGTGGAAGGCCCCAGAAATTAGTCTGAGGGCACTTTGGGAGTTTTTGATGGTTTGACACCACATAAGACATGACAGGTGCCTCTTAAAGACACCGTAGTTGAGTCAGTTATGCCTTATCAGAAGGGATGAACACCTTCAAGATTTGTGTGAATATCCCTATAACTCTCCCAGGGGGGAGTTGTATGCCTGAGCCAGTCTTGAAAGGGAGAGCATTGGCATGATGGCATTTATCAAAAGGCATTGTCCCACTTCCACAGGATGTGTTTCAGATCATGCTTTTCTCAGTGTTTTGAACTGGTTGAGTATTCTACTACTGCTAGAGTAAGAGTTCACATTCAGTAAAGCTCATTTGTTTGATCACTGAAGGGTGTATTTTAATCCAAATTCCAGTCTTTGGATTTCTTATCTGTTAAACTCTCTACAGTTTTATTCTGAGAAGTCCTTGCATGTGCCAAGAACAAAAATACTGTGATTATTTACAGGATAACAGAACACTTGCTCTCTGTCTGACAAACTAAAAAATGCACTTGAGCCTCATTGAAGTGTTGAACTAACAAAAAGAGAAAATCAAAATATCTGTATGTATTGCACCTACAAAATCATTCTCTATTTTCAGGAATACTGCCTTAGCAAGCTTGGAATACTGATTGGGTGGTTTTAGGGCTTTATATCTGTACTTACTGGAAAAGTCAAAATTGAAGTCCTGAGTAAGCAAGTTTTGGTAGCTGATTTAGCTGAGAATATTTCCACGTCGTGAAATAAATATAATGGATTTGCACTATAAATATTTGATTTATGGTTAATGTTTAAGATTACACATGTAATTTTATGTCTTTATTTTTAAGCTGGTCCAAGCAGTGCCATTGGAGCTCAGGAAAGTACTGCCCAATTGTTGGTGTCAGATCCCAACCTTATTCATGTGTTGGTGAAATTCCTTTCTGGCACTAACCCTCATGGAACAAATCAACACAGTCCACAGGTAAGGAGCAATTAAAATAAGAGAAAAACTTTTTGCAATAGGATTTTAAGACGCTTGACAGAAATATGTGTTCATTCATATCCTTGTCTTGTGTCTTCGTCTAGTTATAGTCTTAGTTGGTTCTGATGAGGAGCCATAGGGAAGTTCATGTTGTTGATACACTCTCAGTAGTGCTGGTATGTTTTCACAACTCTCTGGAGACTTGCCACAGGAAGAGGATGCCATGTGAATGAAGCATTCCATTCAGTTACTTTCCCAAAATCTTGTTGAGTTGGAGTAAAAATGCCAATGAAGTTTTAGTATCAAAAAAACCCTGAATTTAAAATTTTACTTTCATTTTCTGCCTGTTTCTGAATTCATGTGGTATCTGCTGCCTCTCCTAATTTCAATTAATGTTTGCTTGCTTTTTGCAATCTTTGAAATAGCTACGAATAGTGTCTTAAAAAGATTCCAAGTGGACTTAATTGTATGTAGTATTTGACATGAGTCTCAGTTTGGGAGGCAGAAAACACCTGGTAGTTTCAGGTTTTTTTTTTCCAGCAAATTTTCAAGAAAATACATAGTCATTTCCAGAACTTTAACACTGCACAGTGCCATTAAAGTACTTACTTAAGTATGTAGTTTGTAAAAAAACATTCAGATTAGGACAGAAGTGGATTCTGTATGGAGTATAGTTTGCATTACTGAGCAGAGTCTCAAAAGTCTTGGACAAAGAACTGAATTTCTTGCTTTTGACTCATGATTAATAATAGAAAAACACATAATATGAATGGATGCAGGTTAGTTCTGTAAAGATGCTGTAAAAATTTTCAGAAAGCAAGTTAAGCTATGCAATACTTTCCTGTTTTTAGAAGATGTTAATGTTCTTGAAAACATTTCAGTTGTATGTAATACTTCCTAAAAAATGTCTTTTCTTCTAGGTTGGGCCAACAGCAACACAAGCTATGCAAGAATTTCTTACTCGATTACAAGTGCACCTTTCTTCAACTTGTCCTCAGATGTTCAGTGAATTTTTATTGAAATTAATACATATACTTTCAACAGAAAGGTAAATATTACATGTTTGTTTCCTTTCATACCCTCCTTTTCATTAAAGTCTGTGTGATTGTGAATCACAGCTCAGGTGTGTATGTGCCTTGCCATGCTATCAAGTTACATGTCAGTGGGAATGGTCATTGTTGCTGCAGCACTAGCAGCAGGATCTGGCTGCTCCTGGCACATGGAAAAGTGCATCTGGAATTCACACACAGCTGTCTGTGTGAGGGACTGTCAATAGAGGCACTAAAATGTTGAACTGCTTTTATTTAAAGCTAAGATGGAAACCTTGTTGAAGTAATTCCCTAAAGTAAGGACACTGTTGGTGAGCTTACCTATTAAAAAAAGTATTCTGAGAGGTCTGAATTAATAAAAGATTCCGGAAATTATTCATAGACTGTGAAAAAAGTACAGATGACTTTTCTCACATGGTAGGATGGATTATGAGATTGCATAATTCTATTTATGCCATATGTATTTTTATTGCTTTGTCTTTGGTGGGTTTTTTCTCTCCACATGAGAGTGGAAAACACCCTCTGTCCCACTCTCCTGGAGCCTACTGATACCCAGTAGGGTAGAGAAGTGCCTGAGGCTGGGGGAGAGATAGGAGCTTGTGGCTCATCTTTCACAGTTCTGCTTCCTCAAGGCAAGGCCAATGGGCACAGAACTCTGTCACCGTTGGTACACTGGAAATATGGCAGTTTAGTCTGAAGTACACCACAAAGCATTTCTTTCTGGTATTGATGTTCTGCTCATCTCCAGACAAAGGCTTTGTATAATTAGGGATGAGCTGCCTCGATTCTGGGCTCCCAGTAGGTGGCACTTTGGTGTTATCTATTCTTTAATCTTAGAGAAAATGGTTTCTGCCTTCCCCAAGAGATTTTACCTTTGTAACTTAAGTTGTAGGAGTGATGTTTACCAGGTTTCATTGATGATCAGTAACTTTTGTGAGATTCTGTTTAAAATAAGCTAATGAGAACACTGAAAAGAGTTTTTGAAACGTGTTAGGGTTTTTTAGTGTAATGCCATGGAAAGAAAGTAAAGCACCACAAAGGGATTTAGATGGTTATTTCTAAGAACACAGATCATTACTGAAGTGTACTGTGTCTGATCATAAGATTGATTGTAAAGAAAAGTATTTTACTGTTAGAATTACTTAAATTCCAAATACTTTTCAAGGCTGTTTCTAGAAACTTTTATTGTGTATTTCATTTTAAAAGTTAGAATAAGAATAATCAATGTGAAAAGATACAGAGAAGTATATGAAAATTCAGTAACTAATAAAAGTTTTATTTTAGATACACCAATTCAAAAGGTTCTTTTTGCAGTTCACCACTATATATGTAAAAGCAATTGATAAGATAAGCTTATTCCTAGGATAAATCCTTCAAGCAGTCAACCTACAAGCACCAGCCTGTGATATTCTGAGTACCTTCTAATGGTCTTACTTATATTTACTATTTAGATAAGTGAAACCTGACCATTCTTCTTTTTACCTCTGGATGGGGAGTGGCTGGGGAGGGGGACAAACAAGAGATTTATGGGAAGAAAAATTCCATCATGATTGCCTGTTAGCAACTAAATAATCCTCATGATATTAAAGTACTATAAGACTGCTTTCCATAAGGTTTTCTTGCAAATGTAGGAAACTTTTCACCAAGAGCTGAACAGGACTGTTCAGTCTATGTATAGACTCTTTCAAGTCTTTCCTTACAAAAGTAGAAGAGTTACAAAACCAAAAAAGATGTATCCTAGCCTTTTTCAAAGTTAACCTCTTAATCTTTAGTGGTATCAGGAATGTGGTGGCATGAACACATTCTGCAGGCTGTTTAATAACCAGTATATTAAAAAAATTGCAAAAGCTTGATGCGAATGAAAGATTAAGTTTTGCTTTAACATGCATTTCTGTTCTGAAAATAGCTGGATTTTTCTTTATTGGAAGTCTGGTGTGCTTTTGGATTCTTAACAATCAAGGAAAAAGACCACACTCTAACAGCCAAACCTGTGTAACTTGTAATACATCTCTCTTCTTTTTTTTTTTTTTTTTTTTTTTTCCTCTCTTTCAGGGGTGCTTTCCAGACAGGCCAGGGACCACTGGATGCTCAAGTGAAACTCTTGGAATTCACCCTGGAACAGAATTTCGAAGTTGTATCAGTCAGCACCATTTCTGCAGTGATTGAGTCCATAACCTTTCTCGTGCATCATTACATTACGTGTTCCGACAAAGTCATGTCTCGCAGTGGCTCTGACAGCTCCGTGGGTGCTCGGGCCTGCTTTGGAGGGCTTTTTGCCAATATTATCCGTCCTGGGGATGCCAAAGCCGTTTGTGGAGAAATGACAAGGGATCAACTGATGTTTGATTTATTAAAGCTGATAAACATTTTAGTTCAACTGCCACTTTCCAGTAACCGAGAGTACAGCGCCCGTGTTCCAGTAGCAAGCAGTACTACAGACAGTGTGTCTGATGAGGAAAAGGTTTCAGGAGGCAAAGATGGCAATGGAAGCAACCCTAATACTCAAGGATCAACTGCATATGTGGCGGACTTGGTGTTGGCCAACCAACAAATTATGAGCCAGATTCTGTCTGCTCTTGGCCAGTGTAACAGCAGTGCTATGGCAATGATTATTGGTAGGTGTTTTCTGAGTAACACGGAAGGTGTTTTGGGTGGTGAAAGATTTAAAACTTCTGCAATCTCATAAACTGGGTGTAGATGTGAAAGAATGTGTTGCAGAAATGACAGGAAAAAAGAGACATGGAAAAAGGTAGAGGGCAACAGATGCCTGAAAAAGAACCCTAACAGGAGGTGGGAGACAGTAATTGAAACCAAACAGAAATGTGTTTGGTATTTGAATTTGCTGAATCTCAGAATGCTTAATGTTAAAGGACCTCTGGAGATTGTCTAGTCCAGCCTTCCTGCACAAACTCAGAGCCTGCCTCAATTAAGAGCAGGTTCAGTACCTGGGTTCAGTTGGGTTTTTTGATTCCTCAGGGGTGGAAACTTCACAACTGCTGTGGGCAACCTATTATAATGTTCAACCATTCTTAAGGTATAAAGGCCTTTTTCTTATGTTTAAGTGTAATTTCCTGTATTGCAGTCTGTGGCTGTCACATGCCTCTATGCATGAATTAGGATGAGTGTTCAGTTTGTACAAGACACCTTACCTCAGTTGTTTGCTGTATGTTGGATGATTTTCCTTTTTAAAATCACTTTTGGAAAATACAGTTTACAACTGTGTTTCTTTCAAAGAATATCTAAACCTTTCCTCTGTGTTACCAGGAATTGCATTAACATCATGTTCTAGGAGTTGCAGTCATGTGTTTGTGCGTGGAGTCTTCCTGCTATGAGCTAGTGAGGGACATGATGTTACTTAGAAAGCAAAGCTGCTGTTTGTCAGACATTTATCTGAGGTGCATTTTCTCAGTGAGACTGCCTGTCTTTTGACTTACTTGTGTGCTGTGATGGTAGCATAGAATTTATTTGCCCAAGTTAAACCACTGGCTGAAATATCATGAATTTCTGCATGTACAAAACATTTTTCAGGAGGATAGGCAGACCTGCACTCCATTTCAGGTGTAATAATTGTAAAATTTTGTTCTCTTTATAGTGATTCTCTTGTTTTGAAGCAAGTTGCTCTGGCCTTTTCTGGGCTGCCTCTTTTAAGCAGATATGAAACTTAACCAATGCTATTTTCAGGAAACAGTTACTTGTTCAGTGAGCCCTCATGAATATTATTAGACCAGTGGATTATTTCAGCATGAAAGTAATTGAGAAAAAGAGTTATCTCTAGTATTCAAATTAAACAGGGAACAGGATTTGACAAGCCTGGATTGTGCTGATGGAATCTTCCTGAAATTAATTCCAGAGTATCTCCTTCATCACTTTGGGTAGTTGGTGTCATATTGCAAATACACTATGAACACTGAAAGTAGTTTGTTCTGGGAATGATGGTTTGCTCTGAGTATGTGTTTCTTTGGAGTGAAATTCAAATATTCTTCTCCTCAACTTTGATGTTTTTCTAAACCACTGATTTTTGTCCAGCAATTGTTTTGCATTTTTTAAGGGCAGTTTGGAAAAATAGTTTTTTTCAAAATGCTTTTCATTGAAATTAGAGTTCTGGCCAGCTGATCCCTTCAATGGATTGTTGTTCCAAAGGATTTTAAATATAGGTTATTGAAAATAATATGCCCATGTATTTTGGGAAGACATAACACAGCTATTTGTGGGTTTAGTTCCTTCAAGAAAAACTATATTAAGCTCTCTCCAGACAATTTATGTGAACAAAACATTTTGTAAGACTGCAGGCAGGGTTACACAGGATCCAAAAATCAGTTATCAGCATATAGTAGTAAACATGTAATAACTAATGCAGCATGGAAAGGTGCTACCAAGATAGGCAAACGATATGTCTGCAAATGTTACTGATAGGCAGTGGCTCTGGTGTCAAAATTTATGCTCATAGTGTTAATTTACTGCATCTGGCAAGCCAGCTGGTCAGTATCTAGAGTAAATTCACTTGTCACATGGATTTTAAACATTTTTCTTCCTCTTTTTCCTTTTACGACGTTATGTCTGTTTCATTGGGGTTTTATGTTTTGTAGTTGACAAACTGTGAAAATTATACCAGTAATAATATTCACCTCCTGTCCTATCTTGTCCTCACCTGAAGGCCCTCCCTCCCAGCAAATCCAGCTTTACTTGACTTCAGCTTTATCATTCATTCCATTTAACTTTTCTAGGCTGGACAGAGGCTGGGTCTTAGGACTGCTTTATTTTTTGCTCTGCATGCATTGCTTATCAATGCTTTCTTGCCAGTTTAAAGTTGCCCAAGTATTATACCTGGCAATTCTGTTGCCAAAATGTTTCTTTAAGACGTGCTCCAAAGTTCACTTGAACACAATGATTTTTGTTATTATTTGTTAGTACAACTTCAGTTTCTCTAATAGGGACAGGATTACTCTATGATTGTCTTAGATTTAAATCCAAGACCACTTTTAACAGCTCTTCCAGATCGAAGTCATTTAATTTATAAGACAGTTGTTTTTATGGAAGTAATCTCTTCCATGGGAAGACTATTATTTTGCTTTCTGTTTGTAATCTCCGCAATGTATAGTCAATATTGCTGATAATTGATATTCAGAAAATTGTCATGAATAAATCCTGAGCCTTAATAGTGAGAGGCAGAATTCCAGGAGAGGTGTTTCTGATATAAGTATGTGTTTTAAATGTTTGGGGAGATTTTTAGCAGTAAAAGGGCATTTTATTATTATCTGAAAAAAATCTTAAAAATGTACATTGTTTCTAGCTAGGAGTGATTCCAATCCTTGTAGTTACCCTATTTCCTTCACTAATTACACTAATTTTATGGTCTGATTTGATTTAAATTTCCTGACTCCCTGGGTCAAGTTTTCCTATATTACCTTCTGGGAATACTGACCGTAAGTCTTATGATCCTGAAAACTGGTCCATTTGTACTTTGTAAAATCCATGTGAACATTTGACTATTCTTGAGTTCTCTCATGTGCTATTAATGGCTTGTTAGGTCTCAGTTTGTGACCATTGAACTTTCTGTTTTCATTTAGGTGCAAGTGGCTTACATCTGACTAAACATGAGAACTTCCATGGTGGCTTAGATGCAATATCAGTTGGAGATGGGTTGTTCACTATCCTGACAACTCTTAGTAAGAAAGCAACAACAGTTCAAGTGATGCTTCAGCCTATTCTTACCTACATGGCCTGTGGGTACATGGGAAGGCAGGTAAGTTCCCTTAGGCTTGCTGTGCTTCAAGGTAGTTGATTCTGTAATCAGTAAAAGGTCAGAAAACTGAAGTATTGCTATGTAAATAAAATGTATACATTTTTACAACCTTGCTTGCTTTGGATGCAGTAGTTAGGAAGCCTCTCTCTGTTGCCAATGGTAAAGGGAGCGAGAGAATTTTCTCTAAGGACATTTTGACATTCCTGTAAATGTCCCTGGCTAAAGGCTTGAAGATGGAACAGATATTTTATTATGTGCAAGTGAGAAGCACATTTATTATGGCAATTTTAATGCTCAGTACTCTTATTTCCCTGAAGATGATCACCTCATGAGTTTGAGCTTTTCCATACCCCGAACATTTCCTGTGTAAGGAGCTGAACCATGTGGAACACAATATTGTATACAGTGGCAGAGAGGTCAGCTGTGGTGGCATTTCTTCCCTGGTTTTGCCTACTAAAAGGAGGGGCTGAGAGATGTTATTTGAATTTTTACTTCTACTAATTCTGTATGAAACTATGTATTTTGTAATTGATTTTCTTCTAGGGTTCCCTTGCTACATGTCAGTTATCTGAACCACTGCTCTGGTTCATTTTGCGAGTGTTGGACACAAGTGAGGCACTGAAGGCTTTCCATGATATGGGTAAGAATGTCTTTCCTTTAGCCACATCAAATAAAAAGTTTGGTTTAGCCTTTTTTGGCACTTAAAGAATACATGGGTCTACATGGGCCAATTTACCTAACAGGTCTTTGGTTGTGTGGAATCTGTTGCATGCTTCTGAGCTGTAATTTTTTCTCTCTGCCTCTATTATGCACAGGTGGTGTTCAACTTATTTGTAACAACATGGTAACAAGCACAAGAGCTATTGTTAACACAGCAAGAAGCATGGTTTCCACTATTATGAAATTCCTGGATTCTGGTCCCACCAAAGCCACAGATAGCAGTTTGAAAGCTAGAGTCCTTGCTTCTGAGCCTGATAATGCTGAAGGAATTCACAATTTTGCACCTTTGGGTGAGTAATGCTTCTTTCTCTTAGGTTAATGTCTTCTGATCATTTGAACGTGTATCAAGTTTTTAACTAAAAGTAACACAATAGTGTCAAATATTCCAATACTACTGAATCTTCTAATGGGAAGGGTTGCTGGTGTTTCAAGAGAATGTCAAGGGATGAGGTTAGTCTCCTCCACCACAGGTGGTAAGAGCTCATGTGGACAGGGGAGAGAAAGTGAGGGAGTGATCAGTGTCTCATGAAGTCATGCATGAAGGTGAGCCCCTTTCTCCTCCCCTAGGTCAGGGGATGCCTGGTTCCAGCCCACCATCTGCCTTAGACACACTGAGACTCTGTAACTTCTTTTAAGGCACATCAGTTTTGGTGGAGTTAATACAGGATGATGGCATGGTAGGATGAGAGAGAATGAGCCTGAGTTCTGTGAAGCAAAGCAGAAGAAGCTGGAGCATAAGGCTGATATTGCATATCTACTTCTGACTGCTCTCATGTTGCCTGCATGAGCATTTTTTAGAATTGCAGTGTTGTTTTGATATCAATACAGTGGCTGTCAGTTAGCTAAAATGTGTATGTTTTAAGAGGCAGTGGTACTGTAATATCTTACAAAAGCTTTTCTTTTTAGTACCAGTGTCTTTGTTTTCTGTTGCTGCCCACTGGCCTGGTGTGACCCTTGAATGTATTCATGCAGTTTGTCTCACTGACAAGAGGGGGTTAATTTTAAAATTTCTGGGAAGATTGATGAGTGAGAAAGGAATCCGTTCAGTCCTGTGATTCAAATTTTAGAGTGTCAAAAATAATGGCATTACAAAAGACAATAAAAAGAGGGGTTTTTTTTGGGTAGATTAGGGGTCACTAAAAATCTTCTTTGCTTTTCACAAATTTCTAAATGATAAATTCAGGAATCCTGCAAATGTCCATTCTTTATTACTTAATAAAGTAAATAAATAAAAATAAGTAAATAAATAAATAAACAAGTAAATAAAAATCCTAAGCATGTATGGTGGTAGATTCTTGCCCGCCTTATCTTTCAGTTTACAAAGCACTGCAGTTCTTGATGTTCTGCCATGAGGGCATCTCTCTCAGTATTAAACTTCCAGTCAGTAGTGTGCTTTTGAAATTAACCTTCTGGTTGCCCTCACTTAGCATGTTCTAATTCCAGTCATTTAGTAGTCTCTGTAGTACATTCTGATTCTCACAATGGGATATTTCTCTGAGATGAGTTTAATTCACTTTGGGATGAAAGCTTATCAAAATATGTCCAGGAATTAAAGTCCAGCTGCTGCTAGGCATTTAGTTGTAGGGTCAGGCTACAGCTACTTTTGCTATAGCTACTTCACAGTAAAACACCCCAAGGACCTTTTGGAACAGCTCAAATTTAGTCTTGTTATGCCCTATGACTTGCTAAAGAAGATAGCAAGCATCTTCCTTCTTCATTCTTAGCTTATGCTAGGAGTAGAAAAAGAAGCAGCAGGTGTGGTCAATTTTTATTTTATTCTAGTGTCTTTTTAGAAAAGGGTTTTCATGTGAAACCTTTTGAATGAAAAGGGTTGCAGAAGTTGGTTTTAAAGTCATTTATGTTATTTTAGTATTTAAAGTGTGTTAACTGTGAATTGACTGAGTTCAAGTTCTAAGCATGCTGTTCAAGCTGCACATTTCTATTTGGTTTGTTTTTGTCACGTATTCTTGAGAGTAAGTTTAGAATTTTGGCAGCACTTGTCCCCTAGCAAACTTCAAGGACATACATATGCATGTGGCTATGTAAACTGCCAATTTAAAACAGTCTCAGAGTAAAAGAAAAGTAACTGGGCAGTGGGGCTTAAATATGGGATATTGCTGATAAAGCAAAAGAGATGAGACAGAAAAAAAAGATCTTTTCCATGGCTGAGGTTGTAAGTTAATCCAGGTTTTATTAATAAACATGAATAATCCACGTTATGGTGCTGTTTCTGAAGGTTCAATCACCTCAAGCAGTCCCACTGCCCAGCCTGCTGAGGTGCTGTTGCAGGCGACTCCTCCACACAGACGGGCTCGCTCTGCCGCGTGGTCATACATATTTCTACCTGAGGAAGCTTGGTGTGACCTCACCATTCACCTTCCTGCAGCTGTGCTGCTCAAGGAGATCCACATCCAGCCTCACCTGGCCTCTCTGGCAAGTAAGTAGATTCACTGATGTTGATGCCAGTTCAAAAATTTGAAGGTTGGGATAAAATACAAGGAGTATAATCAGAGGAGCTAAAGCTGGGAGGTTGTTTGAGTAATGCCTGTAAAAGAAGTTTGAAAAACTTGCAAATTCTGCTTTTCTTGAGAATGGAAGTCCCTGCCTCTGCTCGTTTTCAGTTTATTAGATGTCATATGGCATTCATGTTAAATATGTCAAAAAACTTTGTCATGCTTATCAAAACTTTACCCAGTGAGAAAGTGATATTGGTCAAGGGTCTTCAGGCAAAATGCTTTTGTATGGTAGCTGGGAAAAAGCATGAGATTTTTCAGCTCTTATTGTTGAAGCCCTGATAGGGAAACAGTGTTTTCAGTGACAGAACTTTTTATTTCATCTGAAGTCTTTGAAATAAACTATGTATATCATGTATCAAAATACTTGTGCTTTTTAACATGTACCATCTCCCAAGTGAAGATCTCCAGCAGCAGTTTTCTAGTAGTGTCTGCCTGAGATAATTTCAGTCATTTTGTTCTCTGAATGTTGTGTTGACCATCCATGATGAAGACAAAGTGGTACAGATTTTAAAATAGCGTTAAATCTTCTTATCTTACTCCGTAGCTTGCCCTTCATCAGTATCTGTGGAAATAAGTGCAGACGGTGTCAATATGTTACCTTTGTCAACTCCTGTAATCACGAGTGGTCTCACCTACATAAAAATCCAGCTGGTAAAAGCTGAAGTTGCCTCAGCTGTCTGCCTTCGTCTCCATCGCCCTCGGGATGCCAGTACCCTGGGCCTCTCTCAGATCAAACTGTTGGGCCTCACTGCCTTTGGAAACACCTCCTCTGCCACCGTCAATAACCCCTTCCTTCCCTCTGAGGACCAGGTCTCCAAAACGAGGTAAGGCTCCAGCATCAGGGGACACTTTGTGCCAGTTCATGGTTTAGGGTTCCAGTTTTTTTATGGTGTTTTCTTCTCTGAGTCAGAGCTTTCAGTAGCAAACTCTTCCTCTTTTTTTCTTTCTTTTTTTTTTTTTTCCCAATATGAAGAAAAATATAAGCAATATTTCTGCCTTCTTTAGTAGCATGCTTGGTCTGCACATGTAAAAGGGAATGTTTTGTCCCTGCAGTGGTGAGAGAATACAAAGCATAGGAAAGCATTTAGAGTTGCATTTTGTGTTTTTAATGGGTAGGCAGTTGTCAAAAAAATGGAGTGCCGAAATAATTCTTATCCTTACAGAAGTCAACGAGTTACATAAGTATAGAAGCAGGAGTAGAAATAGAAAAATGGGATGTTTTGTGGAAGTCAGCTCTAATATTACGCTTTGCAAACATTTAAGAAATAGGAGCTGAATGTTCTTATGATTCGGGAATATCAGCAAGATTTCTTTTCAAAAGTGTTTATTTGGTTAGGTGGCATTTTGAGTTTCTTCCTCATTTTAAAAATAAAAATAAATAGACACATAAGGAATTTTTTTCAAGTGTCAAAGTTTTCCATCTTTGAATTTAATTTACTGGATGTATTTTTGAGATATCTTGGTTTTAAAAACTAGCTTACGAAATTGTAAAAACTCATGAATTTTAAATAGTTAATCTTTGAACTTTAATATTTATATATTTGAAGAGAGCATGGGAAAGTTTTAAAAACCTTTCTTTTGCAGGGAAAAATTTTGAGCATAAATAAATTCAGAGAACATGAATACTCTCAGTGTATGTTTATTAAAAGCTGTATAAATGAAATCTGTCTTGGCTCTTAAATAGCAGTGAAGAAAATTAGTATAGACAAATTATACTATATTTTTACTTCAAAAAAGGTTGTAGTAATGTCACACAAGAATAATCAGTATCTAAAGAAAGTGAATATATGTTCCTCATTTCTTGAAATGTTTTATTGCAGCTTTCAGCTTAATGTTCTATCTCAATAAAACAATGATAGTAATGTGAACCATATATTCAATAAACTTGCATAAATTTTGTTTTAGACATAACAGAGAACTTGCTCTCTTGTAATTGGTGAATCCAATTGATTTAGAAGTAAATGATTCCTAAAATTGTAAGCCTAATTTAAGATCTATAATAAAGTTTGCATTTTTGTAAACAGTGGTAAAGGTTAGTTGTGGTAACAACCTGCTAGTTTAGAACTTGTCAATGAAAGATACCATTTATTTCACACACAGCTTAGATTGCTGTCTTCTTCATGATGCTAGTTTAAATAGTATTGTGGTGTATTTTATAAGTAAAGTTTAATTGATGTGTTTACGAACTGATTCAATTACAATAGGTTTATTTCTCAGGATTTGTTATTAAAAGGACCTCTGAATGATTTTGTCAAAGAATAAGGGACATGAGGGAAATGTGGTAGCTAACACATTTTTAATTTCTGTGCTTTTTCTATATGAATTTTAAATCAGGTTGCTTAAGGTTCACTGTAGTTTATTGTAAATGTGTATGATCCTAAAAGTTTATGTCAGAAAAATTGTGCAGGTGTATAATTTTAATGCCAGCTACTGTTACATCTTCACTCTTTTTGATGTAAAAAAACCCAACACACAAGCAAATAAAACCCAACAAGGGAAAGAAAACCCAAACCCACCCCATGTCCATCCCTATTTATAAACACCTTCCCTTTCATCCTTCCCTCAATAGGGAAGGGTTCCTTCCTATTGGAAGAAATACGTATGTAAATGGAGAAATCTTGAACAACTTTACTAATAAGACTTGCAGACTCTTAACTCTTGCTGCCCACAGATGTTGCCTTTCTTACAATCTCAATCCAATGATAGTAACAGCATTAGTAATGTGTATTTCATTGTGGTCTTAAATTCAGTCATTTGCTTTGCTCAGATGATGTTTGATCGTGTCACACAAGTTTTCTGCAGTACTTGTCCTGTAATCTAATACAGGTAGTTGTGCTACAGATAAAATGTAATAGAATAAAGTAATACATTAGCTCATTTTCCTGTTTTCCTTTTCAGTATTGGATGGTTAAGGTTATTACACCACTGTCTCACTCACATAAGTGATTTGGAAGGAATGATGGCTAGTGCTGCAGCACCCACTGCTAATCTGTTGCAGACATGTGCTGCTTTACTAATGTCCCCTTACTGTGGGATGCATTCTCCAAACATTGAGGCTGTGCTTGTGAAAATTGGGCTTCAGTCCACCAGAATTGGCCTAAAATTGATTGACATTCTTCTAAGAAACTGCTCAGCATCAGGGAGTGATCCTGCAGGTGAGTGCAGTGTATTTCTTTTCAGTTTCTTAAAAACATTGCTTGTGTAAAAGTACAAATACAAATGCTTTCTGATTCTGAGCCTGCATTGCCAGAACCTGCCATTGTGCTTTGTTGGGCTTCCAAGTATCACAGTCTTGGTATGTGGCTGGTCCTACCACGGTAAGGCAGTGTAACCAGGGTTGTTTGGTTTTTCATAATTTGATGGGTGCTTTGAAGACAGAGTAGGATGCACAATGTATCCTGAATGACTCTTACTGTAGATACTGTGTCCAAATATTTTAAAATAGAGTACTGCCATAAGTACTGCCAAGCAAAACTAATGCAGCAGAATTTGGGCAGTAGTCTGTAGGACAGTAAGAATTCTGAATAGCATTGAAAATGCACTAAGCATTGAAAATATTTATGTGTGGAGGTACATAATGAAGATGCAATTACAAATACATCCCACAGTGAAATTTTGCAAAAGCTATTCTATTAGTGCACTGGGAGTTTTATATTTATGATTTCATACCACTTCACTGTTTTATAGCTTCTAAATGAAAGAAAACAAATACAATTTTTTCCTGTTTTGAGGCTGCTAACAGAAAACACTCTTTTTAAAATGTCTTCCACGCCTTCTTTTGCCATGAGTTAGTGTTTCAGTATAGACTGCTCTGTTTGCTGGAATGTTGTTAGATGGGAGGCAGGGCAGAGGATGAACACAGTGAGGAGAAGCTGAATAGGAAATAATCTGTGGAAATCTTCAGCTGTAATCCCATTGATGGAAATTGGAATTAAATAAGCTTTCATTTTGAAAAAAGCATTTGCTTCTGTGAAGGAAGAGGTTTGACAGCTCTATTGGAATTAGTCATGTCCTTTTGGAATCTGTTGAAGAAAGCCCTGCTCTGTAAACCTTCAAGTCCTCCATCTGATCAATGCTGTAATGGCTTTGCCTTTCATAGTAAGGCTTAATATTGAACATACATAATGTGCACTTTTGAGACAGTGCTGTGTATAGGTATTTCATTCTTATGTTAATGAGAACTTAATTCAGTGTTAATATTGCAATTCTGTAATAATGTCATTGGTACTTAAAAAATACGTATGTAAGTACTTCTATTATTTCCCCTCCCCTTTTTTTTTTTGTTTGAATGCGGCAAGATCTGAATAGCCCTTTACTGTTTGGAAGATTAAATGGTCTCTCTTCTGACTCCACAATAGACATTCTTTATCAGCTTGGAACAACTCAAGACCCTGGAACAAAAGATAGGTAATGTTGTTTGGGTTGTCATATGGAAGCATATACAAAAAATAACCTGTTAAACAGTGACTTGATACTAGTTCACAAAACCAAACATTTTTTGAAATCTAATTGTAATGAGGTAGCGTGGAAGTGCAGAAATCTGAAAAAGCTCTCCCAGCTTTCTGTCCTAGTTCTTTGCATCCTTTCCAGGGTATGCTGTCATTCTTTTTCTGCTCTTATAAATTTGATAAAACTTCAGTTTGCATCTGACTTTTCTCTCAGATAGTCAGAACTCAGATACCTCCGTATTTTCTTCTTCTGTAGAAGGCTCACATTTGACTGTCCAAGATAAATTTTTTAAATTAATTTTTGCCCTGATCTAAGTCTCAAGAGAGCTTCAGCTCACTCTCAAACTCTACTTTAAAGAAAGAGATAAATGTATACGTTGGATTACCAAAAAAAGCAAGCGAATTTGATTCTGAGTGTTTCTTTGCTCATTTATAATGTGCAACATCATCTTGTCTTACAGAATTCAAGCATTGCTGAAATGGGTCAGTGATTCTGCAAGAGTTGCAGCTATGAAAAAAAGTGGCCGGGTCAGCTACATTTGTCCCAATAGCTCAACCAGAGAGTATGGGCTGTTGATGCCATCTCCTTCCCACTTGCACTGTGTAGCAGCAATTCTGTGGCATAGTTACGAGCTGCTCGTTGAATATGATTTGCCAGCATTGCTGGACAGGGAGCTCTTTGAGTAAGTAAAGCAAAGTTTTGCACCGCGTTATTTTTATAATTAAATTGTTTTGTTCACGGAAATAACACAACTTGAAGGGCACTTATTGTGAAATAGAAGTGGAATGTGATATGCCTGAAGCTAATTGATAGAATGGATACCTAAAGATATCCAAACAGGCAGTTTTGTAGTTCTAAACTCAAAGCTGCACTTCACGTGTTCCAGGTATAATTGTGTTTAAAGACCCAAAAGTCTGAAATGAAGCAGCAAATCCGTGTATATACTTGCATATAAGTGAAAGGTAAGCTGGTTTGTGGTTTTGTTCATGAGGTCTTTTAATGGACTATTCTTGTTGAAATTGTTTGTAGTAATTTTCACAGTACCTCTAAGTGATCTTCTTTGGGATGCTGTTATAGAAGCATTATCTTATTCTTCACAATATCCAGTATCTATGATTGATAGATGAGATGTAGGAAGGGGGAGATGTTTTCTTGGAGTTGCCACTTCTGTTGTGGCCAGTCTCATCTGAAAGAAATGGAGGCACAAAACCTGGAGTGAATCTTAAACTGCAAATTTGCTTCTTTTTGGTGGATTTTAAAGAGAAATTCACTCTAAACTATATAAACTCTAAACTATACCAAATGTATACTCTTAATGACTCCCAAAATGAAAACATATGATCTAATATTTGCAATTTGTGTCGCTTAACCATCTCTTCTGTTTAAACAAAAACAGAAAAAAAAGAAGCCACGTGAATTTATTTCACGTTTTATAGGAAAATGGCTGTTAAATTACTTTATCTAGCATTAGTCAAGCATCTTTGACTTGTAATGTTGAATACAACTGCAGTTAATGAAAGGATCTTTGCACATGGGTTTGTTCTTGCGCTTAGGAAACCTTCATATTTTTCCATGACCAGTCTCCTTTAGGCATAGTCAAACATTCAAACACCAAGTGTATAAATTATGGTTACAGGTACAAGCATGTGGAACTCTTACACATGTGCAACATGACTTCAAGCAAGACAATTTTCAAAGACACTTCAGTGATACTGTGATGTTGATAATTCTTAATTCAAAATTAGCTTGTTCATCTTGGGAATCTGTTTAAGGATTTTAAATTGCAGGTCAATTAGTCCTTTTAGCAATACACTTTAACAGAAATACATTTTCGGGATACATTTTAACATTTGAAAAGGAAAAACTTTAATAAAAATGAACTTTCTGAAATGGACAGGCCAATTAGATTTATATAAGGTGGGTTTCACAGCTGAGTTCCTGTCTTTTAGGAGAATAATGTGTTGTTTTCATCACAGGGAAAAATGATGGTTTGTACCAAGTTTGAGTATGCAAGCTATAATATAGCCCTGTTCCCCTACCTCCTGCTAGATATAAAACTATCACTCATGTGAGCCACCATCTGGAGCAAATTAAAAAATATATTCTTTAATACATGTAAAAGCTTTTTTGTCAGAGTTACATGGGTAAATAATTTTTTAATAAAAATAACTTTTCATTTGTATTCTTCTTTGGTAATGTAACTTCTGAAATATTGTCATGGATTCTAGCTATAGCTCCAAGTTTCTTCTTCATGTGATATATCACTTTTTTCTTGGGAATATTTTCCCATTGTCCCCATTTTCCATTTCAATTTTTTTGCTTTGGCCAGTGGATGCTAATCTCTTAGTTATTTTTAAATATATATTTAGAAAAAGACCTTATTTTTCATAGAGCATGAACTCATCCAGAAGATTTTGGCATTTGGATTGTGTTAATATACAGTTGGAGAAGAGTAAAGTGTAGCTTTATTGTATGTGGACTTTTGGAAATTGTGACTGTCTTTCCAGAGTTATAAATCATTTAGCCACTGAGATGAGTTTTCTGTTGGAGGAGTGGTTTTATCAACCTTTCTCTTGACTGGTGATAAATCCAACTTTTGGTTAGACCCAGAGAGTTCCTTGATTTCCTAGAGTGCCCTTACACTAAACACAGAATCATATTTCTATCCAGAAGAGGGGGAAAAAATCCTTGTCTTCAAAGGGGAATGCAGTATGTGATAATACATCTAAATTTAGTTTAAAAACCTGGTATTGAATGGCATGAAGTGTGTGTTCACCTCTGTATGTAAATGTTAAGATAATGTAAAACCTAATAATGTGGTGTCAAGATACTGTTTATGCAGTTTGGAAAACTGACTTTTTTTTAAAGTATTTCACATAATCTGAACAAGTCTGTGTGAACAAATTATCATTTTACTTTACATGTACCCCTTCTGAAATTTAGGCTGAATAACAGGAGCTAAATTAGCTTCTGCACTCATATGCCTTGGATTAGCATTCAAGCAGATAGTACTTTGATATAAGGTCAAAGTTAGGTGAGAATTTAGAATTCCTGAGGAATAATTCTGTTCTTGTGTCAAGGAAGGGTAGCAATGGTGTCTTGTTCAACCCACAGGGCTGTTGGTTTTATTTTTTTGCAGCATCTTCAGGAAAATGCCTAATAAGGGAAATTTTTAAAAATTTTGAAACATGTTAAAATACTTTCTGTTCTTACAAAGAATTGAGACCCTCATATAAATGAGCCTGTATACACACACGTATGTGACCCTAATAGCTGCAGCTTGGAGAATTGGCAGCACAAAGAGGTTGCAGTTGGTTAAAAATGGATAAGATGTATGACAACTGTCAAAAGACTGAAATCTGTTTTTTGTGTCCAGCTGGGTTATATCTATTTAAAATACAGTATGGTGGAAGAAATTTAAGCATACAGTTGAAAAATACCTTTTGCCTAATCAGCGTCTTGCTGATACTGTGATCAAAAAGAAGCTTCCAAGTTCTGCACAGAGTGTTTCACAGCAGCTTCTATAATAGCAAAACATAAAAGTGCAAAAATATTATGTGAACCAATGGTAAAAAAGGGGGAAATGACTGGCAGACTGTGTATTGATATGATTTTCTGTCTTCTACAGGTCACTGTTTAACTGGTCCATGTCCCTTCCTTGCAACATGGTTTTGAAGAAAGCTGTTGATAGTTTGCTTTGTTCCATGTGCCACATCCACCCAAATTATTTCTCCTTACTGATGGGATGGATGGGTATCACTCCTCCTCCAATGCAGTGTCAGCATAGACTGTCTATGACCGACGACAGCAAAAAGCAGGACCTTAGTTCATCTTTGACAGATGACTCTAAAAATGCACAAGCCCCTCTTGCACTAACAGAGTCTCACCTGGCTACTCTGGCTGCCTCATCTCAGTCTCCTGAAGCTACCAAGCAGTTACTGGACTCAGGTTTGCCTTCACTGCTTGTTAGAAGTCTTGCTAGTTTTTGCTTTAGCCATACTTCTAGCTCTGACTGCACTGCACAATCCATGGATATCACCCAGGACAGGCTCAGGAGGCACCATGTTCCACAGCACTTTAATAAAATGCCCATCACGGCAGACCTGGTTGCTCCTGTTCTCAGGTTTCTGACAGAAGTTGGCAACAGCCACATGATGAAGGATTGGTTGGGTGGCTCTGAAGTCAATCCGTTGTGGACAGCACTTTTATTCCTGTTGTGCCATTCTGGTGCTACCTCTGGAGGACACAATATGACAGCACAACAGACCAGTGCAAGATCCAGCTTGCTTTCCTCGACTGTAACCACAGGATTGACCACTCAGCAGCGGACAGCAATTGAAAATGCAACAGTTGCTTTCTTCCTGCAGTGCATTTCTTGCCATCCTAATAACCAGAGACTTATGGCACAGGTGAGAGTGAAAAATAATAATGTTTTAATTTATTAATAGCTACAGCTAACTTTTAAAACTTTCTATGTTTTTCACCTTTCTTTATAATAACTTGACATCTGTAAGATGTCATTGACTGGAAAAAAATTTATGTTAAAAGTGTTGGTTTGTTGGTCTGAGTGTGAAACATATCAAAATGTTTTGGCATGGCTGTCCAGTCCTGTGTATAGGATTGTACTCCTCTTGGTTTAGAAGAATAAACTTCAGACTAAACTCCAAAAGACTGTTTAATTGGATAAGGCTAAACTTTAGTGAAATGGAATTTGAACAGCAAGCTTCATATACATATTTAATATTAGTAACCTAAGGAGATTTCCTGGAAAGTCTGCTTGTGCAACCTGTGTCCAAGGAAATACAGAGTATTGCAGAATATGGCTTTGCATTTGGCATTCTAGTGCAGATTCAGCTATCTTCATCCCATTCATTAACCTTGCAGACCTAGCTGAATACAAGTACAATGAAAAAACGGTTTTTCAGCATTAAAAATGATGATGCTCTAGGAAGAAGTAGACTTCAGTAAAATATTGAGTCAGTTCTCTCTTAATGGCTGGGAATAATAGTGCATTATGCTGTGGGAAATATTTGCTTTAGGGATTCAAAAGCTGTTTTTATAACTACTTTATTTTCAGTTTTTTATCTTTTTGAGAAATCTTCATGTTTACCATTACTTTGATGCTGCAGTCAGCATTTTAAACTATTTTATTAAGAGCGTTATTTACTGCAGGTGTTTTCCTTAGTGGTGCTCATTCCCGAGCTGGTTTGTGTGATAACTGGCAGTGGATCTCGGGCACTGCCTACTATGGCTGTGTAGAACTATGTTTTAAAGACCTAAATATAGAAATATTTAAATCTGATATCATTTTGCATTCTCAGGTTCTCTGTGAATTGTTCCAGTCCTCTCCTCAGCGTGGGAATCTCCCAACCTCTGGAAATATTTCAGGATTTATTAGGAGACTTTTTTTGCAGCTGATGCTAGAGGATGAGAAAGTGACTTTGTTTCTTCAGTCACCTTGTCCAGTAAGAATTTTTGATACCATATGGTAAAAGTGGAATAAATTTAGCCTTTAAACCTTATGTCTGAGTATATTCAACTTTGAAATGTTAGCAGCTTTTTTCTGCTGTACACATTGTGGAAATTTGGAAAGGAAAGTGCTGTTGAATTGTAACTTAATCATTTTAGAAGAAAATTCAAGGTACTGTGTTACAGTAACACAAAATATTTGTTGAAACTATACAGCTTTTGAAGGATCTGACAACTGAAATTTATCTTACAGAAGACTTTTTAATAGTACCCTTACACACTAGCCATAAATAGAGATACAGTATCTGTCCAGTAGTCCTTAGCAGTTTCATTAAGGATCAGTCATAGTCAAAATTGGCAGACATCCTTCAGCAGTTAGCCGAAATGCCATGAATAAATTGAGTGACAAATATGTGAATTAATTTATAAAGCAGATGTATGCTTTATGGTTCCACATGCTTCACTGGAACAGAATTAAAATTGATGTCTAAATTGCTCTCCATTGAAGGCTGTGACTAAGAAAATAGGGTAAAACCAGAAGTTTTTTTAAAAGATCTGATACTCCCATCCAGAAAAAAGTATTTGCTGCTTTGTTTTCTGCTTCTCAGAAGTAAAGTACTACAGGAGATATATGAGAGGGAAACTGGATTGGATGGTATAAAATGGAAAAGGAGACACAAATACAGTTTTAGCACAAACAATGTTATAACTTGGCTAAATAATTGTTAACAGGTCCATTGATAATGTGAAGGTAACATCAATTTTCTGTTAGTTGTTTTACATACAACAGATTTTTACAGAAAGCTAGATATGTAAAAGCAGAAAAAATGTCTTGAAGTTGTCATAATTGGATTTCTTCTATGAAAAACACTGGGAAATTGTGTTCTTACTGAGATGATTCCTCCTATAACGTGCAAAGTTAAAAATAATGTGGATGTACAGGATATACTTCTAGAATATCCAACAACATAACCTTTCAAAGATTGGTTCCTCATTTTTGTCTTAAAAGTTCTTATCAAAACTGTATTTCAGAAGCTTAGTCCTGGTTGTTAGCAAATACATTTTTTTTATTACATTGCACAACAGTAAATTGTAAGTAAATATAAGTGCATATTGATAAACAGGTCTTCAGGGCTGTCTAAAATAAGTTATGGTAAAATATTTGCCATGTTTTAACAAATAATGACTTAGTTACTTGTCATAATAACAAAAATTGGGTATTAAGTCTAGACTAGTCTTCCTCCTCAAGTCAGAACCACAGAGAAACATCATCTATTTCCACTCAAAGTATATTGTTATGTTTTGATATTTAGTTTCAGAGTTAAGTTTTCATTTCCTAGATAATTGCAAGTCTCAGACATGCAATTTTCTCTCATATTACAACTATGTAAAATAATTGTTTTTTTTAAAGCAAAGATGATGTCATACTGTTTCTGGTCCTAAAAAATATTGTAGGCTTTCAAAACAAATTATTTTGAGTTTAAAAACTAAACATGTCCTAATTTGATGCATTTTTACCACGTATCTCCAAATATCTCTGAAGAATGTGTCAGTTTTATTTTTTAGCACACTAAGAATTTAGCTTTATCTGACTGACATGGCTTTATAAGAACATAGTGGTTGAAGTTATTTCTCAGCGTTAAAGTCATAATTAATGTTGACTGTTTTTTCCTTTCAGCTGTACAAAGGTAGAATTAATGCTACTAGTCACGTAATTCAACATCCAATGTATGGAGCTGGACACAAATTCCGTACTCTTCACTTGCCTGTCTCAACAACTCTAGCAGAGGTTCTTGATCGTGTGTCAGGCAAGTTTGCAATAGTTCATGTTTTTGTTTTGCTTTATTTTTAAATGCAGTTTAAAAAATAATTATGTTGTTTATTTGACCATACAAAGGGTACTGCAAATATCAGTCTTTAAAATACACTGTCTTTCATCCATTCATTAAATTTCCCCGAATTTTGTCAGCTGAATATCCCAGATTTTAGTGATACATCTCAAGGTGGACATGTATGTCCTGTGAAAAGGACCTTGATAAAAGTTCCATCTAATTTCTGTGGTTATACATTTTTCTGCTATATAAATATTTACATTTGCTTGCTAGTTGGAAAATGAAAAGTATCATTTACTTTTAGATGTTAATTTTAAAACTATGCACAATGTTAAGATAATGTTAAGGCATTAATTTGTTTTTTAAATTTCAATACTTTCAGTTACACTACTTGAATATACACTGAGAGGTGAACCTCTTTGTAGGGAACTCTATTGCTCAGGCTTTCACAGACCATGGTATGGATTTTGACACATAAATGGTAGACATCTTAATCTTAAAATGAATCCCACCTTTAATTTTAGTGTTTATTTAACACTTTAGGGAACAGAAGTATATGTTAAAGATTAGGGTTAATAATTTTTTTTTTAATTAGTTAAAGACTAGAATTCATATTGAAGATATCACATCTATGCCAGAGCTCTCTAGGTAAAACCAGGCAAGATGCAAATTGATTCTCCTCTAGTGATAAATAAACCAACAATTGTTTGGACATGTTAAATGAAAAATCAGTTTTATACATGTCTAATTTAAAAGAAATAAGTCTAGGACTTCATCTTTATTCTAAAAATGTGGTTCTCAATAGTATTAAGAAAAGTCAAAGATTGTTAGAACAATTACATTTTTCCCATATGGGATATGTGCACTGAAGGGTGTGCACTTAGTTTCCCATTCATCTGACTAGGTATGTATGCTCCTATATGTAGGTTTACTTGAATGTGTACTTTATTGGAACTCAGTGTAGATCAATTTTTAATTTATGAGACAAGTCTTCATGCCATTAAAAGCAACTATTGCTTTTTTTATATCTGTGGAAAATTGTCCCATTGAAATTGCTAACGAATCTGTTGGGGCCATAAATGTTACCTAACAAGCTGGTTACAAGGAATACTAAAATGTTACTTGACGGAATACTGGAGAGGACAAGATGTGTTTTAGGATTTTAATAGGAAAATATCCATTCCTAGCTAAATGCTTGAATCTTATTTATCAAGGAATAGTTTACTATTTCTGATAGAATTCTATATTTATTTACTGTCCTGAGAGTCATGTGTGAAATGTGACTAAGATTTTTCTGACCACAAACTGCACAAGGATCTCATTACTGTAATGGGTGGGATGGTCACTTCACATGAGGTAGGGATCAGTTGTTGGGCAGTGACATAAACTGTGCTGAGTAGCTGCCTTAGTGGTGTATTGTTGTCAGCTTGATAGCCAGTGCTAATAAGGACTGGAGAGGAGAATGTGATGATGTGGAAAACTGTGATGTCTGTAATGGAAGATGGTCAAGTGCTGACTTTGTAGGGCACCATAACTTTAGGGTTTGCTGCAGCATTGTTGTGCCTTGGCTTTGTGGTTCTTGTATGGCATTCCATGGAGTCCATGGTTAGGACAGAGTAAAGAAGGCTTGAATCTAAGAGGAGTAAGCTGTGTGTTCGGGGTGAGAGAGAGAGAAGGGGTGGGCTGGGGTAGAAAAGAAGACTGTCACCACTACAGCAATAGGAGCTCATGAAGATCCTATGTCTTGTCCTGTGCCTTGAGTTAACCTATTTTTTCTTTACTACTGTTAATGTCTGAAATTAACCATTTCATACTTTCTGCATATAAATTGCAAGAACCATATTAATTTCGTACTTTTTTTCCCAGCTTTTAAAAAAACAGTGGGTGAGAAAGGAGCCCTAAAATCATTGTTAGAGCTACTGCTTGCATCCCTTTACCACAGGAAGAAAACATGCAGTACACAGCAGATAGGGTTGCCTAGATGATTACCAGTTGTTTTGTACTTCATGCACCTTAGTCTTGAGTTACTGCTTGAGTCAGAAAAACTGAACAGCAAATCTGGGTATCTCCTGGGTAGTTAAAATACCCTTAACTTAACCTTCTTTAATAATTTTATTAATGACCTTTAAATTCTCCAGCAGTAAGTGGACATTGAGTCCATGGGACAAACGAGAGCAACTCTGAAATTTAATAATAGTAATAATGATGAAGACTTTTTAAAAAGCCTAAAACATGCACAGTCTCATAGATGCATTTTTGTGTGTATATACACACACATATCTGTTTGTATATGTACACATAGATCTATACATAGGGTATATGTGTGTGTGAATGTTGAGTGCTAAGTGGCAGTAGTTTCACACTCTGTATCTTTTTTCAGTCTCCACTGCTGTCTATACAGATATAACTAATGTCTTCTGGCACAAATGATCATATATTTCCAAGCAGCCAAACCATGTCCCTTCAGCACCTCACCCACTGGTGACACACGGTTAAAGGTAGCTGGATGGTTCTTCTAGGTGTTGAGTCTGGTTATACCTTAAAGCTGCTGTGGCTATGTGGAAACAAGCTCCTGCTCAGAAGCAATTAGAGAATTACTTGACCATTTTGGTGCCAGTGTTGTACAGGGTATGAAATCATCCATTGTCACCAATCATCAGTGATTTAATAAATTAGATTAGATTGAATAACTTACTGCAGGTTGTGATCTACACTAATCATCAAAGTTGAACTGCAATAATCTAATATTCTCTTAAGCAAACAGGTCAAGATTTGGTTGTATAAAGTATTTTATGCATCTTCTAATTTCAAAGGAAGAGAATTTACTAGTTCTGAAATTGGATCAGTTTGTAATGAGAGATACCCAAACCTAAATACAAGAACCTATTTAAATAAGTCTGCAGCTGTCTTTAAAAAAAAGTTCTGGAATTTCTTTTTTTGTTGGATTTTTTTTTCTGTTGTTGTTTTGTCAAGATTTTTTGTCAATTTTTTGGTTCATTTGGTTTGGATTTGGATAGGGAGTTTTTGCTTAGTCTCATTTTTTGTTTATTTCAGTGGTTTAGTGGGTTTTTTAATGTAACTTGACTCATCAAGTAATGGTTTTACACTGCTACAGATTTAAATTGTCAAAGAATAGAGTTTGGGGGAGAATGGGACTGAATTATTGTAATATCTTAATTCATAGGTATTGACAAGACTATTGGTGCCTGTGTTGGAACTCTGAGACACTACAGTAGTTGAGAATAGCTTTGTTAACAGCTTAGAAACTAATAAAATCAACTTAGTATCTTGATATGCTTTTCTTTCCTCTCTTTCTTTGTTTGACCTTGTCCTCTCCATCCCCATATAGATACACCCAGTATTACAGCTAAGCTAATTAATGAGCAGAAGGAAGATAAAGAAAAAAAGAACTATGAAGAGAAAGAAAAAGTTAAAGCAGAAAATGGATTTCAGGACAATTACAGTGTTGTTGTTGCTTCTGGTATGTCTTTGTCTTCTGTCTTTTATAAAATGGATCTTTCTTAAAAGTGTGTGTGGGGAAGAAAATATCTACCAATAATTAATTTTATAACTAGTGATGGTTAGAAAGATTGTAGTACCCACTACTACAATTGTAACGTAACTGACTGTTAGGCAGCAAAGATTGATTCCTGGTGAAACAGCTGCCTCTAGCAGATTATATCTGACAAATTTGTTAAAGTATATTTATACCAAAATATATGTGTCAGTGCTATCTTTGTGGATGCTGTTGCTAGGGTATTTTACAGCATTTTTTAAAGACACCCCTGGAGTTTGGAGGGTTTTATTGTTTCTACCTTTTTGCAGTAGCTGCTGCAACAGAGTGTAATCACCTCTCTTCCCAAAATACACTTTGGAAATGAAAGGTATCCACATACTTTGTAACATCTAATTAGTACTCTGCTAAAAACTGTCAGATGGAGATGTTGGCATAAAACCACATTGTTCCACTTGGAAACAACTAATACTGGAGTTTCTTCAAAGCATTCAGTTTATAAAAATTAATGAGTCGAACATTCAGAAGTCTTTCATGTGAGACCTTTTCCTGCAGACCTATTGTTGGAGGATGTAGATTGAACATAGTAATTTTGCAGTGGTACACAAATATTACTGTTCAGATGATAACTGTAGAAGTCATTAGTCTTTTGATTAGGGAACTTCCCTTCCTATCTAGCTTTCTGCCATTGTTGAGGTAACTCAAGTTCATTCACACTTCATGAAGCACAAAGCAGAGATGCTGATTTCCTTTGACTTTTGACACCAATATTTCTTAAGCTTTATATTTCAGGTTTTAAGATGTAGATACAACTCTTAACACAAATGTTGAATAGGACAGGACTTTCACTGAACTTGGTATACATTTAAAACAACATAGCTGTGTTAATTACAGCATCTTTATCTGACAAGATATTTACAGTAGGTGCCACTTAAACAAGTTAAACATGTTTTAGTAGTATCTAAAATATTAATAGGTCCAAACAAATAAAAAAATCTCGAAAGAAACAAAAATATTATGCCAAGCTTGAAGATAGGGCATAGCATAGCCATGTCATTCCAGTTTTATCGCTCATCCTACTGCCTGATACAGCCCATTCTCTATTAAAAGGATGCAGATTTCAGTTTTTTCTGATGTTGTTTCCAATTTTCTCCAGTTACTAAGTTTAAATGTAAACTTACTTCATTTGCATTTGTTTTTACTACCTGTTTGTCAAGTATTTTCTTCTTTTGTCATTAACTTCATATGCTCTGTGGGGTTTTTATTGTCCTCAGAATCTCAAGAAGTTAAAAGTATTTAACTTTTTACTTGTCAGAACCTAGAACATTCCTCTGACTGCCCTGGAGGACTCGAGACCTTGGCAAGGTGCTCAGAGACCTTGGCACAGAGTCAGACACCCGTGCCTTTGATTTTAGCCCATGGAAACAATTACCAACTTTGTGTGAAGATTTACAAGTCACGAGAGTTTGAGTAGAATAATAGTTAATTTGTCACAGGGTGAAAAAGGAGAATTTTGGATTTGTTAGAATGGTATCTAAGTGAAGACAAGATGGAGGATCCTCATGGTTTTTGAGCTTCTTCCTTCTTCTTCTCTTGCTCCATTTTTCTGCTGTGATGGTGGCACTGTTTGATTGGTTTAGAGGAGAGACTGACTGTCTAACATAGGTGATAGGTATTGGAAAATTATTGTAAATAAAGTACACGTAGTTTTTAGTATAAAAAGCTAACACCACCCCAAGGGCAGGCAGTGTGCCACAAACTGTCTCGCCAGACAGACCTCCGCAGGTCAGAGAGAGAATGTAACAGATAAGAGAAAATAAACAACCTTGAAAACCAGAGCTCAGGAATCTCAACTTCTTCGGTCTCAGGGCTGGGAAAAAAGACTTTTTAATACCTCAGGAGCCACTTCTGCAACTCAGAAACCCGAGATGTACCTATGGGTAAAATTAATACAGGGAGAAGATAGTATTTGCAGCCTCATCTTCCTGAGGCAAGGCAGTTTAGTGTACTGAGATTATTGGACAATGTGTTGCACATTAGAGCTGCTTCTAATGATCAGCTGAAACCAGAGTATGTTACAGCATTTGAAGTGTGGATGTTGTTAGTTTTGTGGCAGCTCTTGGATACTGTTAAGTTAGTAATTGTCTGTCTTTGTGTCTTGACCTGCTGGCTTTTTACCTTGGTCTGTCACCTGCACAGAAGGGTACATGATTGCAGTATAACTTTGCTGTACCATAAGTACCTTAAGCTGTCCTAAGATAAGGCAGTCTTGCTGTGTAATAACAGTAAGCTTTTATGTAGCTATTCTGCCTCCTAATTTTCATGTAATGCTTATTTCAAATGTTTTGGGGCCAGGGAACTTGAAAAGCACATATTAAGACACCTTTCATCACATGTGATAATGTCAGTACTGCAGCTAAAGTCACCTCTGTAGGCCAGACAAGTGGTTATTACCTATAATCTGTGCTGAAATGTCTGTCAGTTTGGAAAATTTTGCCTTTCTTGCTTTCAGGTGAAAAAACAGCCTATAAAAGTTTTGCTGTAGGACCCATTGTGAGACAGTCTCTTTAATGAGAAAAGAGTTGGGATAATTTGCTTTTTTTATGCGTGGTATCATCTAGTTATGGTTTGGTTTATGTTTAGGGCTTAGGAGAATGCACAGTCTTTTAACTAAAAATACTGGGATTATATCCAAATATGTTTTATACAGAAATGTTATTCTGGTATTTAATTGGCCAGTGAGGTATAAAGTCCTTGTATTTTTCTATCATTGAAGGTTTTCAATATGTTGTATCTTGGCTAACTGAAAGTGTTAAATACTAGAACAACCTGGAATTTTTTACTTCTGTACTAGGTTTGAAATCTCAGTCAAAAAGAGCTGTTTCATCCACCCCTCCACGTCCACCATCAAGGCGAGGAAGAGTGATGGCAGATAAAGTTGGTACTTCTTCCTCAGGAGGAGAATCTTCCAGCAAGACCATCAGTGTTCCAGTCTTTCATCTGTACCATAAACTACTACCAGGTAACTTTAATAATACACTTTAAACATCCAAAATTATGGCCTTTTCTGTGACTGATATGTCATCAGGAAGTTGTTACAGTGGTAGTGGGCATTAGCATCTTGGATGTGTGGAGCCCTTCTGGGCTGGTAAACAGCTCCCAACTGGAAAGCATTATAACATCAGCAGCTGCAGCACTGTAGCATCATAGCAGCTGAGAAAAACCAGCAATTATGTTGATCTCCCTTGAAGTTTAGTACCTTTTTAAAAAAACTCTCAAAACACTTCCACTTTCACAAATGAAAGCAGAGTGGGTTTGAAAGTTGACTTGGGTTTTCTTCCACATGCAAGGCAGAACTGAACTGGTACCAGTGCCCTATTACTTCAGGCTCTAAGTGGGCAACCATCTTTGCATTGCTCCCTGTTGATTTGCCAGTTCAGGAATATTTCTGAATTCCATAATGTTTGTGTTTTAAAGCAACAGCATATTCTAAGCAGTTGGTCATGTTCCATGTATATCAGATATGGTATGTCAGGGTTGTCAAGCTGGTGGCAAGATTGGCAATCTCTGGTATAGAAAGAAATTGTAGTGACTTAGGTCAGGAATAAAGGACAGAAACACGGGTGACGCCCTTCATTATTATGCAGAACAACTTCTTGTCTGGATCCAGCTAATGGAATTAAGTGGTCAACTTCTGATCAAAGTCATTTCACTCAAAAATTCCTGAATTTGAAACTTGCTATCAAATTACCAGCTTTGAGTCTATCCTCTGGCAATTATTGGCAGGATCGTATACTTGGATTAAAATATCTAAAATTGATGAGCGAAACCTGGTGGGATGAGTCCAATGATTGATATGCCATGATGTGGTCACAGGCTCTTCCAGAGGGTAGGCAGATCAGGCACAGCAGGGCCAGGGAGGGGATTGTCCCACTGTGCTCTACACTGGGGCAGCCTCACCTCGAGTGCTGGGGGCAGTTTTGGGTGTCACAATGTAAGAAGGAAATAAAGTGATTAGACAGTGTCCAGAGGAGGACCATGAGGATGGTGAAGGGCCTTGTTGGGAAGCCATAAGAGGAATGACTGAGGTCGCTTGATCAGCCTGGATAAGAGGAGACTGAGCACAGACCTCAGTGCAGTTACAACTCCCTCATGAGGGGAAGAGGAGGGGCAGGCACTGATCTCTGCTCTGTGGTGACAGTGACAGGACCTGAGGGAATGGTCTGAAGCTGTGTCAGGGGAGGTTTAGGGTGGATATTAGAAAAAGTATCTTCCCCCAGAGGGTGGTTGGACACTGGATCAGGCTTCCCAGGGAAGTGGTCACAGCACCAAACCTGACAGTTCAAGGAGTGTTTTGTTGATTGGTTCCAAACTGATGGGATCCCTTTTCCCAAGAGAGCAGATGGTAAAATTGAGGCCTTAGTTTGGAGCCAGATGGTATTTATTCTGTTTGGCATCTCTGGTGCAGGTAATGAACAGCACTTGGATATGTATGTTAAAATAACCCAGGCAGAGTTTTCCTCTCTGACTTGATGCCATTGTTGTCTAGGTCAACCATTACCAGCTGAAATGACACTTGCCCAGCTTCTGACTCTGCTGTATGACCGCAAACTCCCTCAAGGATACCGATCAATAGATTTGACAGTTAAACTTGGTTCCAAAGTAATCTCAGATCCAAGCTTATCAAAAACAGACTCATTTAAACGTCTTCACACAGAGAAAGGTGAGTGTTCTTACTTTTTTGGTATACTCCTTCTAAAAATGTTTTCATTTTGAACAAAATTTGCTTTGATTTTCTTGATGAGAAATAGCATTTTTCTGTATTTTCTTGGATGATTTTCCTGAGCTTTTCTAGACAAGAGCTAAAGTTTGTGATAATGTATAAATTCATTGCCTGCCTAAATTGTATCTATAAGATGCTCCAATATGGTTGTTTTGCTATCGCTTTTCTTTTTTCATTGTAATATTGCATGTGATGCAATTATGATTGTATGGATACAGTATATTTTATTTCTTGGCACATATATCAGTTCTCTCTAGTAAGTGTTTGTGCTGGTAACAAGAGCAAACTGTATGAGTTAGAGAAGCCTGTGACCATTTTTTCTTGCGGTACCTTAGGAAGCAAAGGATGCTTTGAAAATGGGGATTTCTCTCAAGCCATCTAAGCAGGTCTTATAACTACAACTTCTAAAAACATTTAACATTTTCTAATATGATATATTTCTTGGTAATACTTCTGTTAATTGCTTGCTATCTACTTGCTGGGGAAGGGGAAAGGAGATCTATCTCAGGAATCTGTTCTGAAATATTTTTATATTATTCCTTTAGGCAAGACTTAGAGAAATGAAACTTTGAAGTTAAGGTAATTGTGATCTACTGATCATCAGCCTGCTGACACAGCATGGAATTCCAAAGTTAATCATTCAGTTATTTTAAGACAGGGGCTTCTTTCAATAACTATTCACTTAATAGTCTGTTTCTAGAAAAGATAAGAAACAGAAGTGATGAAAGAAAATTATAATTTTCTCGCTATCTGGTCTGAAATAATTATTTCATTACTCTTATGCAGTGTCTGGGTATACATATCTCTCACACTATTGACAGACATTTTTCGAATAATACTTTAGTTATGTTGTTTATTTAAATTCTAAACATATGGTAAATATTTTCCTAGTTGAATAAAACTCAAATCATTAGAGAAGGTTCAGTTTAGTAGTAAAGTTGCCTGTGAAGGCATAAAGGTCCTCTGAATTTTATTAAGTTACTGGGCACTTTTTTCTTGAACTTGAGGCAAATACTTCTGAAAATTTGAGTTTGTCATTACAAATACATTGATCTGTCATGTTATACAGCAAAATAATACTTATATTCACAATCACCACTCAGCAATAATGGAGGGTAGAGCTACTGCTTTTTCATTACTAGTTTGTAATATCTAGAGGAATCATTCTTAGATATCAATATTCCTTTACTTGCCACTTAAAGTAGACCATGGGTTTTTTGACACCATCCATGCTGGATAGATTTTATGGCTTCACATGATGGCTCTAGTGCTGCATTTATTACTATATGAGGAAAAATGTCATTTATTAACATTTTTTTCTGTATGCTTCAATGCTTTTTGTTGAGATCAGCAGTTTTCCACAGCTGAAGTGCATGCCTTCACTGAAAACTTGGAAAATACTCACTGAGGTGAAATGATTTAAATTGGTTTATAAGAAGGTGAACTAAAGCAAGGAGTTGAGAAGCATACTTAAGTGTAACTCCTTGAGTGAATATTGAAGATGATACTGTATTTGTACTCACAATGAAAGGAACTGCCTGTAGCTTTACTCCCTGAGAACTTCCTTTTCAAGTGTCTTTTGCGGTGAAGCAGCTTTCTGTGCATTATCAGCATCTCTGTGTTTCTATTTTCTTGTTTTCTTCCTTTGGGAAGGCTTACAGCTTTTTACACTGAAAAACAGAGGGGTGAGGTTTTCTGTCAAAATCTTTATTTAAAAACCATCATTATAAAGGATATCTAACATTTCTTGTGGTCTGATCAATTCATGCCATTGCAAGCAATTGAAGTGCAAATCACATTCAGCCTAGTGAGGTGGAATCCTCCTTATGTCTGGTGGAAGACAGTTCCTTGCTGATTCCAACAAGTTTGTGATGCCCTCACCCACTGTCTGTGGGGAAAAGGAGCACTTCCACAGAGATTTCTGCCTATGTCCTTTAGAACAGTAGACATCAAAGCTGTATGTACTAAAAGTGTTATGTTTGGACGTGTTCTTACAAGGATTATCCTGCTTTGAAAGTATCTGTGACCTTTTCTTAGTCTATCTATGAAAGACTTCTTCAGACAGACAGGCTTCTCATAGTCTGTGTGTTTGAAATAGGATGAATTGATGTATATATTCCTACATGTCCCTGATTTAAGGTTATTAAATCTTACACTTTGACCATATTATTCCAAAGCAGTGTGATCCTCCCACAGCATATTGGTGATGTCCTTGTAACAGGGTGCTTCTTGCATGTTTGAAAGTTGAGAATTAGGATGAGGAGAGACCCACTGTTTCCTATTCCCTTTCAAATTTGAGAAGAGACAGTTTTAAAAGATGGAGTATCTGTTAAGAGATATGTCTGCTGTTTAAATTTCTTTTCATAAGAAATTTGTTTTGGTAGCTGCACAAGTTATTCTTTAATGCACCTCTGTGTTTTTACAAGTATATAATAAAAATATATAGTATGTGTGCTATATATTTGGAGTATAACCAAGGATTATCATGGGTGTCAGACTGCTCACAGTGTGGAGAGGGTAAGACCGCTTGATCTCTCCTGCCTTTTGATGTGGCTGTACTGTGAAGGCTTGGAGAACCCCTGCATTACATTGCTTATAAATATAATCTGCAAAACAGATTTTTAGATTAATTATACAGAATATTCACTGAAGTTTGCCTGTGGTAATTAGCAAAGAGGGTTGATTTTTGATAATAAGGAATTGTGGTAGTGTTCTGTATGTTCTGTATATATTTGTGTGCACAGAACGTTCATTTTTTCTTCTGTTGTACAAGATACTAGGGTGCTTAGTCATAAACTGGGAGGATGGAAGCAAATAGAAAGTTAGAAATCCAGATCATGATTTTTTTTATGAGGAAGAATAGAATTAAATTTCATGGCTTTCACAGAGGGTCATTTTGACAGTTCACAGAGGAGATGTGAGAAGCAAAACTAATTTAAGCTTAAGATTATCTTTGCTTTCTTCAGCAATAAACTCTTTATTGGAGAATAACAAATCTACACTTCTAGATGAAGGAGTGTTAAAAAGTGTCATAACTCCAAAATTATCAAAGTCTTTAAGGCATAGATCAAATTCTGATAAAACATAAAATCCTAATAAATAACATATAGTCCTGTATAAGTAATGCTAAGTTTGACATGCATCTGCTGTCATTGGCTAAAGGTATTGCTAACACTTATATTTTCTTCTGATAGTCTTATATTCTTTTCAGATTCCTGTCTCAGTCCTTGCTTGAGAAGGAAATTCACTTTTAAATGAGGACAAAGAAATAAACACAGTATTGATGATATGTATTAATTTCTTTTTCATTTGTGTTTTTGTAGAGCATGCAGATTTACTGGGACCTTGCCCTGAAGATGAAGCCATCAGTCCTGGGGATGAGTGTATGGATGCAGTTCTAGATGAATCACTTCTTGAAACCTGTCCCATTCAGTCTCCACTGCAAGTTTTTGCAGGCATGGGTGGATTGGCTCTTATTGCAGAGAGACTCCCTATGCTGTATCCTGACGTAATTCAACAAGTGAGTAGAAAAAAATAAATGTTGGAAAACATGCTGAGAGTGTTTTGTTTCTTTGTTTGTTTGTTTAAGGACTGACACTATTTTCCTTCATTTCTCTACGGTTCAGTTCAACTTCTCAGTTATGTGGGGAAGTTTCTTTAAAAAAGGCAAGTGCATAACTCCACAGCCCTGTCCAGTTGTACATGTGCTTCTCTGTCCATGGATATGTCATAGACTGCCTGAGTAGCTGTGTCCTTGTGGAACCAAAGCAAGCTGCTTCTGTTAACTTAAAATATCCTGGAGGCTGCAGTAAAATAAAGTGACTGTTTACTATAAAGGCATACTTGCTTACCACTTAATTTTTCATGCAATTGTACCCTCATAGATATTTTTTTGGTTAAGTGAAATTCAGTTCTCAAAGCAGAGGATGTAATTTTACTATTATAAATAACAGTATAATCTAAATTATATTTATATTAAGAAATAATAGATATTATTTGTGCTTATATACTCATATGCAGAATTCTTCTGGATGCGCTGGTAATGCATCCAGAAGATGCAACATTCACAAGTGTCAATAGGGGCATTAGTGTGGAATTACTCCTTTGGCTGCTTTTCTAAGTATACACTGTTAAAAAGGGAAAAAATAACCTGTGAGTTATCCAGATTCTATTTGACTATATATTTTTGAAGTTTTTGGCTGATACTCCTAACAAGAAAGAATATTTATTCCCTTTGAAACTGAATTAATCATGAATTAAGGGTGCTATTCAGTACTCTGATTAAAATTGTGGCAACCATAGGAACTCTGTAGTGAGACTGAATAATTAGTATGCATCCTTTTTAAACAGTTCTACAAAGGCCTTAGAGGTCTAGTACCAACGCAGCTCAAAAATTACAAGTTAAGAAAAAGTGTTTACATAAACAGTAACTGTATTATGAATTCCAAGAGTGATAATGTGTCCTCTGTATTGAAGAAAACTGATATATGGAGTTCTGCAAGACGTCAGAGGTAACTTACGACCATGAGAAATTTCATTCCTTTTTTTCTTTCTTTTTCTGTAGTCCTGGGAACTTACTGTTTTTTCATTATTCTTTAGCTTGAGATATATGTTTAGATTCAAATACTGACTAAGAATTCTGTGAGCCATAAAAAAAATTAAATAAAATAATACCACACAAACTATTCAGAATGAAGACTGGTGATTTGTCCAGACCTTTAATTCTTTAATTTTACTTTTATGTATCTCCAAGTCAAGGTACTTTGTTGTCCTAATGTGAAGGTAATTGGTATAAATCCAATAAAACATGGCTTTGACTATAAATTTAGAATATGATATTCTGGATAATTTCTGTAAAGACTTTTCATATTACTCTTTTCCAGTTTAGATCAGTCTGGTGATAAGTACTAAAATTCTAAATATGATCAAATCAGTTTATCTGAATAGCATGAAAGCTTGAAACCTCTGTGACGTTTAATTGTGAGAGGGACCTCGGTATCATGATTTCATTTATAGTTTGCTTGTGTCTTGGGGCACTGTACAGCTACTACCCCCTTAAACTCTGATTCCCATCATAATGCTTGACTGCACAGTCCTCTGGTCATAAAACAGACTGTTCTGTTAGAGTATAATAGTAATAAGGTCTGCCAAATCAATCAAAAGCTCAAAAAGATCATGACTTGCTGCAAAACAGCTAAGATACCTGAAGTTATTCTTCATTTTTAAAGGCATTATGATTATTATTTCTTGGTTTTGCGATATGTAATTAAATACTAAATACTTACATTCAGTGTTTAATGTTAAAAATAAAAGGGCCATTTCTTATTTAACAGTATGGTACATAAATTAATCTTTGTACTTACTTCAGGGTAATTTGTGTCTCTTGTGCCTCTATCTTTAAGCAACACACTTTAACTGAGGATTTTAGGTTGGCAAAATATATTTGTTTGCTTGCTTGTGTAGGCACGACTTTCTAGCACTGTATTGAAAATGCAGCAAGTATTCTCTTTTCAGCCATTCAGCATGGTCACTGTATCTGCAGTGGTAGAGTATTTCATGTGACTTCTTGATTGTGTCCTACATTAAGATTGCATGTCTTTTAGATCCTTACTATAACAGAATTTTTGTTTAAGGTGTTTAACTGAATGACTGCCAAATTTCCTTGTTTCTGTTGGTTTAGGTGAGCACTCCAGTGGTTACGTCAGCCACACAGGAAAAACAGAAGGACAGTGATCAGTTTGAATGGGTTACCATTGAACAATCAGGGGAATTGGTGTATGAAGCACCAGAAACAATTGCTGCAGAACCTCCACCAATCAAGTCAACAGTCCAGACTATGTCTCCAATACCTGCACATTCTTTGGCTGCCTTTGGTTTATTTCTCCGTCTCCCGGGCTATGCTGAGGTGCTGCTAAAAGAACGGAAACATGCTCAGTGTCTGTTGAGATTGGTGTTGGGAGTTACAGATGATGGTGAAGGAAGTATGTGCTGTAATTATTACCTTTCTTTGTAGACCACAGATAGAGCATTTGAATTAAATTTATTTGCACTGTATTGCTTTTATCAGGAAGTTAGAATTGGTTTGTGCAGAAGCGCGTTGCAGGCGTCTTTGATAAACTATTGTCTCTATTACATTCTGTCTGGCAAAGTTTTATCACAATCATCAGTATTCCAGGGTTCTCATCTCATGTCAGAGTAATTGTAAAATAAGCACTGATAAAACCTACAATGACACTGTCAAGAAAACTGCATTCAGAGACAATTATTTGAGTAGCTGGAAATGCTCAACTAATTGAGCAAAGATCGTGTAATTCTACAACCAAATGCAGAATAATATGGATAAGAGCAAAGCCACAACAGGTGTAGAGTAAACCACTGAATAATACTGTTTTAGAAAAGGAGAGTAAGATCTCAAGATTATGGTGATTAAATTGCCTAAACAGAAGCTCTACCTTGATGGTATGAGTTCAGAGGGAGAAATGGGATATTTTTCAAAGAATAAACGGACAAGCCAGGAAAAAAATTGTTGTCAGTGTCTTTGCAAATGAACCTGTAATTCTGCATATAGTTCTAATATTTGTGTTTCTTATTGTTTTGAAAAACTGGAAGAATGTGTATGAAATATGTTTCCATATGCTTAAGGCATTTCCTTTCACTGGGTATTGTGTAGTGGTGCACTTGAGCAGTGTCAGGTTTACAGTTGAATTTGATCACAAGGGTCTTTTCCACCCTGCATGATTCTATGATTATGACTTTGAAAAGAGTGCTGGTTTTTCTTGGCTGCAATCATAAGTTAGTCTCTATTTAGCACTCCGTAGAGGGGGTGCAACATGGACCCCATAAGACCAGAAGAAAAACCAAGAATCTCATTTGCCCTCCCTTCTGCTTATTGTTTTATTTCTCTGGTGTTTAGGTGCAGGACGATGATAAACTGGGCAATAAAAATTCAGTCTAGCTGCTTACACCCACCTAATTTGAGTGGTAAATAACTGAAGAACTCTACACAGTTTCTAGAGTAGTCCCAGTTCCTTACTACTGCAGACAATTTTTATATCCTTTTTTTTCTTTTTTTCTGATAAAGAGACCTTCAGAATTTGGGTTGCTTTATTTTTTGTGCGTGTGTTCAGCCACTGCTGCTATTGGAATACCATTCCAGAATGTAATTTTCTTGATGGGTAGGGTACTTTAATTTTCTGCCTATATTTATTTGTATGCAGTTTGTGGCCAATAGCTCTTCTTTCTTCAATGCATTTGTTGACAGGAATTACATTCCTTTGTTTTAACTGGACTAAATAGCCAATTTCTCTTTTTCCTAAGCCAAACATCTGAAATTAACTCTACAAAATGTGGGTTCAGTTGTACACAGTAATCCACATTAGTTTTCTGTATATACTATTAATATCTTCCTTTTTTGTTGGAAATGTAGCTGTTCACACATGTAGAATCTCATTCCTTTCTTGCATAATATGAAGAGCTGCAATTATAAATCTATGGCTTATAGATTTAAAACATGGATTCAGTTGTCTTCAAAGATAAATAATGTGCAAATGTTTAGATTTTCTCCTTTTTGATTTGGCTATGCCTGCAGTTATGGAATTCAATCAGATGGGCTTATTTCCCCGAAGTTTTTGATTTTATTTGTGAAGATCCCAGTCAGAGGACTTTTGATTCCTTCTTGTTACTGTCTTTGCAAAGAGTATCAGATAGATATGAATTAACACGTGTGTGTATATATATATGTAGATACATATACACACAAATACAGACATATTTATTTAAATCTCTGGATGATGATATAGCTGATAAACTCTTAAGAATGAGAGAGAAAATAAAATACTTAAACTAGGAGGCAAAATTCTGGACAGAGTTGGCCATTTTAAAGTATTTCACTGTTTGAAGCCTCTCCAGTTTCAATTGTCTCTCTTTAAGTACACACTAGGAAGGAATTGTGAAATGTATTGTTAAATACAGGAAAGAAATTGAGACGGTTTCCCATATCTGCGTGTGTTGCATTAATAGATCACTCCATTATTTGAAGTGTGGTTTTTAAAAGAAAATTTTTGCTCATAATACTGAGGGGTTAAAAATTTTAAGTAACTGTAGCACAAAATTCATACATGTAACTCATCTTATTAAAATTATGTTAGTATTACTAACTTCAATAGAAATTGAAAATTGTGTGAGTATTACAACTTCAGTAGAAACTTCCTTTGTGTCAGTGCATTAATTCACACTTTGGGCACATGAATACCAAAAAAAGGGATCCTACATACGATAAACTACTGCTGCTTATCAGCTGAGCTGCTATTAGCTGATCACGTGCTAGCTTTACCTTGCTGTACTTGGAATGATTAAAAATACATACGTATTAAAAAAAAAAGAGTCCAAACTACTTTCCTCCCTGGGAATGGCAAATCAGATTTTTAAAATTTGGTTCTTTACCAAATCAAATAAGGAAACATTCTTTCTTCCACACTCTCCTCATAATGAAATTTTTCTTTGAAGAGAAACATAGTATGAGATAGCTTTACTGTATGTGAATGCTTAAGTCCTTAGGAGATTTCTGTCTGTTCATAAGCCACTGCCGAGATTAATAGGCTGTATTGAGCTGCTGCGAGAAGCCGTGGGTCTGATGTTTCCCTCCTCCTCCCCAGGTCACATCCTGCAGTCCCCCTCGGCGAACGTGCTCCCGACCCTGCCGTTCCACGTGCTGCGCACCCTGTTCAGCTCCACGCCGCTGACCACCGACGACGGCGTGCTGCTGCGGCGCATGGCGCTGGAGATCGGTGCCATCCACCTCATCCTGGCCTGCCTCTCCGCCCTCAGCCACCACGCGCCCAGGGTGCCCAGCTCGAGCCCCAGCCAGGCAGAGGTGAGCTTACCAGCACGGGCTCTACCGCTCTGCACGTGCTAAGGGTAATTTCCAAAAGAGAATCGCCTCGCTTTCGTTGCAGCCTGATTTTGGCAGACTTTAAAAATCATTGTGGAGTGCTTGGTTAGGTAATTGTCCCCGCGTGTTGCAAATAAACATCGTAATTGTGGAAGTAGGCTTTTCGTGACAGTAGGAGAAAGAAGACTTCCCTTGGGGCATTAAGGTGTGTTGCGGTGCGTCTCAGGATACCCCTGGCTTCACCCAGGTGATTCCCTGCCAGGCTTGTCAATCATTCCTCCTTTCCACACTCTGACCCCGGATGAGTGCTGCCNATCAGCTCCTTTCCTTCACCCTCGCTTTGAAGCCTCTCAGTGGAAGGTAAACCTGAGCTCCTGCATGGCTGGATTTGTCTCCAAGCCCTTCTCAGCTGTAACATCCTGGTAGCCCGTGGTGCCACTGGCGTGAAAACACCAGTGCTACCACACAGGCAAACAGTGAGGGCCAGCCAGCACAGGCACAACCTCCTGGGAATGTTGGACCAAACACCAATAAAGGTGTAATCAGTTTCTTTTGCAGGACCTTCTTTTTCAAGGCAGGAGAGGCATAATGCTCAATGAATGGTGGTTCTTTAATACCTGTTGCATAGTATGACCTTATTACCTTGTTTAACATTCTTCATCCAGACTTCTGGTTACAAACTATTTCCTTTCAAATGCTTCACTACTATAAATTAGTTGTGAAAATTGATCAATTAATGCAGTGACTTTTGTTATAGTCTTTATATTGATATTTAGAAGAGATCTAAAGACAAAAATTTTCCACAGTATTCAAGATCTCAAATTAATCTCCAAAATTTGCCTTTTTTCAAGGTATTTTCCATGTTATACCACCATCTATTCAGAATATGTATATTCTGAATTTTGGTTTTAGAACTGTAAGTTACCAATTTCTGCATAACGTACCAGTTGTCCATAAAAGTATTCTTAAAAACCATTAATGGCTAACCCTCTTTAGCATTGTTTTGGTAGAGGCTTGCATGAAACAGTTCCTGGTGGCTGAATATGGATTAGTATCTGCAAAATATAGGGCTGTCCATATTTTAGCAGCTCTGATAGTGATGGAGGGTTGAGCAAGCAAGAGATGAAGCTGTGCCTGAGAGTAATTCACCTTAATGGCTAATGAGATTCAAGGGGAAGCTGAGACATTCTACTTCTAATGGGGTGTCAGGCTGCTGGCACATTAACACCTTAGCATTTTAGCATGTTTGGAGGGAAAGGGCAATTATTAATTCTTATTTCTGCTTCAGTGCTACCATGACCCCTTAAATAGCTTGCTTTCTCATAATTCATATCTTTCATGTGATAGATGGCAACTTGGAACTAGAGATCCATCAGGCCTGCACTGAGGCTTGTATTTCTGGGGCCGGGTTCTCCCTTAAGTGCTTTAATTCAGTGCTCATGACAGTCCCCTCTAGAGTGTTAAAGGCACAACATGTTCATGAGTGATGTAATGAGTAATGTCTACATGAAAATAACCACACAGCTGTTTCATCACCAAGACACATTACATTCCCTGTGTAAAAGTTAAAAGATTATTCCAGACTACTGTCAGTATGATACTTCACAGGTGACAATTTCTCTTACCATTGCAGTCTGTTCATACATAGTTTCTTTTCTTTCATGTGCAATCTTTGACAAAGTCAAAGGTCCGAAGAAGATGTGAACAGAAAATGAAACTTTTCAGAGCCATAAAACAAATATTGCATGATGTGATTTCCAGCTGATTGTCACCAAGTAATGAAAGTAGCAAGCCACTTATTTAGGGTGCTAAATATGTAAATAGGAAAACATCAGTTAAAAACTGCTAATCAGAGTTTTTTCTATCCTTTTCACCAATGACCTGCTAAAATTCAAAAATTATTGTAAATATTTCCACATTACTTCATGAGGGCTAAGCAATGTAACATTTGAGTTACATTACTGAGGCAGGCCATTGGTAAAAGCTGTACAAGCACTGTTAGAAAAATGTGCTCTCAGAAAATTTTAAGGATGAGTAACTTCTTTGCTCTTGCCTAGAGAGGAGGAAGTGTGTATTTTAATGCCTTGGTGATCATGTGTCAAAGCTATATATGTAACTTACTCCTCTAGCTATTTTGAAGCATTTATTCAAAATCAACAAATACTTGAGCATCTTAACATTTCAGTTCTGTTCTCTTGATAATATTTCTACTCCCATCCCGTTCATCTCATTGTGTTGCTAGACTTGGCTAGGTTCTAAACAGCAATAATTACAGAGCTGTGATGTGTAGAATGATATTGATTAAGTAGCATTTTAATACCTCTGATCATTTAAGCAGTGATAATATCTTAAAAGAGAATAATGAAGGGCTTATTCAATTATGGTCAAATTGAAGAACTACTTTCAACAGTTTACTTCTGACCTTTACTAGAACTCCATGTATGTGGCAGTCTTTCCTATGGAAAGCTTTGAATTTCACTGGATTCTGATGATATCTTTAGAAAGTTAATAAACTGGGATTATATTCTTTTGCTTAACAAAGGCTTTTTAAAGATAGCGCTACTAAGATGAAATCATGAAAGAATTGTGATTTTTTTTTTTTTTTTTTACCTTAGCCGCAGGTGTCGAGTACACACAATACTGCATCAACAGAAGAACAGCAATTGTACTGGGCTAAGGGTACAGGCTTTGGAACAGGCTCTACAGCTTCAGGATGGGATGTTGAACAAGCCTTGACTAAGCAAAGACTAGAAGAAGAGCATGTGACCTGCCTTCTACAGGTGTGTAGTTATGAAATTTTGATTGAGAGGCACTTAAAGCATGAATAATAAAACTGCAGTTTTGTCAGTCACACAGAGAGTAATTAAATATTTTGGGCAAAAATTATTTGCAAACTGTCTAAATGGAAAGTTACATAGATTGTATTTTGAGCAAGGCTGTTTACAGATGTCGCTAGGCTGCTGAATAAAAGACTTGGGTGTGAATTCTGAGGAGAAAGCGAGCAAGGAGGTGTCCCAGTGCATTTCCCTTGAGCTATCACACACCTCTGTCAAAGGCACTGCCCTCAGTCAAAAGTAAAGACTACCCATTGAAGGAGAAGGGTACTGGATTTTGTGTGCCAAACAGTGTTATCTATTTGTTTCTTGCATACTTTTACTCTACTTTAAGGAAGTGCCCATAGTTGATGCTGGTGTCCATGAATGTGTTATGCCAATATAACAAAATCTCACTCTTACATACTAGAAAATCTTGAATGTCTCAATCATGTGACAGTAGTAGTTCTCCAATAAACATCTAGATCTTAGTAAAATTCTGATTTCTTCTAAATACCTAAGAGGAAGAAGATCCTGCATAATCAGGCTTTTCAGTCCATTATAAAATCCAACCAATCCCTCTTATCTTGGATCAATGTAGGTAATATAAGATTGTATCTAGTCATCAAAGGTTTAATTCACAGAACCCTCGGCTGAAAAGCATTAGCTAACCTGCTGGGGTTAGAGCACCAAAGGGATGAAATTTTAAAAATGCCCACACCCTGATGAAGGTACCGTTTTGATACACAGTTATTTTAATTACTATAGATTACATGGCACAATCATCATACCCATTGCAAAAGTACAGTGAACAAAATCTGAAAACACTTTTATGTGCAAGAAGGAGGAAAATCACCTAACTTACTCTCAGGGAAGCTTCCAGGCAGTGTTCTGTGTTCTGCCAGGGAGAGGTTTAGCTATGAATGTGGTAAGTCATGAAGTAAGGAGGCATTTGCTAAGGGCACTCAGCAGTTGAAGGAAGTAGCATTTTGCTGAACCTGTCACTCAGTTGTACAGCAGACTTCCCTTAGTCCCTGCTCTAGAAAGGTTTAGAGAAATTCTGTTGTACAGAGTGCTAATAAGATGCTGCAGCAAAATACCATGGGTAAGGGGGTTAGAACAAAGAGTGAGGGTGAAAGAAAAGAGACTGAAAAGGCGGGTAGAGTTCCTGGGACTTCAAGCAATAGAGCTTGTCAAGGCTCAGAGTTACTTAGTTCGAGAGTATAGCTGCACAAATCAGACCCAGGGAAATGCTTATATCTACAACACCCAGCAAGGGCCTGTGAATTCAGCCACAGCTGCCCTTGGGACAGGCAGGTGTGCAGTCAGGAGGTGCCTTCCCATCCCACCATGGCCAAGGGGAAGGCTGCCCTTTGTTTATTCACGTAAGAGCCGTGCTCATGAGTAGCTGTTCCTCCAGGCAACTGCTGTGCTCACCATAACTTACTGTTTCATCTGTAAACTCTGAAGTCCCATCCCAAGGGAAGTTGCAAAAATATCTGAAGCATATGCAGTTGAAAAAAAGAAAACTCCTACTCCTAGTTGGTGTACTTAGTGTTCTAAAATGAAAAGGACTGGTTAGCTGCAGTTCTCAGTGGTCTGAGCTGACAAACTCTTGCTTTGAGTAACTCCAGCAGGTTTGTCAAAATTCATATTAATTTATCTCCTAAAATAATTCAGAATTATAATAGTTATTCAATTTTATCATTAGCCTAAGTTTGAGTAATCTAATAACTGTATAGAAATTCTTCTGAAACGTCTTCGAACCTGCTGAAATAAATACCAGAACTGAATTCACAAAACAGGGAATTAGGGAAGTGTTAGGGCATCTATCTTAAGGAAAGTCAAAGTTCTTTTAACTGAAATAAATCAGTTTTGATTAAATACTTTGGTGTATTTCAGGTTCTTGCCAGTTACATAAATCCTGCAGGGAGTACCTCAAATGAAGAGACTCAAACAAGCCATGAGGGGAGAGGCCAGAACAGCAGCGCCCTTCCCTCCGTTCTCCTCGAGCTGCTCAGCCAGTCCTGTCTGATCCCAGCAATGTCCTCGTACCTCCGCAACGACTCAGGTAACCTGTCCTTGCCTCCTTCAAAAGCAAAGCTGCCTCACTTCTGCCAAACCAGTCTCTGTAGAAACAACAGGTGGTTCTTGCTACTCCCAGTACCCCTGCCAGTTGAGAATTTTACTAATGGAACATTCATGTGAGCCTTGGGAAACAAAATAAAATAGAATCATCAGGCAGAATCTTGTTGAAATGCTCACGTTTGTTGCAATAGCTCTTTAAATTTGAAGTTCAGTTCTTCAGTTGTTGAAACTAACAGGAAAATGATGTTTTCTTCTGAAAAGTTTACATGTTAGTTCTACAGAAGTTATGCAGGGGAAAGGGGTACTTTATACAAGACTATGAAATTTACTGCGAAGAAAAATGTTAATTTTAAAGAAAATTGAGGAAATGCATGCCTGAATTGGGTAAATGTTGTGCATAATAGGGCAATTCTACTTCAGTCAAAGCTTTTTTTCTTATTTAGGAGGTACAAAAATAAGCCTCTTACCAGAACTATAAAATATTTCAAGTATAAGTGAACAACTAAATTGTTGGGCTTTTAAAAGCATAAACAAATTAGTTCTGTAAGTTCATCAAATTTCTGCTCATAATTTTAAATCAAAGATGCTTTGATAGGTTTCATTTGGTATGTTGTACCTTGCTGGGGAAACCATTTCAGTTTTATAAGGGGGTGTGAAGCAGTATGAACTAAGCAAATGCCTGTGCGGAACTGATGACAGAATCAGCAGACTGGGTTTGTGATTTATGTTCAGTCTCACTAGATGACAGGCTGTGCTATGGAGATGAGCCTTAGGTTGGATTTTTATTAAGTTACTTTGTTTATAAAGATGGATTTAATGCATAAGTATCTGGAGGAGTTGTTCCAAATTGGAGTAATTTGGTTTTGGAGCTTATTTTGCCTGCTCTATTTTTGGAGCAGCTGATAAATGTATTTGTCACATTACTGCAGTTCTTTGGGATGCCAGTTGGAGGATGTGGTGATGTGAATTCATGAAACAGTGTTACAACTCTGTGAATTACACCTTACATTTTATGTTAGAGGTAAAAGAGAAATCATCCCTTTCTTAAGTGTTTACAAAGCTACCTAGGACTAAAACAAGAATGTGGCTCTTTTAGTTTGTACTAACTAGGGCATTACATAATCTTGTATGATGGAATGGAACTAGTTCAAAAAGTCTGCTGGGGTCTTACAGTAAAAATAAAAATATGAAGATCTTTCACTTGCTAGTCTGCAGTTTGACACCTCACCCTAATTTTGCAATGAATTTGTTGGTTCTGTTTTGCACATATTGCAGTGAGGAAAATGAACTCATGATAGACCAAGCTCATTATTGCAATTGAAAATACAATGTAAAACAATCAAGGAAATGATAAAGTAAAAGAGTAAAATAATCTTTCTAGCAGATACTCATCAATTCTTTTTTGTTGAGGAAGAGTCATTAAAAGGCCTGGCAAAAATGCCATGTTATCTAAAGGATGAAGCAGTTGGTCCTGAGTTACAGATGAATCACAGCTGCTGAAATTGCTTTTTGCTGTTTTCAATAGAAGAATGTATCTGTCTGTGTAAGTCACCTTTAACTGGGAGAGAACAGTCAGATACTGTGATTAGAGATGAGATATGTGGCTGGTGGCAAGAAGTTCAGACTAGTTTGGTTTTCAGGGACCATTTGTTTTCCCAAAGTACAAAGGAAAGGCGAAGTTTTGGTGAGACGTGTTCATTTTAGGTATGTTTTGCACTGCAGAACTACGGCTGTTTGTGGTTGGCAGGAGGTGTTGAAATGTTGTGCCTGTGCATTAACAATTAACAAAGAGTGAGCAATCTGGCAGTTAAACTGTATTAAAGCAAAGCAAAACCTTGCTTTTCAGAGAAAAAAATGAAAACTTCTCTTCGTTGACAAGTTCACAAAGAATGGGGTTATTTCTATTGAAATTTAGAACTGTAAGATCTGAGGATTGTTATCCCTTGATTGATCCAAGCAATATGAATGTTTCCTGCTGTACTTGTTCAAAAGTCTGTATAACACTATAATGAACAGTGCTTTCCCAAATTTAGAAACAATAACTTTGCAAAATTGCATCAAACAAGCTCCTCTTTGGAAGCACAGTAGACAAGCAGTATGAAAGGGAAATGTGCAAAAGGGGTGACTTCTGGAAAGAATGTCTTCTCTTTGTTAATATTTGAGCCAGATGCATTTAGTTGGGAAGGAACCCCTGAAAACAGTTTGTCTTAGTGATAACAAGGCATAATTCCAGTGCAATAATTACTGTTGAGTTGAAAGGCAGATAATTTTCACATTAATGAGTGCAAGTTGCACATGATGCTGGGGCTCTCGGTGTCACTGACACCAAGTGTCAGGAGACACACCTAACACAAGAGAGGCAGGTTGAGAAGCTCTGAGCTATGTTAGGCTCTGGTACAGTACTTGTAGGACTGAAAAATCCACTTAATGTGTTAATAGTTCAAACATTTCAAATACAGAGGTTACTTTTTTAATATGACTACCATTTTTTTTATTTTTTTAAATCTTAAAAAAATATTAAAAATACCAATGCAATGTAGTAGAACAGATTTGAGTAATTCCTGATAGAGCTTTATCTGATTTCAAATTTACCTGTCCCTTCTTTAGCAGGGCTGAACAGGAGCCTAGGGGAGAGTAGGAAGGGGAACAGCATTAGTGGTAATGCACTTGTATATGGTATTCTGATTTTCAGACGTGCAACTTCAGCTGTCAAAATGTGCTTCTATATGGAAGAAGCAGGTAGCTTTCTTCTTCCTGTAACATGCTAGTCTGAGAAAATAGGATACTGCATATAGAATGCTAACACAATGTTCCTGGGTTCTGGCACCCAAGCAGGAACAAGCTGTACCCAGCACAATGGTGACAGAAATCAGCGATTTTCAGCAGCTCTGTGACTTTCTCAGATTCAAATGTGTATTAGTGGGACCAACTGAAGGTTACCTTTCTGCTGAAGGAGTTCTGCCAGATTTTAGGTTTTGTTGTAATTGTTGGAGTAACAATGGTCTTCACCTAAGTGTGTACATCTGCCATACACGTAAAACGAAGGGGGAAAAAGGTTTTGATAAAGAAATATGTGCCATGAAGCTGCAGGCATGCTCTTACTTTCCATTGCACAGTAGGCTGGTAGCTCTCTGGTAATATAAGACAGACTGTATTCTGGTATTGATGTGAATTTTGTGTTTTGCTTGCACATGTTCAATACAGGTCTTGGCAGATCGGCCTGTGTCACAGTTGTAAATCTATCTAGGTTTTTTGTTGCTTAAGTTTATTTTGGCATTCTGCTTAGTTTGCCCAAAACATACATGGACTAGATTGTTATCCATACAGTTCTAGACTAAAGGACTATTGATCAGACAAGCAGTGCTCACATAACATTTAGTCTTTTAGAAACGTCACCTTGAACCAGATCAGTACAAACCAGATTGCTCTGCAGCTTCATCTGCATCAAAGTGAGGTGATTGTGAAGTCCTTGAAAATTGTGAACTGACGACTTTAATTAATTTCTGTAATGCTTTTTTCTTGTAGAGAAGGAAGGTTTGTCTGTCTTTGAAGAACTTCCCTTAGTATGCAAGATAGTTCTCGTCATAAGGGGCAGTAGCTGCTGTAATCCTCAGCATTTCTTGATCCTTTTTTTAGTGTTTGTTTCATGTCTTGTTCTGACATTACTGTGGCTTTTATTATCTTTAATTTTGTAAATGAAAAAAGTTTATTTTTGCAACATGGTGAGATTTTTTATTATGCCTATGTTTGTTCCTAATACTAAATCATATTTACATTAGTAAAATGGATGTAGTTTTTAACTTCTGTATCATGATACATCCAGCATGTATCCATATATACGCACATTTCACACCATAGCCTGTCATGTATACAGCACGTTTCATTTGAAAGAATTTAGGGACTCTTTAAAATATGTGAACACTTCTCTTCTTGAACAAAATGTGCAGCAATAAAATTTGCACTGTACAACAAGAGGTTCCCTGAAAACGTGTGACCATACATGACTGTCTTGAAGGTCCAGATTTTGGTGATACGAGTAAGAGTTATTTGACTGATAAGGTTTTGGAAACTATTACAGTCTAGTATTTGCAAGTGGGAGAGCAGAAAGCAGTATTTATAATAGTCTTTGTCGCTAACAAGATTTTATAGAGACAAGGCAGTGGAAAGAAATCATGAAACAGAAAGAAAATCAAGTGACTTTTAGAATAGGGCAGGGACTGTCTATTTTTTTAATAGATTTGAACAGTTAGAAGCCGAGTGAAGTTGGGGTTTGTCAATACCACAATATTAGATTGTCTCTTGATATTAAAAAATACAATTTTGTACTGGTTTGTCCTTAAATTAGTATCTAGCAAACCCTAAGATGACTTAGACTTGTTTAAAGCCAAATATCAAGAGAGTTTTGTTACCACGTTTTCCGTGGAAAACAGGTTGCAGAATTCTGCTTGAATTCTTGTTTGAATTTCCAGGCTTACAGGAAGCAGATGATAATGCAATTTTAGCTGGGGTTTTCTTGCATGAGCCTTTCTTAGGCAACTTTCCTTCTTTGGTGGACAAAGGCGCTGTGTGATGTGATCAGCATAGCTTGCAGTGTTACATGGGCTTAGTCTTCCCTGGGTTTGACTGCTGAGAACAGATGATGCATTTCTGTGGGAGAGCTTTGCTAAAAGGATTGTCTTTACTGACCAGCATCCTTCACTTGATAAGAGTCCAGTATTTGCTTGTAATGCACCTTTCATAGTTTACAAAGTACTACCACATCATGGCCTTGTGGATTCATTAACGTTGTGCTGCTTTATCCTGCTGCCAAATATCTCATTGTGAATTTTTCTAATAAGTACTGTACACAAATCTGTTGAATGTGAACATGCTGCATTCTTTTTTCTGCCTCTTTTGATGTACCTTTGTTAGTTGAGTCCATTGAAGTCATACTGTTCAGGCCTCAGACCATGAACTGCACTAGTTGCTCTGCTGAAGATAGAGTATTTCTTTTCTAGCAATCACACTTATTCTCAAGGCATTACATGGTGTTGTTTTACTTCCTGCCAAGTAATCCAGTCCCATTGAACTGTACTCTGGGGCAGGTACACTGAGCTCTTTATTCATCCATCACTGAAGGTGTGACGGTACTGCTGCAGTGTAAATGTTGAATCATCGTGTAACAACCCTGCTTTTCCCTAGACTGTTGATTTTTTACTGTGTGTAATGAGAGGCAGTTGCTATTAATATATTTTTTGTTGATGAAATTCTTAAGCATATATTGGATTAAATGTGTAAGTGCCAAAGCTGTTTATTAGAGCTCATTTAACTGAAGTAAGACTTATGTCCATATGAGTATAGCCCACAGGTATTACCTGTTAAGAAAGAGCATCAGCTTGCTGTTTTAAAACAAAATGTAACTTGTATGCTGAGGCAATTTAATGACAATGTTACCCTGTGACTTCCCTCTAAGGGTCAAAGCCTTTGCTACAAATAAATCAGAAGTACAGCGGCAGTTTAGATAGATAGCATATAATTACTGAAATTAAAAATTCTCTTAGCCTTCATTAATGTTAATGAGCTCATTCATTGGTAAAAGAGTCATGCTGACCCTTTGCCACATTTAGTTATAATTTTGGGATTGGTTTTTGTCTGTTTTGCTGCTGGAGAGCTTACAAAAAGAAAAGGTGCAGTATTTCATGTAATGCTGATGTATTAGTTGAATCGTGATTTCGAGAAGAGAGCTATGCACTGAAATGATACAAAGTAAAGCTGTTTATTTATTTCACAGAATTGACAAGTTTTAAATAACTTCAGAATCAAAATAAACAGCAGTAATTTCTACCTGAATTTCACTTTTCAGGTTCTTGTAATCTTTCATTTCAGATACCTATCTCAAATATCCTGGTATTATGAGATTAAATGCAATAATATCCATAAGTACGCAGAGATAAGAAGTACATTGAAAAAATTAATAATGGTAATATCTGTTCTGTAGTCGTAAATAAACATTAGTAACCTGCATAAGTCTTCTAGAATGTAGCTTAGTTTTACAGAATGCTTTGGTGCTTCATATACTGAAAATAAGTATGCATTTAATAGAGACTTGCTGAAGACTGTGGCTGGCGAATAAATTTTCTTGTCTGCATGTGCTTCCTTCCAGTGCAGCCTCAGCTCTGTTTATCATTTCTTCTAGTTGAGCTAGTATTGATTCAGAGTTGCAAAACCAGAATATACCATCTTCTACCTCATTTATCCATAAAACAGTGTTACAGCATGTTTCTGCTACTGACTGAAATATCATTGCCAAATTCATTCTCTTATTCATCCTTATTTATTCTCAAATTCATCCCTGACCTAATTCTATGCATATACTGGTTTCAAAGTGACTTCCAGAGGCTCAGTTGGTTTAGCAGTTACCAAATTCTATACACTAACAAGCTATCACCAATATAAGGGATGTATTCCTTCATGTGTCATTTTAGGGAGGGACTGGATGTAGTTTTGTAGCCTAGAAGAAACTGAGCTGATAGTCAGAAATGCAGCTGCTCTGTTGTTCCTCTGTGGCACAGGAAATAGTAAGAAAAGTATTTGTTAAAATCAGGTATTTTTTTACTTTTTTCATGTTATTTGTTTAATGAGTTTTTTTATCCTAAGCTCTCAAAAGTAATTTTCATTATAAGGTACATGTGAGATACATTCATGTATACAAAAACTTCTATGGTCTCAGACTGTCTGCAGCTTTGGATCTAGTTTAAAGGCATATGTAGATTTAATTAAATATGTGGAGTTAATTTCACTGATTTCAGTTGCCAAATGATATGTTCTGTGAATATGCCTAAGAGTTGCAATTCTAGGCCTCAATCATAGGCAGTGGAAAAAGGGAAAATTTCTTTAGGACCTGGTCCAGAAAGGGAGAGTACAGTCTTCTGGACAAAGGTTAAACCTGTTTTCCATGCAACACTGTGTGAATCCTTGCATGATATATTTTACTTGAAAATAAGCATCAGGGTAAAAACATGAGAATTGTATTTGGTTTCTGTTAAACACATTCTGAAAATGGTGATATAGAAAATGGAATTTAAGGTATTTTTCATTTAGATAATATATATTAATTTATCATTGGAATTACTAATATGTCTTTAAAAGAAGTACTAAAATTATTCTTTATATTTTCACACCACTTGAAAGTATTTTTAATTAGAAAAGTACATTGTCAGTATAGCATGATAATTTCAAATACAGATTTAGTAAAGGCAAGAAAACCTAACCTTTTTCAGCTTTCCACAAGACTAACAAAAAGGCTGCAGAATATAGTCAATAGTTAAAATTTTATTTATAATGTTACAACTTCTAGTATAACAGTGTTCCTGTTTCCACACTTATATACATTAGTGTAAGTTTTAATCCTAAATTATGGTGACCTAAAAATAAAAAACCCTTTTGCCTGTTTTCTGCTCTCAGCTATGAACAGACATATTGCACAAAACCATAGGAAGCATGGGACTTGCTTATAGTTACTTATATATTTAGTTTATCCCTTTCTATGTTCTGATTATTTTCAGTGTTTGCCTACATTTTTGTCTTGCATGTTTGCTGGCAATAAACCAGTGCCGTCTCTGGTCCTGCTATTCACATTTCATCTGTTACCAACGAGAAGTTGCATTTGGTCTGCCTTCATTTACGTAATTTAGCACCCTAGCTGGGCTCAAAGGTACACTTTGCAGTCACTGATGCAGCACCCTTCGCCAGACACTTCACTCTGGAATGTTTCTGATGCTCTTTTCAGAGAGTGGTGGGGTTTTTGCTTTAAACTTAGAAATCATCCTTACCATTGCAGGTCTTTGCACTTTGTGCTGTACAATTGATTTTCAAAAATGTCATCAAAGTGTAGTGTAGATGTACACAAAAACAATAACAAATAAATTGAGCACAGTTCCAATAATCCCAAGCAGTGCTAAAATAGATTCTTCTTTTTCCTCTTTCTCCTCTTGCCTTTTTACATCTTCCAGTGTTGTGATGGCAGAGGTCCCCATTTTTCCTGCAAATACCTTCACCAGTATTCTGGCAGCTAGCTAGAAAAAAGAAAGCAAATGGTAAATCTGGTCTGACAAACATGCAAGCTTTGATCTTTTTAAAAACAGTTCTGTAGCTCTTCATACAACATTTCTTAATCCTACGTTTATTGAGTTGTATTTGTCTTTTGTTTTCTTTTTGTATGAATATGTCCATGTTAAAAATAAATGTTCTGTAGGTACAGATTTGATAGGAGTGAAAAATAGCTTGGTGCTTCAAGCCAGTTAATAGGCTTTATTACAAAAGACATTTAAAATCTAGCCAGCTAATTTGTTTCCTTATAAAAATGATACTGGTGGAAACAAGTATGTGAGCATTGTCAAATACTCTATAATGCCTGGGGAGATTATATTCATTTTCAGCTTTTCTTAAGTATTTAACTGCCACATAACAAAAACAGTTGAAAATACTCATGCCTGCTATTTTCAAACATGGAAAATATGCCTCCTTAACACAGTATCACTGCTGTTTTTCACCACTGAGCCTCAAGTAGGCAATTGCAAGCAAGATCTTATCCTTTTTCATGTATGATAGATCAGCTTTTGGACATCCATGCAACAGTAAACATTTAACAGAAAATGTCTGTCTCTTCAAATATAAAGGTGGTTGTTTTATATGCTGATTATTGCAGTATGCCACAGGACAGTAGTAGTTTTATAGTAGCAATGTTCTGTGCAATATCAGAATCCGAGTAGACATTTACAGATGCATATATGATTTGTTGTTTTTTTTGGTTGCAGAAGTGAGGTTGACAGGTCGTTTCTGTTACTTAGCTGCTCTTGTACTCTTAATTTACAGTCAAATATCCTCTACAAACATATTTCCTGTAAAATCATGTTCATTGATGACTGGGATGTTGATGTTATATGTAATCTGCTATGCTGTTTTAGCTTTATTGATCAGAAATTTGCTGGAGATAGTTCAGATCACTCCAATTTACTGAAGATATACAATCATTTTATAGTGCAATAGCATCTTCCCTTCCTGGCAATCGGCTTTAATCATTAGAGATTAACGTATTTCTGCTGTGAGTCTAATTAATGTCATCAGCTCAGAGCACATCTTACAGAAAGGTTAAAAAAAAATGGTATTTCTTACCCTACATTGCATCAGGAATAAAATGTCATCAGACATGCTTCTTACTCGTCGATTCAGTGGCAAGCCAGGCTTTTATCTTCATGAAGGGGCTGCTCTCCTCTCTCAGACAGACCAGATAGGAGCATGAACAGCTTCTTGATGAAGAAGTTTATCAGTGAGGGTAATAATGTTGCAGAATCTTCCAAATGACTGGTATTCTTTTTCAGTAATCCATTAAAGCAAGTGTAGTCGAAAAAACAGTAAAGCTCTTCCTCATAATGATCCTCACTGTTGACTAATTCTCATTAAAATTGAGGCTTTTTTTCCTTAGCTGATGCAGAGAAACAAAATGCATGCTGTTCTGTTTTGTCTTTAAAAAAAATACAAACGGCTCCTGGTTTTATTCAGTTATAGTTAGTTATTTATTAAGACTTCAGGAACAGCCAGCCTTTGATTTACTCTTTGTGGCAGCCGTCTGAAGAGGCTTTCTCACGTTGACATGCTGTAATTCCAAATGCAGCAAACTACGTGCAGTCACACTATGTAATTTTAGTCCAGCCTGAAGAAGGATGAAAAGAGGTCTGCTTTGCTGGCAGTAGTGTGAACGCTGTCACACACCTGCATTCAGAGCCTCTGGAAAGAATTCCAAGGTATTCTTCGGAGCATTGCATAACTCAGCCAGGCAAATCTGAAGAGAGGAATGACAGTGGCTTTAGTTGCACACTGTGGTGAGCTGTGACATTGATTAAACATGCACTTGGCACTTGCTGAATAAAGAAGGAGCTACGAGCCACCCTTGCAGACAGTGAGTTGCATAACAATGTGCGATGGCTCTGCTGTTTCATCGTCAGGCCGGGCACATTTTCATCCTGTACCCACGGAGAAAGTGCACGGTGTAAAGAGGAGCAGAGTTAGCTCTACTTCGGGGTTTTCTGAGGAAGTGCTGCATGACAAATGGTGACATTAAGGCATTGAAGCCGAAACAGTGTTTCTGCCTTTTGTCTTTTTATGCTTTGTTTGACAGGCAATTGTTTCTGTGGGAAATAAATGCTTTTCCTCTTGTATTCACCACCCAAAGAATGCAGGTTACCATGTAATTAATGAAAACACTTAAAAATAATCCTGTTCTGATTTCATAGGAAGCATCAGCACAATTTTTTTTCCTGCTTAAATCAGAGAGGCAATTTTTCCCTGCCCAATTGGAAGGGGGGAGAACTCTGTAAAGTCTTCTCCTCCCAGTCTCTCCAGATTTAAAAAAAAAAAAAAGCACGCAATTTTAATAACCTCTGGAAGGAGCTGTATTTCAAATAATTTTATTCAGTCACTTTGATCTATGAAGGCTACCAATGCAATGTGTTTTCATTGGTGTAGCATAGCTTCTGGCTGTGAATGCAGCTGTATTTTAAATATATCAGCAAACTTGTTTTGTAAAAAATACTTGCAATGCCAAGCAAGTCAGGATTCAAATGTGCAAAAATGTCTTTTCTGTATATGTTTATAAAAAATCAAAATGCAATTAATTAGATTGAGTTTGAACAATGGCAATGTAACTAGAAACCTTAATCATTTTCCGGAACAGCATATTTTCGGAGTTACAAGGCATTGTTTGAAATTCAGTGTTGAAAAATCTTTTATAGAGGAAGCAGAAGATAGTAACATCATTGTTTTAAACTCTTCCATTTTCAACTTAATTCACATTACGTTTTTTCTCTTTATTTTTCCACAGTGTCTAAGTACAGTTGTTAGTTTCTTAGTAATGGATAGAACTGCATGTTCTGCACATGCATTATTTTAATAGGAAATACAATGTTTGAAGTACTGTGAGCTGTACAGTACTTGTATGTGATTTGCCCTTTATCCCAAAAATTATGGTGCCTCAGTGAAATTGTTTGATTCTAGAAGAATTGACCAATTAGGTTAAATCTCTCCAGCATAGCTTCCTTAAATATATATTTTCTAATATGTTTATATGATCTTTCCTTTCAAGCTTTTCCCTTTTTCTGAAAAAGCTGCTTCATCTTCAGTTGTTCTTGCAACTCGTTGTGCGTCTCTGTATCTTGAGTGTATTTCTATATTCATTTAGATCCATTGAGAGATGCAAAGATGGGGGTTTTCACCTGTGCATTCTGACCATTCACATTGCTGACAGCACCTAGCAATAACAGAATTTTCAAGCCACTGTACTGTATTAACCCTCACGTGTTCAAAATCAAACCCTTTCCTTTGTGAAAGGGGAAAATTGTGCAATGTGCATATTTTATTTAAGGATTAATGGTACAGATGCAGCTCCACCACAAATAACCAGCTAATTACAATGTACCACAGAGAGCAGTAAAAAAATCCTGAAACATTTCTTGGCCTGGTTGTTACCGTGATTGAGGTCCCATCGTGGTCTGCTGTTTTTATAGTTGTGCTGCAACTGGCACTTCAGTGTCTGCAGTGAACTCTGGGAAGCAAATCTGCCTTTGCACACAGGGGAGGGGCAGAGCTGCCCCCCGCACAGCGAGATCCAGGTGCAGTGTTTGTGTTTGCCATGGTCTGGTGGCGTTTGTCCCTCACACCCTGCCGTGGCACAAGGCCGTGAGAAGGGTGGGGAAGTAGCTGCCTAAGCTGTCAGTGGTGGCAAAGAGTTGCTGTTTGAGAAGAAGCAAATAAAGGTTGTCAGACTTCACATTTGTCAGTTATAGGAAACTCAAGGAATTCATCCATGTTGGGTGGAAACGGGCATTTACAAATAACTTCCTTGTAGCTACAATGCATCTCCAGTGTGAAGAGAAAATTCCATGCAAGATTTCTCACATGAGGGAAGTGAGTTATGTAGGTTGATTCAAAAAGGCCTTGATTTATCCATAATACTTAATATTTGGAAAGATAGGGAGATACTTTATGCTCTGTGTAAAATAACATTGAGAGTCTGAGAGTGCATTTTATAGATGTCAGTAATAAACCCACCTGTTCTGAGGTGAACATTACATGGTTATGTAGTATTTGGAGTTTGGACACTGGTATCCAAAACCATCCTGAATTTAATTCTGTTACTTCCATCTAGGAAGAGCTTTCAAGCATTTATTATGACTTTGGCAACTGCTCAGTAACTGATCTATGTGGTGTTCTGAGAGCAGGACAAATTTGGTTGATTAGAGGTCACTCTGTTCATTACCACTGAAGTCACTTCTATTGCATGGGACTAGACCTTTGGCAATACGAATGTATGTCATATTTTAAAGGTACTCATACTTCAGGGGAAGTCACCAAGCTATCTTGTAAAAACTCTGTGATATAAATTCAACAATTTACAGTCGATGATCATTATCCCGCTATATGCTACAGCCACCCAGAGCATCACAATTGCAAGAGGAGCAAGTTCTCTTAAGTGTATGTTTTATTTTTCCTCATGTATTTTTATGAATTTATAGAATTTAGATTTTAATGCTAAAATTATTCTGTATGGTGTATTTTTTTCATTAAAATAGCATGTTTTGACTCAGATAATGTCTAGACTTAAAAGTCTATTTAGATTAAAATGCTCTAATGAAATCCAAAAGATCAGTTGTCTATGAAAACTGTTTTCCCTTGTAGTTGTTCTGAATTTTCCCCAAGTTGCAGGAAAGTACCTGAAATGAGATAGCATATGTATTCTGTAAGGTGATGTATTCTAGTTTTCTTCTCCAGCAATCTCCACAAACTCCTCTTTATGAGGTCTGGTGATTTTTCAGTTAAATTGCAGAACAATAGAGCAAAGCTTTGTCTCTTGGGAGATGCAATAGTATGCACAAATTAAGATGAACTGGTTGGCTTAGCATAAGCAAGAAGTGGATAGCCACATTCCTTCTTTCTTTAGTTTTTGTTTCTTTTTTTCTCTCTCCTGATAACACAGATACTGTTTTCTTTGTGGGAGCTGTTAGCCTGTTTTTTATGATACAGATTGATGTGTGATGCCCTTGAGTCAGCAGTGATAGCCATGGCAAGGTTTCAAAGTATTTTTTTACTCTTCTGAAAAAAGAGGAAGGACTCAGGTCCTCCATCTGAAGTAACACAAGTTATTTTTAGCTTTCTTACTATTTCATGGCTCTTTTATGTGTTTCAGCTCAGCATTGACTTGATGATTTTGACACTTCAGCTATACACTTCATCTTGTTTTCCTTCTGATTGAGGAACTTCATAGTCTTTTGGCTGTTGTCTGGGGGTTTTCCTGGTTTTCTAACTTAGATGGTGACCCAAAATACCCTTGGAAAAATTCAGAATTCTCTCATAGCTAACTATAGAAGTTTCTCCAGTCAGTTCCCACCTGTCAGTTTTCGTTTAGCAAAAATGTTTTTGTTCCAGTCTCTCCCCCTTGCTCTGAAATAGTTCTGCATTAAGAAGTCAATTAAATGTATGTGAAGTAGTACCAATTCTTCTGCCACAACCCTTTCAACACCAGCTTCTCTTGTTCCTGGTCAAGCTCAGTTCCTGCGATCATGGTCAGAATGGACACTGCTATTTTGTCAAGAAAAGTGCTAAGTCTGACAGTTGAATAAAAGTTTAGAAAAAACAGCCTTTGGAAGGTGTCACATGATATGTCACATATTTGTTTGGAGAGAAGTATTTAAATCAGTGTCTTCATGTACTGAAGCAATTCAGAAGTTGGTGGCTCATTAATGTTCCTGAGTTAGAGGTGAGCATTTCAGCCCCATGTGGTGACCTTCTGACACTGGGTAATCTTCATTTTTCTCTTCCCTACTTATATAAAAAAGAATCTCTTGTATGGATATTGTAGCTTTATAAAGTGGTTAGTAACTTTTAGAGTGCTTTAGTTCTGATTCAGTGCTGTTCTCTGCAGCTCAAGAGAGGATTTTTAATCAAAGGCAGCGAGGTATTGGGACTATTCCTTCACAATGTTTGAGTGTAGGCTTCATGCTTCTGTAGGAGTATTAGGGCTTTCAGGAATCAGTTTTTTGAGTTCTCATCTTCATAAATTTTGGTGTGTTAGAGGAGTCCAGTTAGTGAATATTGAGTCCTTACTGGGCATGCACAGGAGAACTGATCATAGTCCAGGGGGGTGCTCTCAGGGAGCTGCAGTACTACACCAACTGCTTCTCTCTCCAAAGTCCTTAAAGCATCTTACCATCTGAAAAATAGCACGTCTTATCTGTCTGAGTTTTCAGATCACTGATCTTGAAAAACAAAACAGACCTAGAGATTACTCCCAGCATCTTTTATGTGTTTCTTTCCTCTGTTTTGTCATCTTTATTTGGAAATAGTTTTGGAATAAGAGGATGAAAATATTAGCCCACAAAGCCTCTTATGTCCTATTGCAAGAGAATATGAATATATCCTTGTATTTTCAAAGTATTTAAAGCAGCACACTGTTTTCTAGTAGATACTGCTTTAGGATTAAAACTATAACAGAATTTTTTAAATGTCAAAACTGGTTATCCATTTGACTGGTTAATAATATAAAAGATTTATGAAAGAACAAATTATAAATTTGTAGTTTCAACTCTACTGTGTTGCAGAAATTTGCTGTAATTTATAAGGAGTAATTATGTATTGAAACATCATGGCATTGAAATCTTTGAAAATTAAAAACCTGGATGTTACAAGGAACAAAGCTTCTTAGATTTAATTTGTAATTGGGTACTAGATTGCATGACAGATAAAGCACTTGGTCTTTTCAAGTCTGAGGCTTGCTACAAAGACTTAATTGGAGGGGGTGTTTTTTTTCAGCAAATTGGTATTTAGCAAAGTTCACTGAGACACTGGACCTTTGCTTCAATCCTTATCTGTTCCTCTACTGCACATTGTTTTATATGGCTTTTAAACCTAAATTCATGAACCAGTGGATCTTCATTGATTTTTTCAGCTGATGGTATATTTTGCAGCTGCATGTACAGAGCATACCTCAGAGTAGCTTGTGACCTCTGGACCCCTCACTTGACCATAGTGAATTAAAGTGCACGTTAAATTTTCCAGAAGGAAAGGATTTTCATGGTTAAGATACTCAAGAAAGTATCAAGTGAGAAATGGGAGGGATAAGCACAAGGTTTCAGTGGAGTTTCTCACATCCCACGTTGTCCTTCTTTCTGCTTCTCATCCACATATTTTTTGTTCTGCTGCCTAAATGATAGAGTATTTTGCTCTGGAATCGAGAGTGGGGTGAAGTTTTTGTCCGTCAGTTTCTTTCTGTGAGCCTTAAATAACAGAAGTTTTTCCATTTGATGACTAAGCTTCTGAAGGTGCTTTACAGGACACTCCTGAATACCTAAGTAAACAAGATTTCTTCCTCATTTGAGACCACTGGACCTTTGTGGTTCTAGAATAATATGACTGTCTTGAAAGCTTGAGCAACAGACTGCTTGTGTATCTCTATCTGCCTGCCAAGGACCAGTTATTTTTTACTATTCCCCTTTGGATCCACTTAGACATAACTCTTCAGGTACTAAGCAGAGATACACTTTTTTCACATACCTTTATGCCTTGCACTCCACTGTATAATATGTCTTACGTTAAAGGAAACTAAACTATGGTTTTTGCCTTCCTGCCTCCTGCAGATGAGTTATCTTTCTTAATAAGCTTTCAGGAGAAATACAGTTAGGTGCTGATCCTTGATACAACGACATACAGAGGCTAACAAATCATACTTGAGATGCAGCTGGTATTCATTTCATTCCTGAAATTGGTTTCTATATGCTTACTTTTATGAGAAATAAAAGGCCTGGGTCATTGTCTTAAAAGTGTTTGGGTTTGGCCATGAGTGTTCAGTGGAATTCCCTCTGCCAACAGACTTGTTGATGGTTATTTAGTTTTGGGAAATCAGTGCAGGCCACTGCCCTGACTGATCAAGGCTCAAGGTAGTGAAGTTTAGTGTGGGGGGAGCCTATCCTTAGGCTTTCCTGGGCCATTTGTCTCATTGCTAAGGCCCAGGAGCTTTTCACCCAGGAGTTCCCTTTTTCCCTTCATCAATTGGAAGGCAGCACTGGCAGCTGTATCCCTGCTCACAGGACAAACCTGGGAGTCTGTAAGTACTGAGGGTTCCCCCTCTGAGGGTAATTGGTAAAGGTGTTCAGCCAAGCCTTTGAAATCTGAGATACCACACTGAATCTTTCAAAATTTCCAGAATAAATATTACCAGTCATATCATTTTTTCTTACTTTACCTCAGTTAGACAGTACATCTCAAGTGGTTTAATTTAGACTTGGTAATTATGGTTGGGAATATGACTGTTGGATGTCTGAAATAGATTGCTCTGCAGTGCCACATGCTACAAACATTCACAGATTTTACTAGAGGCATTAAGAATTAATTGTAAAAATTATGCCTCATTACCAACAGGCTCAGTCTTCTTTGAAAAGAGAATATGACTTCAGAGGAGAATGTGACACTACACTCACTATCTGTCCTACAGTTCTATATTATGTAGCAGAAATGTCCAATGTGCTTTCTTCATTTTTATTTTTTTTTTAACTCTTGTGCCTTCCTTGAAAGATACAGTAACCACTAATAGGACACAAGTGTTTTAAGGTACATAAGAAACCTCTGAAAGGAGGTTTTCAGTTTTTTGTGTTTCTCCATATTAGTGGTTTTCCCAAGTAATGGCAGTATAATTAGATAAGCTGCTAAAAATTTCCTGACTAAAGAAACTCACAATCCCGTTCTGTTCATGTGCAGAGCAGATTGCCAGGGTTTGTCCTAGACATTTTTGCTTTGCTTTTCCTAAGAGCAAGCTCAGTGTAGTTTCAGGGAAGAGTTTTGTCATCTGGGGTGTGTGGCTCAATGTGCATTTGAAGAACTTACTGAGGTAAGGGCTGGCTTTATTCTCAGCAGTTGAAAATCTTATTTATTTAGTCAAGTGATGGGTTTTCATTTTCTAGGCAGTAACAACCTCAGTTGTCATTTATTTCTATTGTGTTCTTTTTTCCTCTCCTGTTTTTGAAAATAAAATGTTGTAAATGTATCTGGCACTTCACATATTGTTAAGCAGACACCTCCCACTCATAGTATTTCCTTTCTTACTGTCATATTCTTAGTCTAGAGTACAAATCCAAGGAAATGGATCTCTGTGGTTGAAGGAAGTAGTCTATGGCAAATTATTCCAATGCAAAGTATAATTTTTTATGATGGGATTTATGTCTTCTTGTCTTCTCTAAAGGACATAAAGATAATGCAAGTTATTTACCAAAGAATACTGTATTTTATTTTGAGTTACTTTTTGTTGTTCTACTGTAACATAATGAGGGGTGACCCATTTTAATAAGTAATGCAGGAACTTGCATGAGGTTATTCCACAAGTCCTAGAGATGATTCTTCCTATCATATTTTAAATTGGTTGATGTATTTACTACATAAGAGCTATTTGCACTCTAAGGCACTTTGAATATGCAGTGAATACAAAGGGTTACCTTTCATTTAACTTGGACTCAGGGAAGCTGTTAGGCTTTATCTTTTCAGCATGTCCTTTGTGTGTATACTGAAAGCCCATCTTGCTATTTAAAGAGCAAACTATTCTCTGAAAAATACACTGGAGCGATAAAAGTTCTGTTTTGCATATGCACAGTGCCTCTGCTATCTTGGCCAAGTGAAATAATTAGATATTTAACGCAGAATGAGATGCTTAAATAGTCTCTTTTCTATCCCCTGAGGACATGATCTTGTAGGTGTGCTCACACATACAGAAAAAATAAAGCACAGGACTCGCACATCCTTTCATTCCACTAACAGTCTTGGTATCCTCTGCTGACAGAGCAGAAGACCCAAGTCTTGGCCTTTTTCCATCTGCTGAGGTAATGGTTTAAAAACACTTCACAACTTCATTATCTAATTTTGAATTTCTGCATCTATTTCTGCAGCATGTGCAATGAAATGGCAGGTTTCCATCTTATTTTCGATTCCTATCTTATTCTAAAATACTAGTGACTGTTTTCTGGCCTGGAAGAGGTAACGCTCAGGCTGAGGACCATTTCAAGGTGGCTGCTTGCCCACTCTTGCTAAAAATAGTGAAATCACTATTCCCTCCTCCATTGCAGGGATGATGAAAGCCTGTTTAACTTTTATAAAAATCCCAATCCATGTTCTAAGGGCAGTGATACCTTTCCTTTCATCTCTTGTGTAGTGCTGCATATTTAAAACACATGATAAGCAAGCTTCCACTTCCTTATTTATTTTGAACTTATTTTTACTTTTTTAAGGAAGAGTTTTTCTGCAGAATATTTAAATCTTGTCTTTTTCTCTGCAGGAAATATTTTTCTCATTTTCCTAAGTGGAAGATGAATTTGACACCTTTATTATTAGATTTATTTCAGTACATCGACCTCAAATAGAAATCATTGGTCCTTTCTATCTTACTAAATGCCATAGTGGGTTGTATTAGCAGTAAGTTTTTTTTCATCCCTTAACCAAGCAAACAACTTTTTCTCATGCAGTCTCTGAATGCTTGTCTTTATGTGTGTCTTTCTTCATAGTTTTTGTATACTTTTAAATTATTTTTTCTTTTATTTCTGCCTTTCTCTTTATTATTATTTATTTATTTGATAATATAGAACAAAGAGCTTTGATGCTTCCTTGTTTTCTCGATTTCAATGCAAACATGATTAGCTTAGAGCTTTATGCTTTAGTTGGGTCCCTCCATATTTTGTTAGTTTTAAGAACTTGTAGTGGGTATATCCAGCTTTCTTTCAAAGGAGAGATTATTAAAAGTTGGGGTTGGATCTCATGGCAGTATGTGTATGGAGTATTACTCTTCAGTACTTTGCTCACAGCTTTTTTACACTGATGCCTGCTGGGCCATTTTTAAAATGAAACAAAACCAATGAATACATAATTTTGCATTTTTAGATTTCATTAATTATTCTTGCTTGGTGATATATTCCCAGGCCCCAGATAATATTGTTCTGTAGCCTCCAAGAAGAATCTCTCCATTACCTGACCACCTTTATCAGGTTTGTTTGGAGTTCTGTTTATGAGGGACTAGAGTGTGGCATATAATAGTAATATCTCCAAAACTGGGGATAATGCATGGCTTTAGTAGTCACTTATGCTTTAAAAGCTTAGTTTGATTTTTATGTCATTGTACTGTTTCAATTTCTTTTTCCCATCCCTTGCAGGAAATTGTGTCTTGTTTATTCAACTGTACACATTGGCCTAATGAAATTGGCTTTGCACTTTTTCTGGCAAAAGTTTTTTTCTGGATTCATGGATACATGTGTGAAAAGTGTTGTTTGACTTCACTTGTGAACAGAACTTTCCTGAAAATACTAAATTCCAACAAAATCAAATGTTTTTTAAAAAATAAGCAAAGCAGAAATGGTTAAGAGCAGCAGTTTGGAGCCTCATTACTGCACTACGGATGAGTGAGCGACTTCCCTGAGCAGTGCATTTTGCCTGGCTAATTGAGCAGTTTTCCTTTCCTGTTGCAGTTACACTTTTTTTCCAAGTTTCCTAGAACACACAGCAATAGCAAAGACCAAGGTTGTTAGGCTGCCACTATTATGACCAATAGTGGACAGTAAGAGGGAGAATATAGAGATGGGGCTGACATGCAGATGCTTTGTTGGTATTTGCTAGTATGTTGCCAAGGGTGGTGTCCTCTCATTTATTAGCCCTTGATGGCCTGTTCTTACATCAATTTACCCAATTACTTTTGAACCTGTGATAATATTTACTACCCTGACATTTAGTGCTAAGCTTTTCCAAACCTTAAAAGTGATGTATTGTGTAGTGTATGTTCTTGTACGAATGGCACTATTTCTCCTAATGGTGTGCCCATTCCTTTGAATCTATTGATCAGTCCAATTCTACTCACTTTTTTTACCACTCATAATTTAAAAGCAATGTCTTTATGACACCCTTCATTAGTCACTGAGGCTGCAATATCTTTATTTCATTTTAGATAGTGCAGCAGCTCATGTTGTACCTTGCGTTTTTTATTCACCCTTCTCTCTTTTCCAGGTCTGTTCCATCTCTTTGATGAAAGGGGGATAAGGGATGTTAATGGCTGAATGTAGCCTCCATTAATTTCTACTTTATCTTCAGCTTTTCTAACAGTTGACCTGATATTTTTTGACTGTTAATGGGCTCAGTGCTGACATCAGAAGAACAAAATTTTCAGGTTGTCTCTGAACAATAATAGTAATAATTTGGAGCATGACACTGTACCTGTTAAATTTAGGGGCCCACCCTTCTTGTATTGTTTTACTGCTCTGACATGGGCTTTGTGACTCATGGCCTGTAAGGGTGCTTAATCCCTTTCTCCTGCTTCATCATTCAAGGGACAAGTCCCTTCTGATGTCATTTTTCCTAATACTGAAAACAGTACTGTGAAAATGCTGGTGTTATTCCTGTTTTAAAATAAGTGAAGAAAAAGTCAAGCTAATTAAATTACTACAAGATGACAACAATTTGGAAAGCTTTTATTTTATTTTTACCCAAAGGCTAATGTTTTCTTAGAGATCTGATTTTGAACTATTCTGTGGGCAATCTCTTTTTCTATCAAAGCAGAGCAGAGCACAGAGTGTTAATTAGGCCTATTATAAAAGAGGCTTGCCCTGCGTTGATTGTGAAACAGAAAATCAAGAGGCAGCAGAGCGTGACGTATTTGGAAGCGACACTACTGCCTGCAGCAGGGACTGCATTCATAGATCATATGTTTGCAAAGATGCAGCGAAGGGGGNAGATGCAGAGAAGGGGGGCTGGAGAATGGCTCCAGTTTTAAAATATTTAGCAAAAGGGTGTGTGGCCTTGTTGGAAAGAGAGTGCATCACTCATGCCTGGCCATATATGTAGCCACAAGACTCTGTCTTCTGAAGGTTTTAATTAAAATTAAAAAATGAGTGTTTCCTTTGTGGTTTTTGTTTTTTTGAACAGTGGCGTTCACAGCAGCTGAGTGTCTTTAATATGATAATGAGATCCTGAAATCTTTAATTTGATCATGGCTATGGGTTTTAGATTTTTGAATAACATACTGAGGCATCACAAAAAGTGTCCTTACTAATTACTAAGCATGTTTTAGAAATGGTGTAAAATTGGCAAAACTTTAAGATCTTACTTTTAATTTATTTGGAGGTTAAAAAGCATGAAATACAAAAGAAAAACTTAGTGCCAGGTGAATGTGGTACTACAGTCACGGTCTTAACATTTGTCTTAAACTTTACTGAGTAGCAAAATAATGAGAACTTCTTACTTTACTTTTAGCTTCTTAAGCTTATAATCCCATGTCTTTTAAACTTTATTATTATGAAAGAAAAATTAGGTCCCTCAGAATACATAGGTATTCTCCTGGGGTTTTTGCAGGGGAAGCTTGGATACACTGTAGTAAATTTTGAGCATTTGTGCATGGTATGAATAGAATAGTTTTATAATATAGTTACTCCTTATCACTGGTCGTTATCTTTCACATTGCTTAAAACTGAGGCAGGATTAGATGGCTACTCCAGGATGAATATTGAACAAAACACAATCATTCATCTTCTTAGGAAGATAAAATGTCTTACTGAAATAGAGCCGAAACAAAATAAGAAATAAGATTTGGAGACATCTCTTGGGTCACTGGAAACTTTACTCTATGCAAGAAGGAGGCCTCCCAGATATTTCTGAGGTTTCCATGTAGGTTCTCTCCTGAACATGTTTTTCTTTTCAGCTATTTCCTTTTAATTGATCATTCACAATCATCTCTCTCATATTTGCAGTGGTACATCTCTTTGGGGAAAAAAATAAAAGGACTGTAGTTTTGAAGGTTTCCAGGGTGCCTTCTGCTGTGGCTGCCAGCACAACCTTTTTTCCTTCAACAAAGGCAGAATATCAGTCATGTGTATTGGTCTGTAGTAGATGGTACAGAAGAAAAAGAGTCATACTTCTGTGGGCCTCTAAAACAACTGGAATTCACTAAATCCTTGAATAATGGGTGCAGAAAATAAGTCACGTACAGGAGATAGATTGGGAGCATATATAGACAGCTTTTCTCAGAGCACAAAAACAAGGAGGGTCTGCATCTGGCAGTGTCAGAGCTGTAAAGCTGGTAAAGTTGTTGATTTTTAAATTTTTCCTCAAGTGGCTGTTTAGGGGTTTTTTTACATGAAGTTTATAGGCTCCTTTGGAGTAGGAATTCCTAATACAGTCACAGTGAGAATCACAGTGGGGAAGGCCTTGACAATAAATACAAGTAAATCAGAACTTTACAGTATTTTCTTACAAAATATTCTTCTGCATTTGTCTCTTACATTTACTGTAAAGTGTGAAGATTTTTTTTATATAATGGATATGCTATATTAATAGTTTTCTTCATTTTAGAGTAAATGTACATATTCTTTGTGATGTTTTAAATATGCTTTGCAATGGAAATAATCTTATTCATAGCCAGTTAAGTTGAAATGAGGGTGCTAAATCAATTGCAAAAAAATTTATTGCTGTTCAGTACTGTCTATTTAATGGCCCATTAGGCCTGGCTATACTTTGTTTGAATATTGTATACTATTAAAAGAAGGCAAAGAAGTATTAGACTCAGTTGGGTTATTATCTTACTACAGATACCTTGATGCTGTGAAACTACCTGCCCTCATATGCTTTTTCATGACATTAAAGTTGTAATTGCATGTGGCTAGTCTTAGATATTTGTAAGAAATAGATCTATATTAGTGATGAACAAATAGATTCGTGGAAAGCAATTGAAACGTTCCCAAATCACCCATGATCTTTAAATGTTAATTAATTGCTTCCCAGGAATAAGTAAGCATAGGTTAAAAGTTCTCAAAAATGCCTCAGTATCCCATGGCATTTAGGCATGTGAAAGACTGCAGTTTTCAAAAGGCAGAATACTCAGCAGTTTGTGGAACTCAAGACTTCTTCACACAACTTCATACTCCTTTTCCTTCCACCCAAATCAGACTGATTGCATGTAAGGGAGATTTAGTTTAATGACATCTCTCTTTCTTTACCTATTCAGCCTTCATTTAGCATCTTTCTAAACTGGAATTATTGTGGCAAGAGATTGGCTAAATTGTAGTGATTCTGGTAAAACTTGACCTTTATTACCAAAAGGAGTGGGAAAAGTTAGATTGAGACCTTATTCCCCTAAGCCATGAGATGTTTTCCAGATGTTTGTCATCCCTACCTATCTTAGCAAATGGCATTGACCTTGCTGAGATTTCTACTTTTCATAAGTGCAACAGAATAAATTTAGATCTGAGATACTTTTTTGGTGTGAATTGTGAGTAAGTATGTACACAGTCTGTTGCCCCTGAACTTCCTTGCTAATTATGAGGGACAGTAAGGCATTGACCTGTTTGTTGGGTATGTCCGCTCGTAATTGCTTAATTAATAAAACAAAGGTGATGATAAAAATGCTGCTGTTAACAGTTGTGTGTGGTACCACTGGTGTTCCAGCCTTTAAGAGCACTGCTGTCATCCTCTGGCCACCCCCATGGTGCTGTTCCCTGCTGTTCCCTGTCACCTCCTGCCCTGCCCTGTCACCCTGGGCTGTCACAGCTGGGACCCTGCAGCCGCCTGCTCACGCTCCAGGTTCAGCTGCAGATTTTAGCTGTGCTCTGCTTCGTGCTCTGCCAGTTGAACTGGTTAAGTGCTGGTGTAGCTGAAGGGGGAGGCCTCGGTGTGTATTTACTCAGTGCAAGTTGAGAATCACATGGCAGGCTCTGGGGAAAGCAGCTTGGGTCAGGTGATGCAGAAACCAGTTCCCAGCTCTGGTTTTGGAGCCTTCTCTGAAACGCCACTGTTGTCACCAGGCACACCCATCCTGACAGCCCTGGTAATGCAGACAAGAAAGCAGGATAAAACCTGAGTGCAAATCCCTGCCTTGAGTCTAGAAATGAAATAATTTAATCTTTTCTTTTGACATAAGTATGTGTCATATAGTAATCATTTGAAGAAG
>VZTB01017137.1:0-78976 GCA_013397245.1 Thryothorus ludovicianus | reverse complement strand
CTGCATCTGGCAGTGTCAGAGCTGTAAAGCTGGTAAAGTTGTTGATTTTTAAATTTTTCCTCAAGTGGCTGTTTAGGGGTTTTTTTACATGAAGTTTATAGGCTCCTTTGGAGTAGGAATTCCTAATACAGTCACAGTGAGAATCACAGTGGGAAAGGCCTTGACAATAGATGCAAGTAAATCAGAACTTTTCAGTATTTTCTTACAAAATATTCTTCTGCATTTGTCTCTTACATTTACTGTAAAGTGTGAAGATTTTTTATATAATGGATATGCTATATTAATAGTTTTCTTCATTTTAGAGTAAATGTACATATTCTTTGTGATGTTTTAAATATGCTTTGCAATGGAAATAATCTTATTCATAGCCAGTTAAGTTGAAATGAGGGTGCTAAATCAATTGCAAAAAAATTTATTGCTGTTCAGTACTGTCTATTTAATGGGCCATTGGGCCTGGCTATACTTTGTTTGAATATTGTATACTATTAAAAGAAGGCAAAGAAGTATTAGACTCAGTTGGGTTATTATCTTACTACAGATACCTTGATGCTGTGAAACTACCTGCCCTCATATGCTTTTTCATGACATTAAAGTTGTAATTGCATGTGGCTAGTCTTAGATATTTGTAAGAAATAGATCTATATTAGTGATGAACAAATAGATTCGTGGAAAGCAATTGAAACGTTCCCAAATCACCCATGATCTTTAAATGTTAATTAATTGCTTCCCAGGAATAAGTAAGCATAGGTTAAAAGTTCTCAAAAATGCCTCAGTATCCCATGGCATTTAGGCATGTGAAAGACTGCAGTTTTCAAAAGGCAGAATACTCAGCAGTTTGTGGAACTCAAGACTTCTTCACACAAAGTCATACTCCTTTTCCTTCCACCCAAATCAGACTGATTGCATGTAAGGGAGATTTAGTTTAATGACATCTCTCTCTTTACCTATTCAGCCTTCATTTAGCATCTTTCTAAACTGGAATTATTGTGGCAAGAGACTGGCTAAATTGTAGTGATTCTAGTAAAACTTGACCTTTATTACCAAAAGGAGTGGGAAAAGTAGATTGAGACCTTATTCTTCTAAGCCATGAGATGTGTTCCAGATGTTTGTCATCCCTACCTATCTTAGCAAATGGCATTGACCTTGCTGAGATTTCTACTTTTCATAAGTGCAACAGAATAAATTTAGATCTGAGATACTTTTTTGGTGTGAATTGTGAGTAAGTATGTACACAGTCTGTTGCCCCTGAACTTCCTTGCTAATTATGAGGGACAGTAAGGCATTGACCTGTTTGTTGGGTATGTCCGCTCGTAATTGCTTAATTAATAAAACAAAGGTGATGATAAAAATGCTGCTGTTAACAGTTGTGTGTGGTACCACTGGTGTTCCAGCCTTTAAGAGCACTGCTGTCATCCTCTGGCCACCCCCATGGTGCTGTTCCCTGCTGTTCCCTGTCACCTCCTGCCCTGCCCTGTCACCCCAGGCTGTCACAGCTGGGACCCTGCAGCCGCCTGCTCACGCTCCAGGTTCAGCTGCAGATTTTAGCTGTGCTCTGCTTCGTGCTCTGCCAGTTGAACTGGTTAAGTGCTGGTGTAGCTGAAGGGGGAGGCCTCGGTGTGTATTTACTCAGTGCAAGTTGAGAATCACATGGCAGGCTCTGGGGAAAGCAGCTTGGGTCAGGTGATGCAGAAGCCAGTTCCCAGCTCTGGTTTTGGAGCCTTCTCTGAAACGCCACTGTTGTCACCAGGCACACCCATCCTGACAGCCCTGGTAATGCAGACAAGAAAGCAGGATAAAACCTGAGTGCAAATCCCTGCCTTGAGTCTAGAAATGAAATAATTTAATCTTTTCTTTTGACATAAGTATGTGTCATATAGTAATCATTTGAAGAAGTGCTCAGGAGCCCAGGAGAAGTTCAGGTGGGCTCGCTGGGGCAGCAGTTCTGTTTGACAGTCAGCAAAGGGGAACTTCTGAGCAGGTCTGTGGTGCTGGGAGCTGAACATTCCTCAGCACAGCACTGAGCCACAGAATCGGGGAGCACCAGCAGCACAATGATGGAGAGCTGTGACAGACACCAGTGCTGCTGGGAGCCTGGCAGCCAGGACAGTCTGAGGGTACTCAGTGCGGGACACTGAGCGCCCCAAACTGAGCTCTAGGTAAAAGGTATCTGGGAGCATCTAGTGACAGTTTTGTTCTTGGGATAACAGAGACTCCTGGATCCATCTGTCATTTTCACAAAGCCAAGAATTTTAATCTCCCACTTTCATTTTCTTAGGAATGCTGTGTGTTTGCACTTTGGTGTGCTTAAATCAAAGGCTGTTGGTGCCTTCTTACACAATCAAAGTACCCATATAAAAAGATTCTGACGTATTAAATGTGTCCTAATGGTATTCAAATTATAGTTCTGGTATAAGCAAAAGTATTTGTTTCTGTTTCATGGTGTGTTGGATTTTTTTCCTATAAGAGAGACTATCATATTTAATTCAGGTAAAGTGTTATGATACACCTTCATTGCTCAATTGAGTCAGACAAAAAAAGTTGGATATGTTCCCAAGGGAGAGCATGCTTTGAAGAATACAGTGGTTTACTTTTTGACATGTGTTCTTCACTGAAGTTTATATTTGCTTGAAATTCAACTTGTTTACGTCTTATTTGGCCAGATACCTGTATCTGAGAACAGTAGTCCAAAAGTTCCATTGTTTCTATTTGATGGAGATAGGCTTTTTTTAATTTGCAGTTTTGTATTTTATGTTTTAATTCATGTTTGAAGTAGTTCAATTCAGTTCTCTTAAAGGACTTGGTTCTAGGATCAAAATTTTTTTTTTATTATAAACCTGTATCATTTATATTTATTTTCCTGAAATGCACAATGATATCTGAAGGAAAGACCTATTTCAGAAATCTCAACTAAATGTGCTGCAAACACTGATAGAAGTGAGGATGATGGTGGAGTGTGAGTGGATCAGCCTGAACACTGAAGTTCTACTTGGAATGCTGCTGGATTTGTTAAGCCTCTCTCAGTCCAGAAAATTGCTGTTGGGACATCTGTAGCTGCAGCTGGTCACACCAGGAAGAGGCAGACAGGTTAGCAAAGAGTAGATCCGGGCCAGGGGTGTAGTTTACAAAAGAGTATCCTGTTGTCCTAGTGGCTTAAACATAGTGTCTTAAAAATTACATAGAGCTCAACAAACTGCTTAAGTTCTTCACCTCTTTCAGAAAGCAGAGCTGTGTCTGCAGGAAGCATACACTGTGACCAGCTTGGCATTCTTTCAGCTGAAAGCAAAGTAGGCACAAGGAGTAGGTGAACTGCCAGATAAAGATAATAAAGAGTAATTTGCCAATTTTGGGTTCTTTGCCACAAGTGTTTCTGATATTTATCTAGGTATCCAGTCTTGATGAGCATTTTGAGGATTTAGATTGGGGATGGAAGGGAGTTCAAGCGTTTTGGACAGAAAAATACACTTGCATGAGTCACAATTCTTAGTTAAGTATAATAAAGGAGAAAAACAAGGTAAAACACATAATGGTACCAAAAATTGAGTTTCACAGAATCTGGCATTAAGGTAAAAGAAATTAGTAGTTGTTCCCTAAAAGGTTGTTTAAATTGAAGCCAAGTGAATGCATTTCATTTGTTTCACATGGGAACTGTATTGCAAAGCAGTGCAAGTGAGTTGGATGTGCTAAAACCAGAAATCTCTCCCATCTCTCTGGAAAACATTCCCACTTCAAAGTTATGTCGGTTCAGTTCCCTTCATGATGGTAATTTTGAACTCAACTATCCATTTAGCAAAGGAGAGGGCAAGCCAGCATTGAAGGATTTGAAATCATGTATTCTGGTCTCATGAAAATTTCATGGTTAAAATAAATAAATAAAAGCTTTCCAGAGTGAGATGCTGTGGTTATCTAAGAGGTCATATCTCTCCCTCACTCACTAGTCTCATAATAAACAGCTATTGATTAAATTGAGGAGCCATTTGGTCTTCAGCACCACAGGTGGGAGGTGGTTTCTGGCCAGGGCTATGCTATGGTAGGGTATATTTTATGCTTGCCCTTTTTTCACCTCCCTCCTTTTACGTTTTTTTTGTGTTTTTTGTGTTTTTTTGTTAGTCTGTCAGTTTGTTTTTGAAATCCACACATCATCAGATNCAGCAGATAATTGAAACTGGTTTTCTTAATGCCTGTGTTTAAATTCAGTTTGCTTTAGATATATGGAGTACTTTGACATAGGTTATTTTTAGACCCATGATACCAGGCCTGGCAGATTAATATTTTATTTTGGTAAATTTTCTTCCTGTTCAATAGCACTTCACCCAGTTAAGAGTTTGTGCCATTGTTATAGATTCAAAAGACAAATAGCAAGCTATTGATCAAAGAACTCCTGGCAGAGATAAATCCAGCCTTAAACCTGCATAAACTGGCTTGTTGAATTTAGTTTGGCTATTTATACTGTCCCATCGTGCTGTATTTAGAGCTAAGGGTTTGGTGACAGGAGTTGAAAGTCTGTGATCTGCTTTAGCTTGGAGGATGAGACGTGCTAAATGAAACATTAAAGAGTTCTTCTGTGCTTTGTTCTGTCCTAATGCAAGTTGTCAGGGGCTTTTTGTTGTCTGGGGTTTTTTTGCTGGGAAAAGAATAAATTTATTTTATCATAAACTCAGTCATTTGTGAATACTTTAAACTAGAGCAAATATTTTCTGCAGTTAGGTTAAAAATAGCATGTCCTAGGGGCAGAGGAAGCAGCTGTGTTAAAGTATCTGCCTATTGCTACATTTTCAGGATTTCTATTAATGATACAAAGTCAGTGGAAATGACATCCATTACATATTTGCCCAAACAAGTGGAGAAGAAAAATAAACAATGTGGTGCTAGAGAATCCATTAGAATTGTGTATCTCTGCCTGTCTTTCCTAATCAGAGGAGTTGATATCTATATTCTACCCACAGTTACTTCTGGAACACATTTATATTACACTGACAAGCACTAAGACATTGAGGTGTTCCTGTCTGATATATATTCTTACTCATCTTTATTGTTTCATGGTTCATATATGTGCAGATAAAATTTGCTTGCTCTGAAGGATACATAATGGTTTTTAAACCTATCCTTTCTTCATGAAAAGAAGCAAAACTGGGCTTCTACTGAGTAGATAACTTCATTCATTTAAGAACCATAAGCATTTTTGCAGTAATGCAGAGAAATTTTCCCAAAGGAGAAGATGACTGTAAATAAAGTGATGATGTAAAAGTCTTTATTAACACTTATGCTGTTAGATTCAGCAAATGCTACTCTGCTGTGCCATAGGCTACAGTTTTTCCTTCATGGGTTTTTGTTTACACTTACTATCAGCATACAGTTTGAGCCAGGACTGTGTATTAAGGTACTAGAAATGAATATAGCATGTGGTAATTCTGTTCTATGTTTTGTTAGCACTTTCGTCCTCTTGTGTCTTTTGTTAACCTTTGTTTTCCAGGTATCTTGTAAATTCCTTTCTGTGCAGGTCCATTACAACACAAATTAAAAGTAGCAATTACAAAATACCGTAATTCATAATTTCATTTCAATAGTATTTTAACAATTACTAAAATCTAGCTTTTTCTGTTTGAAACCTCCACAGTAGGAGTGGAAGGGTGTCCAGTGTTGGTAATTCCTGTGCCCTGCTGTCTCTCTAGTGCTGGACATGGCTCGACACGTCCCCCTGTACCGAGCTCTGCTGGAGTTGCTCCGGGCTATTGCCTCCTGCACATCCATGGTGCCCTTGCTCCTTCCTCTGTCAGGAGAAAGCAGCGAAGAGGAGGAGGAGCAGTTGGAGTCACAAGCTTCTGTTGGGACCCTGTTGGCTAAAATGAAGACCTGTGTAGACACCTATACCAACCGACTGAGGTAAGCATCAGCCCTGTCCTTCATTTAAACTGTATTTGTGGTTGTGCTTTGGGAATGCTACTCCCAAATTTAGTGCTCCCACTGAGATGCTCCAAACCACTGCCCCTTGCTGGCTCCTACCTTCCTCTCCCCCTGTGGCAGGCTGGAGAGGAGAGTTGGAGGCACAAAAGGTGAAAATCATGGGTTGAGATAAGAACGACTGGAAGCAGCAATGAGATAAGAGAACAAACAGCAGCAGTATTATTAAGAAAAATGTACATGAGAGAGATTCACATGCAACAGTGCTCACCACTAAGCTCAACCCAACTGCAGCTACACCCCCAGACCCCTCCCTCCAGCTCAGAACAGGCATTAATCCAGCTGCTCCCTCCACCATGCTTACTTGACCAGAAGGAACCCCTTCCCAGGGAAGAGTCCCTTTCCCTGACCCAGCAATGGTATAGAATAACCTCTGGGTCCTGGTCATGCCTTCTCTGGGATACTGCAAAAATTAACCCTGTTCTGGCTGGAAAACTTCTTCTGAATATAGATGTGAAAGAAGATTGAGTTCTGTAAATTTCTCTGAATGGATGCTGCCATCAAAAGTGAGAATATACCATCTGTTTGATCTAGATTTGTATTTGTATATATCTGTCTGGTTTACTGTACTATTTACAGGCAATAGAGGTTTTGGTATGACAGACATAAGTTGATAGACTCACATACTCCTACCATTTATTCAAATTCTTAAAGTTTCCATTTATTTTAATAATTTTCTAATTCCAGTAATTAGTTGGTTTCTTGATTCTGTTTACTTGCTTCTAATTTAAAGACAGCCTCTTAAGATATAATAACCTGTCCTTCTCTGCAAAATTTATTGTTGTCCCTAACATCATGGGAAGAAGTTAAATAAAATGTCAGGAAAAGGTGTGTGGAGAATGTTCTTTCTCCCACTATTAACTTGTAATATTTACCAACCATTACCCTAGAAACCTTTTATAAAGGAATTTGATTATTGGGACCTCTTTCTTGTAGCTCCTGGTGAACTGGACTTTCCCCATCAATTTCTCCAGTCCTTCTTGACTGAGATTGCAAATCTTGCTTATCAAGCATGTAAGCTACCTGTAGTGGGATTTTTTTTACTTTTTTTTTTTACTAGTGTAGTGCAAAAGAAACAGAAGTGGGAAGGATCAAAATCAGTTCTTTATGTTGGATACCCACCTAAAAAAGTCAGCTTGTGCTTGCTGACAATATTATATATATATTTCATAGTTTATGTAATCTTCTTAAAATAGAAAAGATATTTGGCTTCTATGTAATCCATTTCCAATACCTGTGTATGTAATTCTCCACCAGAATTGCTGACTGTTTTTTCTTTGCTAATCTGGTCATCCATTAGCTTTGGATTTAATGGCCATGGAAATCTTTATCTTCTCATGTCACTTCCCCAGGCTGAAACCTAGAAAAGTTTCTTTTTGAGAATGGGCCGTGACTACTGTTCACTACTCTTTTCAATTTTGTAAAGTAAATACAGTATGAGTAGTTCTTCAGTGCCAGCTTAGGATCTGGAAGCAAAGAAGAGTTCTAGACTTACAATTATTTTAATATTAGATGGGTTTGATAAGAATTCTGTGGTTGGTTCTCTGTGCATTGTCTGTACAATTTTCTTGTATTACTTTGCTCTACCAGCACAGGAGGAAAGCTTGTCTTTCACTGGGTGGTTTAAGCACAGTGCTCTTTGTCTTTGAAGCTGTGTATAGAAAAGGATGAAAACATGGACAGCCTGAACAGCCTGGAGTCACTGGGGTGGAAGGTTTGAATTCTCAGCATTTTAGTTGAAGGTGTGCCAGAAATATAAGCAAGTATTGGCATGAATTTCTTAAATGGGACAATCTGCTGTTCCTTTAGGTCAAATTGGCAGAACAACAACCCAGAATTACGGATTCTAGTTTCAAAGGCAAAACATCACATCCTCTGAGCAGCAGACTTGCGTGTCTGCCAAATGTCATCTCCGTGTTGGACTGGGAGTGTCCACTTTGGTCCAGAATTGAAGGGGAACAGTTTTGGTTTTGGACTTAACCTAGCATTGAATTTTCCTTTACTCTCAAAGGCGACAGTATTCTGTTAGAAAATTGGGAAATTTCTGGATAATGGAGAAGACATTTAGGTATGAGGTGATTTCTCATGACTGTTAGAATGCCAGGAGTTGAGGCCATCAGTGATGGGAGAGCAGTCAGGCTGGTGTATTGAGGTGCCACGAGGGCTGGGTTTGAGACATGAGCCTGCTCTGATGGCTGAGCCCTTTCTGCAGAGCTGCTGATGTGTGGCAAAGCAGCTCATTGGAACCAATGCCTGCTGGCTGAGCTTCATGGCAAATGGTTACTCTGGCAAAATGAGCTGATGCCTCATTGGTGTGATGTGTTGTCTAGCAAGCTTACCTCTGAAATTCCTAACTGTTCTTCATGGGGATGCTGGAATACAACCAGGTGGGCTTGAGGCATTTTCTCTGCTAGGCTTTTTCATTGTCTTCACTGCTGTTTTGGAGAACTTTGGTGTGAAAGAGTGCATTTTGCAAACAAAAAATACTTTATTTTGAACTGGGCCCCAAGAACTGAGGCCTATTTTGTTTTAATTTATTTTTCTTTAAAAAACAATTATCAGTACCTTCTACTGCATGAGTTGATGGTTGTCTGCAGGAGGCAGTCCTTGCAGCCTCTGGTTTGGAGTCCACCTAATATCTGTAAATATAGTGCTTCAAGCCCCAAGGTAGGATAAGTGGAGCTGTCTGGGAGGAGGTTACAAGCTTGCACCAGTGGTCGTTTGCAAAGTCACAGTCCCTTGTTGATTTTGCCTGATTTCAGGAGGTTTGTTTAAGAAAGTGTGAATTCCTGGAAGGAACAAACGCAGAGATCACGAGGGCTGTGGTTGCAAACCCAGGGTGCACAGGGGCTGAATGGTTCATTGGCTGCACTCTCTGAATGCTTTGATAAGGGTATCATTCTGTATCATCACATTTACCTCCAAGTACCAGGCACGGGTGAGTAAGTATTAGTATTGACTTTGAAAATTAAAGTTGCCTTGGGAGTGTATAATTCATTATTCATTTAGCACAGCATAAAGAGAAGGCTGTCATCTTCTAGCACAAGCTAAATTAATGGCTTAAATTATTAGCATCTACACTGCTGTCTCTTCTAGCAAATATATTAGTGACTGTCATCCCTTTAAATGTGGGTTGACATTTTCTCTGCTTTTTCTTCAGTGGCTGAAAAACTGTATGGGGAAGTTTCTGTGTCTAAATTAAATATTTGGCTTCTCCTCCACTCTGGAAATCATAACATTTAGATAAAGGTTTTCCCTGCATTAAAGCTCAGGAATTTGTGCATACACAAATTTCTGTGCAGGCTGATAAAGTGCAAGGAAGGAGCTGAAGCATCTGACTGGCTTTCTGACTTCACTTCTGGTGTTTCATCTCCTCCTTCATCGAGTATTGAGAGAGCCATCAAGTTCCCAGTGACTGCTTCTCTCAAACTGGGCCCCTACTGGTGCCTCTGGATCACACAGCTTGGAGAGAGAATGAATCCAGGGAGGACTGCAGCAGTGGAGGTGACAGCAAGGAGGGAGAATGGTATTTTCTCAGCTAACAGTGTGCCCATGTTGTGTGTGCTCACAAAGGGCAGAGTAGTCATTTTGCACCAGGCAATACCGTGTGTTTCAGGTCACACTGAGAAATAGTTTATGGACTATCATCTTCAGTAAAGCTGTACTTTTCACCTTGGAGGGCTCCAAGATTGAATTTGACCAAGGAGTTATTTTGTAGGGTGCATAGAGCAGCCACAAGGCTGCAGCAGGCTCATGGGGGCCTGCTGCCCTTTCTGAGGGACTGGGACCCTCACAGTGACCCTGACCTTTGTTTGCTCTGTGTGTTCTAGGATTCCCCAGTGCATGGTGACATGTGAAACCCTTTGAACTTTTTCATGGGCTTTGGATTACATTTTTGTCTCAGCCCTTTTATAAGTATACAGTTTAGGGAAGAAACTGAGCTTTTAGATTTTCCTGACCAGGATCTTTTGTTACATGAGGGAGATGGGTACAGAGACCAGATTCACACCTCCATCTTCAGTTCCAAAGCTGTTCTGTGCAAGATTTTTATCTTAAAGTGCACCTGTCCTTTTCAATTTGCATTATTTAAAAGCCATAATAAACATGTTTTAAGGATGTTGTTTCAGAAAGGGCTGCTGTGGTCTTCTAATGTAAAAAATATAAAAAGAAGTGTAATAGTTTGTCTGCAGTGGTGCTCAGTTCTATCTCAGATCGCATAAGTCTGTGAGCTTTAAAAATTATCATCAGTGTGAGAGTACATATGGCTGGGGAACCCTTGACAGATTTTCCCATCCAGAGTCTAGGGAATTACATGATTTTCCATATGCTGATTGTAAATAAACTGAGAATCTGTAAAGTACTGCTAAGTTCCTCCAAACATTTGTGATAATGCTAAAGTAGAGAATAAAATAATGAGGCAGATTGCCTACAAGAGAGCTGGAGAAGGACTTTTTACAGAGGGCATTCTGTGACAGGATATGGGAGAATGGTGTCAAGAGAAAGAGTAGGTTTAGTTTGGATATTAGGAAAAAAAATCTTTGCTCTGAGGGTGGTGAGGCACTAGAACAGGTTGCCCAGAGAAGCTGTGGATGCCACATCCCTGGAGGTGTTCAGGCCAGGCTGGATGGGACTCTGAGCAACCTGATCCAGCTTAAGGTGTCCCTGCCATGGCAGGAGGTTGGAATGAGATGATCTTTAAGGTCCCTTCAACCCAAACCATTCTGTGATTCTGTGATCTGTGCAGGATGGATCGCACTAAGTTGGTGTATAAATAACAGTTATAAATAAATAAAGGTAGGAAGGCAAAATGGAGGAAAAAAAAAACTGAATGTCATTATTCATAGGAGTCCTGCATGCTATGGCAGTATCAGTGGGTTTGTTCCCCAGAAGTGGGAACTAAAGTCACCTTTAGCCCAGCAAATCATTAGAATATACAAGCAGCGCTTGTGAGGAAGCTAAATGTTGATAAGGCAGTGTGTGTAATTTTGAGAATTTGTGTACCAGCTACCTTATCCTCCCTAAGAAACTGACTGAAATCCATGATTAGGCAGAATCAAGGTCGGAAAACCAGACTTGGATGGGGCAGAGGTATGGCTGAGTTAGATTTATTCCTGCGTTTCACTTCCTAAACTGCTCTTCCTCAGGTGTGGCCTGCCTATCAGGGTAGAGCTGTTGTGCAACACAGGATTTCAAGAGTCTGAGGTTTTCTGTTGTGCTCAGGATTGCAGTGGACAGGATCTCCTTTCCCTGGTGGCACAGGAGATTTTAGGAGCATACATTCTCTTTTGACAGTTCAAAAGTGCTGAAGTGTTACTGCTGTGGACCACAGGGAGAACAAGAGGAAATTATATTGTTGGTGCTGAAAGTTTCCATTTGAATACATGTCTCCTTTCCCTGCTGCTTCCACTAATATATATATTCCTTGTCTGCTGAGGTAGTTGCTGTCAGTAACTCACTATGTCTGTAGGAGTTTTTAAGCATGTGGTGAAGCATTTTGCTTAATGAGACTAACACCTTGATTTTTTTGATTCTAAGACCAAGTATAAGGAAGAAAACCAAACAAGTAGTCTAAATTGTAAAAGCAAGTGGGTGACAAAAGAGCCACAAGAACACTGTTTTGAAAATGAGTTTGTAAGAATTAATTTTACTTTTGGTACCTTCACCAAGTGCATTTTTACTGCTTTTCACACATCTTTCTCTTGCATAATGCCCACTGACATTTTACTTCAGCCAGAATTTCTCCAAGGGTTTTGCAGCAAATAGCTGAAGGCTTCTGCATCAATAGCAGGCAGATCTAAATCTGTATACCTTTCTAGGGACTGGTAGCTGCTAGCATGTGCATGATGTTAAAACAGATTATCACTGAGGTTTAGTAGGTTTGAATATTATATTTCTGTAGGTTATTTAAAAAATATTGGCCTTTCCAGAAGGAAAAATGCAATACTAAGGATTGGAAAGCATGAATGAGAGATGCAGCTACTGCTTTTTTGTCATATAGTGTTCCTCAAATGCAACCTGGGGCTGGCTGTGATGCCTCTGGTTCCTCCTAACTTAGAGGATCTGAAAGCTCAGAATAGCTTGAAGTCAACCATGGGCTAACATCCTTCTGAATTAAATCTGGAACAGGGAAAATGGACCGTGCTACAGTAATGCATTTTGTTATTAATGCTCTCTGGGGATATTCTCATTTGATTAGGTACAGTTCAGAGACCATCTTCAGTACTACTGTAATCACCTCTACTGAATAGTTTAGAGAGTCATTCATTATGCACAATCTCAGTCTAGATGAAAACACAAAAAGGTTATAGTTGGTAAAATATGTTTGCTGTATCAAGACATTAAATTGCTGTTTTTACTCGTGTAGATAGTTTCTTGGTTGGCTAGTGAGAGAGAGAAAATCACTTCATCTTGGCTGTTGAACTTGTTTGGGTCTCAAAATGAACAGGCACTGTTGAAACAGAAATGTGTAGAAATTGTTGTAAAATAATTTGGTTACTGTTAGCATTAAAATCTCCCAAGTTTTGCAGGATGACAGTGTAAATTTATGCTAGCTCTTAAAGCATAGAAGCTTTTAAATACACACATTTAGGTTACATTAGTATCAAATACCCTTGTCCTCATTTCAGCAGTCGACTATCTATGCTAGTAAGAACTGGATTGTCACAATCTAAAGATTTAAATGTATCTTAGAATACTATGCAGCTAGCTTCTATCAAACAACAGTGTTTGTATGCACTACATTTTTAAATAATTAGAAAAATTTGAGGTTTTTAAATTGACATTTTCATTTGCAATACTTCGATTATAAACATCCAGTGTAATCTAGATGCTTTTTGTATTTTAAGGCTTTTAAAATTATGTTAAACTCTTTATTGAATTAAAAGCTCTATATTTCTGTAACCCAGAAGAGAACTGCCGAGAGAGACAACATTTATGTTTGACCCATGGTCATGTGGTGCCTGGGTGATGTTCATCTACATGCTGTGAATTTTTACTGGAGGTCTCCTGGAGTTTTACCATTAACGTATTCTCAGTAATTGCTAGTGTAGTGTATAGTAGGAAGGAGCACTTTGTCACCTGTTTAGGACATAGTTTTGCACAAGGATCTGCAAGGATGAAATGCATATTTGTGACATGTTTGTCAGATTGGTTTTGTAAGGTTTTCTGATGCTGTGTGAAGGTGTGCAGACATCAGGTCAGCCTGCAGGGTCACAATCAGGAGGCCTGAAATGTTGAAGCAGAAACTGCTGTACAGGAATCGCTGGCTTTGTGTTCCTATGTTCACTGCTCATACCAGCTGTACCTCTGTTTGACAAACCAAGGCAGCCTGTTCAGTGCTGGGACTGCTGGTTGCTGCATTCAGTGATCATCTCGAAGGCACAGAGACACATTCCATTTCAGAAGGCTTGCTTTAGTCTCAGCCCTTTATCTTTGGTATTTTTCCCTGTTGACAGATGCCCTGGATGCTGTATGTCTGGTTGAAAGATACTCCCTCATGTTATATCCTATTTCTTTGCCCTGTACAGGTCTAAGAAAGACAAAGCTAAAGCAGGAGTTAAACCAGATGCTTCTGATCAAGAGCCAGAGGGACTGACCCTGCTGGTGCCAGACATCCAGAAGACTGCAGAGATTGTTTATGCTGCGACCACCAGTCTGCGCCAAGCAAACCAAGGTGAGACACAAACACCTCTGTGGGAACTGTTCTGTAACTGTAACTTAGAAATCAGCTTGGAAGCAAGACAGAACACTTGCCTCCTGTCCCCAGCTGTGACTGCATTTTCAAATGGGGTTGGAACCTTGTGGTAGTTTTAAATGTTTTGATCAGGAAACAGAATAATTCACGTAAGTTAGAGTACACCTCACAGCTTGCAGCACAATTATGTAGCACCTTTTTTTATTATTGTTTTTCTTGGCAGAAAACAACATACAGGACCTTTAGTTATAAAATCTTTTCTGTTAAAACTAAATTTTATGAATTGGATTAAGTATTAAGTAGATGATTGCAGAACAAAAATCTGAAACATAGGTTGAACTTGCAGGTGTTCAAAAGACCACCTAGTTGTCTAGTAATAAAAACTAAATATTAAGTAGCTGAATCAGGGGTGTGCATTTTATAAAGCCATGTATAATTAGCTCAAAAACTGAAAGAGTCCAGGAATGCATGTGGGAATAGGCATCCACACAAGTATATGTCATACTTCCTGTTTGAAATGAAAAAAAGATAAATTAAAGAAACAATAAAAGAATATTCAAAGAAGTCATGAATTATGATATAGGCAAGATTATGATATTATTTACTCCAAGTTGTTCAGATTATGATATACAGTCGAGAGAAAAAGAGATTTGTATATCCTAAGTGATGCCCAGTTTTGAGATGTCTCTGCAAAAGAATGTAAGCGTAAAATGTCAACACTTGCTGTGCTTTTTATGGAATTACATATTAACTACAAATAATCATCACATTTCACACAACAGAAAAGAAGATGGCTGAATACTCCAAAAAGGCTGCTGTGAAGCCCAAGCCTTTGTCAGTTTTACGATCCCTGGAAGAGAAGTATGTGGCTGTCATGAAGAAACTCCAGTTCGGTAGGTTGAGAAGTGTCAATGTGTGTGTTTCTGAAAGCAGACACTGAGGAAATGTGTATTCTTTATTATTTTAAAAGTTAACAACTGTCTTGCACATGTGACCACTGATAATTTTCACCTGAGGAAAATTGTATATCTGTGTTTTCAGGTTACCAACTCATGCACCCTTTGAACTGATAAGAAATCTTTTAAGTATGCACAAGGGTAATTGAAGAAACCAAATGAATTCATGTGATGGTGTTCATGTTTTCATTACAGTAATGATTTTTTTGTGAGTCTTTCAGTTCTCAAATTACATTGAAATGTTTTATTTTTTTAAAGCTCATATATGAGTTTTATATATATATTTATATATGTTATTATTTAAATAGAAAATAATTCAAATCAAAATGTGTTTTTTAAATGAAACTGCAATAAATTTCATTGTGTCTTTTCATGAAGTGCGATATATTGCATTTGGAAAATGGTTCTTACTTTGACCATAAAAAGAATGTGTTCCCAAAAAAATTCATAAAGAACTAATAGTATCTTATCCAAAAAAGAGCAATAAAATTATTGCAAAAACGTGTTCACTCAGTATTATTTAAATTGTGGTGACAGCATTTACAGTCACATTTCTTTGCTGTTGGATTTGTAAGAGGTTTTCCTCACAAATGTTTCTGGAGTGTATGCCAGGAGTTAGGAGTTAGGAAGGTTTGTAGGAAGTGGGAGCATTTCCCTCTGGCAGCTGCGCTGCAGATTTTGTGTAGCAAGTGATTAAAGAAAACCAGCTCCACTGTAGTTTTTCATGGTTCTTTAATAACATTGCCACCAGCACACGAGTAGACACCTCTGCATCGTGGCTTCACACAGATTCCATTATTAGCATTATGCGTATTTGTAAGTATCATCATATTCCTGGTCGGGAAACTGGTAGCTTTCCAAATTGGGGGTGGTGCATATTTGCCAACTTGCATATGAAAGTTTGTAAATTAGCTGCAGAAATTGTTTCAGCCCAGCGCTGTTAATGCTTTGGTTTCTGTGATCACTGTTTCCTATTACTGTGATGCAAATTAAACTTTCCTGATTTTAATGCTCATAATCCTTATCCAAGACTAACCCACTCTGAGCTTCCCTCCTTTCCTGATGCATTCTTTCCTCTTCTAGATACGTTTGAGATGGTTTCTGAAGATGATGACGGCAAGCTGGTTTTTAAAGTGAATTACCACTACATGTCTCAGGTGAAGAACGCGAGCGACGCCAACAGCGCTGCGCGGGCGCGGCGCCTGGCTCAGGAGGCCGTGACCCTTTCCACCTCTCTGCCCCTCTCGTCCTCCTCCAGCGTCTTCGTGCGCTGCGACGAGGAGAGGCTCGACATCATGAAGGTAAGGGAGCAAAGCTGCCTTCGGCTCTCTCTTCAGCTCGGCCTAGGAGTGCTCAGGAAGGTGCCTGGAATCTTGGGAAAACCAGAAATAGTCACGTCCACTTTAATTGCTGTGCAGGCACTAGTGTGAGCGGTAGTGTTTGAATCTGATTTCTCAGCAACTTGGCAGGGGCAGGGAGAGCACATCAGCCCCAGGAGTGCTCTGTTGGCCCAGGAGTCTTCACAGAGCAGGATTCATTCTTTTTCAGCTATTCCAAAGGGAGAAGTTCAGTGCTGTTGCTCCATTATGGTCCAAAGATGTCTTTGCATGTGACCATTGAAGTTGCAGGCAGTAGGTATAGGGAAGTACACTGAGTGCCTCTGGACCTGTATTTTAAAAAAAAAAATCTATTATTAGCATCCAATAGGAAAGAGTTTCAGCTCCTTCTGTCTTGCTTTCCATTTATAAACTGGAGAAATGAGTGTTTGCTTACCCGCAGTGTCAGAATGAACTGACTGACAGCCTGTGTATGACAGCAGGTGGAAATAAAATGCTTTGTATAACTTACAAAATCTCAACTGTGTGATAGATACAAGAGTGAGGATTCTAAATGGTTTTGGTTTGTTTTTTTTCTCTTTTTAACACTGGTAGGTTCTCATTACTGGTCCTGCAGACACCCCATATGCAAATGGTTGCTTTGAATTTGATGTGTATTTCCCACAAGACTATCCAAATTCCCCTCCACTTGTGAATCTGGAAACAACTGGAGGCCACAGCGTGAGATTTAATCCAAACCTCTATAATGATGGCAAGGTAGGTCAGCTGGGATCCTGTGTTAGGTGTAACAAGGAAGTGGAACAGATGAAAGTGTTTTCCTTTTGTGATCACATTATGGATCAGCCACTCTCAATGTACAGGAGGAAGCTCTTTGGTTAATACCAGTCTTCAGACAGACGTGAAGAGAGATTTGCTACTTTCAAGTGGGAATTACCCCCTTTCTAAATAGTCTTACAGATTTTTGGAGATCCAGCCATTATGAGCTGGTTTTGACCAAAAAAGGAAGTACTTTTAACTGAGAAAAACGTTCTTTTCCAACATTTTTTACAAATGAACCAGTCAGAAATCTCTTGTCTAGCTGAAATACCCTTTCCATGGACAAAATACGCTCCATATCTGCTGCAGCTGAAGGTCTGAGAGCCTCTCAGCAAACCTTCTTTTCTCTTGTCTCTTTTTCTCCATTTGCTTTCTATTAATGTGGACACAGAATATAATTCCTACTGGAGACTTCATCTCCATTTTTGTCTAGTTTTAAGTCTTGGAAAATGCTTGCCTCTAAGTTTCTTCTGTTTGTTTTGTCTCTCTGTTTTCCCTGTCTTGGATTGTTCCATTTCACAATAAGATTTAAGAACCGTAAACTTCCCTAACGTTCAGATCAGTCACAAAAGTTAAGGAATAATTCCAATTTCTTAATAGTCTGTGTGACAGAAACCACCTTTTACATGCTTAAGCAGAATGATTCTCTTTAAAACACACAGTTTCAAGTTTTGTAATTGCATTTAAAGCAGAAAATAGAGAATCACACAATATTCATAATACATGTTTTTGGAGCCACTAGAATCCATAGATTCCCCATGAGGAAAAGTAATCTGCCTTGTCTTCTTTGTTTTTTAGCAGGCTGTTCTTACTTATCCACATTATTTTTGTCTTTTTTTCTTTCAAAGAGATCTCATGGTCTTAAGCTGCTCCAGGGGAGTTGTAGGTTGGACATGAGGAGGAATTTGTCCACAGAGGGGTGATCAGCCATGGGAATGGGCTGCCCAGGGAGGTGGTGGAGTCACTGAGGTGTTTAAAGGAAAGACTGGACCTGGCACTCAGTGCCATGGTCTGATTGACATCGTGGTGTTCAGTCACAGGTTGGACTTGATCATCCCCGAGATCTTTTCCAACCTCATTGATTCTGTGATAGGAAACAAATTTATCTTTTAGAATGCTGTTGTAAAAAAGTTTGTCCAAAAAATGAATGTTATGTCAACATTCTGTTCTGTCCAAGCAGAACAATTTTGTCATAATATTTTTCTGTGGTATTAATGTCACTTTTTCAGGTGTGCTTAAGTATACTTAACACATGGCATGGGAGGCCAGAAGAGAAATGGAATCCCCAAACATCAAGTTTTTTGCAGGTGAGCAATTTCTTCTTTCTCTTCCAGTGTCATTTAGGAGTAGTAAGTTGTCTCTTGGTCCTAAGGATTCCTTTTCTAGAACATTTAAACCAGAATAATCTTCTTCAGATGAGCGTAAATAAGACAGAAGTCCAAAAAGTGTTCTTGGAACTCTAGGAAAGGAACACTGCTGAGGAGACAAGTTCTTCAAAATGCTTTATCACAAGCTTTATATGGTGAAAACAAAAGAGGCTCCACACTGTGAGGGATGAGAAAGTGAAATACACTAGTGCACACTGTAGCCTTCCTCCTCCTAAGTGTGCAGGTGAGCTGAGTAGAAGAATAAAGGTGAAGGGAATGGAAGTGCAGCTATGCTGTGTTCAATAACAATTAGTGTTACATTAGAGCAGGATTATTAGGGCACACAGTCCTTATAATTTTCAGCTTTATTTTGCAGACATGCACTGACCCACAAGCAAAGACATAAAGTAAAAGTAAAGCCTGCAATGGCTTCTTTCCTGTGGCAGTTCCTGAATTTATTCCGAGTTTGGAGTAATTATTACTTAGCACAAGGTACAATTTCTGTTCCATATCCTAGAAGACTGCACAGCTTCAGCATAATAGAATTACTGCCTTCAGCAGATCAGATTTCAGCTTGTTCAGGATTTGGCCTTGGAGAGCAGATTTATCAGTATCCTAAAAGTTCAAGAATGATCACTTCCAGTGTGTGGAAGTCAGGCAAGTGAGGCAGAGGGCCAGCATGGGCAAACAAGAACTCTTGCCTAAGCTCAGCTGCAATTAGAAGCAAGAAAAGGTGGAAGAAGGGGATGGGCTACTTGTGTGGAATAAAAGGACATTGACCAAACATTCAGGAGAGAAATTAGGGAAACTAAAGCTCAGATGGCACTGAAAATGTTGGGGGTTATAAAGACAAACACAAAGAGCTTTTCAGAAGTATACTGGCAGCAAAAGAACACCTTTTCCTTAGGCTTTCCACTGCTCAGTGGGGCAGGAAACCTATTGACAAGGGCATGGAAAAGGCAGAGGTCATCTCTGCCTTACCCTTAGGGGGAAGAATTGCTTTCCCTTGTCCCTGAGCCCTCACTGGGGAGGTCTGTGAAGGTGGAAAATTACCCACAGTAGAGGAAACAGTATTGGAGCTGCTTGGACCCACATGTTTGTGGAACCAAACCCCATGGATGCTGGGGAGCCGAGGGAGCCAGCTGATATCACTGCAAAGCCATTAGCTTTGAAAGGCAGAACAATCAAGGGCAAATCTCACACTCAGGTTCAAGATCAGCAAGAGAGAGGATCATGTTGGGATAGGTATCCAACATTTCCTTAATGAGTGCAAGTCTCCCAAGATCCAAATTCTTAATCAAGAGATGAACTGCAATTTTAAACTTCAACTGTAAAACCAGTGTAGAAAGATTCGAGTATTTAGGAGGCCTTATTTTCACTAAATGGGATTAAAAGTCCTTTTTCTTACATTAAAATGTTAGATTTGATTGTTAGAAATCACATGCAACATAGAAATTCATAATTTTAAACTTTTTTTCAGTATTTCATTTTGAGAATAGTAAGAAAAATGTTGGAAAAAGTCCCATCCCCACCATATTGGGAGAAAACCACTTTACAACTATTAAATGGAAAACAGATGTAAGACTAAATAAATTGCTTGGAAAGAATTAAGCACTACATGTTTTTTCTGGCTATGAGATTGAACTATTGTCAGACCACCTAAAATACTTCAGAAATTAATTTTTATTACCCAGTGAAACTGGAAGATCAGTGTAGAGTTTCTCATTCATTACAATTTTAATTCAAGCTATTGAGTGCTTATTCAGGCCAAAAACTGCAATGCTGCAGTGTCAAATTTGTCTACCATAGCTACTTTAAAAAAATACAGATATCTAAAATACAAAATTTTTAAAAAGCAAAAGCCTATTCTTCCAGAGACACATAAAAGTGACAGAGATCACCAAAACACTTTCCATACCCATAGCCTTGGCCCTGAAGTCACTCTACCATGACTTAGCACATTTGCATTAATAAGAACAATTTCTTGGTATCTATGTGGCCATTTGCTTGATGAAACCTGATTTGTGAGGCACATTCTCTATGTTTTAATGCATTTACCTACATTTTAAGGCTTAACACTGAATAATTATGTCTGCTTCTAGTTGAGTGCAGGGCAGGTACAGGAGACTGTGCTGGTGCACACAGTACCAGCAGCTACTTGGGGCACCTGCCTGAGCAACAGGAAAACTTGGTTAATTTTCCTTCTCAGCCCAGTGAGGGATGCTGGTTCACATCTCCCACTGCACAGCTGTGTGTCCAATCCCTCAGGATAAAGACTTGGCTGCCCTACACTGCCCGTCTGTGCTGTAATGAAAGCACAGCCACTACACCGGGGCAAAGTGTCACGGCACCCACAGGAGGGAGGGTGTGTTCCTGTGAGCTGCTGCTGGGGCTGAGGGTAACTGTCATTCAGCTGGCTCTTGGACTGCTGCTTTGATAGCAGTCACTGACCTGGCATTGTGTCTGGAGTGAGGAACCATCACGGAGAGGATGGGAAGCTGGAGCAGCTTCTGTGCTGGCTTTGCTAGAGGAAAAATTCCAGGAGAATGCTACACTTGAGCACAGAGCACAGCTGTGGGTACCAGGGCACTGCCTGTGAAAGAGTCAGCATTTGGATTGCTGCTGACATGATGTGAGCTGTACATCTGCATCCACCAAGAAAAAGGAGGACTCTTGTCTTCCATATCCAATTCACAAGTTAGGCTGCTAAATTAGGGAATGTTTTAAAGCTCTAAGCTCTAGGCTGGGAGGAGAGTGAGTTCCAGAAACAGCTGCCCTGATGTGTGGGTACCTGCACCAAAGTATGCACAGTGCTGGAAATGCCATTCCTAGATCGGTAACATATCATCAGCTTTTCAGTAATTGAGGAAATATAAGTGTTCAAATCACCTTGGTTGAATTCTTTACAGTTCTGGAAGTTTGTGTCACAGAACTGTAAAACTGTAATCCCTAAAACTGTTGCTGGTGGACTTGTTCCTAAGTACATAAGAAAAACTTGCACTTCATTTAGTAAAAAAACACAAGTTGACAGAGACAAACTTTTTAATACTGGAAAAACTAGCAAGCCATCAAATCATGAATATGCAGTGCATCTACGTTTGGATACCTGTGAGCCCTGTGTATGTTTAATTCTTTGTGTTTTATTAGGAATAGCTGAGTATATAGTTAAATGCCTTGAATTTATGTGTCTATTCACACGTGTGCTGGATAGTTAAATTGAAAGGAGGAAAATTGTTACTTCCTAATTACTGAAAGTTGGTGCTTTGTTCATATAGTATTGAAAACATTTTTTTCCCTTAAGAAGAATACTGAGATTTTGTTTTATTGGCATATAACACAGTATTGTTTGTGAAATCTGAAACTAAAGGGCTAAGAGCATTCATTTGAAAGAAAAAATGGGAGACAATGTAGATCAGGATTAATTCCAGTGGTTCACGTGGCGTTTTACCTCCTTTGTTTCTTTTCCCTCTAGTTCAGAATTCTAAGAATTAGTAAGCTCAGCCACAGGGAAAAAAATCAAAATTGTTGTCTGAGAACTTGACCAATACACTCTCTTTCACAAAGGGTGCAACCAGACATCTCTTCCTTTAACTACTTTTTTTTACTTATATCTGTATGTTTATTTTGCAGAGTTTTAAGTTACATTTGTCATTTTCTCGGTGTTTGAGCTAAATACACAGCCACAGGACTTGGTGGTTTGTGTGTAGCCACAGTTTAGGTTTGAAAGCGTGGATGTTCCCTGCTTGCACATAGCCTGTAGCACAAATGGAAGTACTTTGCCATAAGAAACAGTTCTGCTCGTAAGGCGAGCAGAGCTGTGTATGTTTGTAAGAAAACTTTGGTAGCACGGTTTTAATCTTTGGTTTGTTCTCTGCACAGGTGTTAGTGTCTGTCCAGTCCCTAATACTGGTGGCAGAACCGTACTTCAACGAGCCAGGATACGAACGATCGCGAGGCACCCCGAGCGGAACGCAGAGCTCCAGGGAGTACGACGGCAATATCCGACAGGCAACCGTCAAGTGGGCAATGCTCGAGCAGATGAGAAATCCATCGCCGTGCTTTAAGGAGGTAGGTTCTGCAAAAGGTGGTATTTCTCTTTTTTGAGCATCAAGAACAATGCAAATATTTGATAAGATCATGCATGAGATGTCTGTTTTAACGTGTGCTAACTGACTTGAGAGACCAACATGAAAAAGGACTCGCCAGACTTCACAGATTCTTTTCTAGGAAACAGGAATGCAGGCAAATTGGGACTGACCTGAACGGGATGTTGGTGCACCATTGGATAAAACATGGTTGAATCAGCTCAGCTCACTACTGAGCAGGAGCTTTTACATGGCCTGTAACACCTGTTGGTCAGCCCTACAAGGGGCACTCCATGCTCCACACTCTGCATAAATAACAGGCAGTATTTCCCAAGGATCATGAATTTGAAGCAAATACTAAGAAACATTTCAGATACACCAAGATAATGCAAATTGGAGACATATCTTAAAAGAAATTCCACAAAGCATCTGCACTAGAAACTGTGCCTTTGAAAACAACTGTCTTGATGCTGCTAAAAGCAATGCTAACCTTCATGCTTCCTAACCTTCATGCTGTCTTAAAAAAAATTACTGTAATAAATCAAATTGCTTAATTTGTTTACATTCCTGAAAGTAGACTAAAGCTCACCTGTAGCATCATAGAAGAATTTAGTCATTAGGCACTTCTCTCACAATTCCTTTCCCAAAGCAGATGAGTTAGATCTCAGGGGCTTGAACATGTACAGCAGAGTTCAAGGAAAAAAGAGCTGAAGAAACACTCAGAGAATCTGTATGAATATTAGTGCAAAATGTTTGGTCAAACATGAGTCATCTCACAATATTACCAGTGAATATTTTCAGAAAAACATGTTTGCACTTCTTTGGGAGATTCCCTTTTTGTTCAGACCTCTAAGTTTTTTGTAGGGTTATCTTAGAAACCTTAATAGGTTTGATGATCAATTCAGTGCTACAAATGCAAACTCATGCTGAAGATTGAGGTCTAAGAATGTAGATCCTGAGATCTGTTGTCTTCAAAAATCTGAGCTGTCTTGTCTTCAGCGTCTTAAATGACAGGTAGGCTCAGGAGATCTAAACTGCCAGTCTTTGGGAGTTTTTCCAAGCTCCATTATGGATTTAAGGAGTGTATCCAGAATTTAAGTCAATTATGCTTTCAATATGCAGTTTCTCTTTAGACAGATAGCTATTTTCTCTAACCTCTGGAGGGAAAAATTATTTTTCCCATTATGTTGCAATATGGCCAAGAACTCTCAGTGCTCAATAAAATTTCTTTGGTTTTATTGTTTCTTTCACCATTCAGAGTTTTAGAAAACTGTTTAAGACAAAGCCAACACCAAGTAGAGTTTCTCAACTTTGTGTGACTGTTGATTGGTTGGACTTTTCAAACTCAAATATGTACTTCAATACCAAAATTACTCTTCAATTAAATACCGGCTCCCATCCAAACTGGGCAGCTCAACTACCACGGCCTGAGAATTCCAGTGTCCCCACACGTGCTGCCTTTGCCTAGAGCAAAGTGTTTGCAACCCCTCTGAAGCAGCTGCTGTGATCCTTCTCTCTGCAGAAGAGAAGGATCCTTCCTGTGCTCATACTGCCAACAGTTTCTGCTCACCTGTTTCCTGTTCAGACAGCCCATGGTCAGTGATGGCAGGACGTGGTGCCTCTGCCTACCTGTGCTTCCCTAGCAAAACAGGGCAGGGAAAGAAACAATGAAAGCCTCAGCACTCTGTCTGTGTAGCTCTGCTCCTGTGCAAACTTTGTGCCTGCATTGTACTTCCAGCACTGCAGAATGTGAGCAGCACTCTGCTCTCCCTTTTGCTTTTCCTCACTGTATTTCTGCCCTGCACCCAGCTAACACGAGTGCCTGCTGAAATGGCAGGCTGCACACGAACAGCAGATTCCTAAAGACTGGAAGAGCTATCCAGACCAACAAACTCCCCAAAACAGCATCAGCTGAATTCACAACAGGTTCCTCAGGGCTTTTTCCAGTTGATTTTGGAAACCTCTGAGGACAGAAATTCCACTTTTACCTCCAACCTGGTTCAGTTCTGAATTACCTTCATACGGATTTTTCTTTTCCTTACATTCAGTTAGACCCACAGAGGTCTCGTAAAATTTGGTATTGTTGAAGTATATGGTTCTTCCATCCATGTTACATTGGGAACGTTTTCTTGCAGGTCATCCACAAACACTTCTACTTGAAAAGAGTGGAGATCATGGCTCAGTGTGAGGAGTGGATAGCAGACATTCAGCAGTACAGCAGTGACAAACGGGTAGGCAGGACCATGTCCCATCATGCAGCAGCTCTGAAGGTGAGACGTTTATAACAAACCTAAGTTTCCCTATTGTCAGGAGATGAAATGTGTGTGCATTCCACTTCCTCAGTATTTTTACTGCAAGTTGGATTTTCCTTTAGCACCTTCCTATTTTTTCTATGAATATTTGTATAGGGTACAGTGACCCCAAGATGAGTTCAGTTGGTTGGAACATGGTGCTGATAACACCAAGGTTGTGGGTTTGATATCCTATGGGCCATTCACTTCAGAGTTGGACTTGATGATTCTTGGGGATCTCTTCCAATTTATAATATTCTGTGATAATAGCTTTTTTCATTCACTCTGAGGGTGGGTGGAGGCTAATAAAGTTGTATTACAAAAATTCCTTGCCAGAAAACAAGCTCTTAAAGTAGACAAGCAGTTAATAAACTGTGGCCTGCTACAATCAGTTTTACCCTGTGTTAACTAATCAAGTTCTAACCATTATAAATATTTCTGTCTTCCTAGCCAAGTTTTGTGACCACATAGAGATCAGGTCTCTATTGTTTTTAATATTTGAAGTTTTATTTCCCCTGAGGTGCAAATCCCAAATTTTGGAAGGCTTCTTTTTTCTATTGCCAGACTTCCATTCTTTCAGTGTACATTGTGATCAGTGTACAAATCTCTGCATATCTGTCTCTGTGACAGGTGTCATCATGAATTCTTTATAAATTTGGGCTGACTGTATGACCTGCCAAGTTCAAGCCAGTTTCTGCTGTGACCCCCAAACACAGATATGACTCAACTGCAAAAGACCAATAGTGTAGCATTTACAGTGATGCACGTGTTGGCTGCAGTTCTGTTGACCGTCTTTAATTTGTCCCTAGCAGCTATTGCTAGTTACTCTGTCACTAAAACAAAAGCCCTTAAATATAGGGAAGAAGTTGATCCAGATATTGAAATGGTACATTTAAACCTTTTCTACCTGCCCCTCTTTTTGCCTTAGAGTTCTAACCTTGTGAAAAATACTCTTTTAACTGTGGCCTTCCACGCTGACTTGTTTTTGTATATCCAGCGTCACACAGCTCAGCTGCGGGAAGAACTTCTAAAGCTTCCCTGTCCTGAAGGATTGGATCCAGACACCGATGACTCCCCAGAAAAATGCAGTGCCACAACAAGCTCAGAAGAGACCATGTTGCACGACCAGGTTAAACCCAGCAGCAGTAAAGATGTCCCCACTGATTTCAAGTCATGAGTTGCATTGACATGGACTTTGTAGACACAACGGCTTTGAAGCACAAGCCAAATATGTCAATATTTGTATGTAAGAAGTTAATTATGTAATAGGTATTGAAATTGAAACTATACTATGCCCTTAAGGATATACAGTTTAATTAAAAATGATCTTTTATTTACCTGTACAAGAGTGTAAACTTTTTTGTGCTTTTATTTTTCAATTGTGAGAACCACTGATTGGTATGTTTAAAAAGTTATGTATACAAAAAATGGATAAATCACTGATATATAAGGGAAACTACCTTAGGAAAGAATGTTTACTGAATGTTTATTATTTTTTTTTTACTTGTAGAGTGAGGGCGGTTGTAACAAAGAATATATATTGGTCATTCTTACAGCTACTATTTAAAGTCAGAAAATTTTCACTGAATTTGATAGATTTTACGTTTGGCCATATATTCATGCTCATATTTGATTCTAAAGAAAACCTCCTGTATACTTCAATAAACGTTAAATGGACATGATCCCTCTTTTATGATTTACTGGTACATTTTTTAAATAAACTGCCATAAAATACATTCTAGCTGAAGACTTGCACTTGTATGACTGAATTCATTACAGTCAACATACTTAATTTTATGCTTACTAAATTTAAAATGCAGATGAATTAAATGCACATGGTTTTACCTCATGCCAAATTTGGACTTCTGAATTAGTTGGGTTTTTTTGGCTATTTTATGCAAACTAACAGTATTCTAAATTTCTGAAGGGCTATTCTGGAACAAAGTCTTTACTGTATTGAAATGTCTGATTTTTACATACTCAGCTGTACTCCTACGTACTGACACGCCACACAGGACTCTGGTGTTCTGTATTTCCTACTGTGTAGACTTATTTCCAGTTTTATACTTGTAGCCACAGATCCCTGACTAAAAGGGTAAGGAGTTTGCTTGACTTAATAATCAAGTCTCACTTTTAACATAACATGCATTGCTATCATTGTTATTAATTTTTGAGCAGTCCTTGAAGGACTAAAAAGTTAATACTGGTATTACCTCAGACTAATGATCTGTTGTATGATAAATACTATAAATCAGGCAAAACCGAAAGTTTTTTGTTTTCTATTTGTTCTTTGTTTATGAGTATCACGCTGGAATTTTTTCACTTTTTGTTTTACAATGTATTATTTCTAATCATTAAAAATGGCACCAACTGAGGCTGTGTTCTTATGCTGGTGGTTAACAGTTAGTTCTGATAGCCCTGACTGAAGAGCAGTTTTTTTGTTCTGCTGATGGGTTGTGTTAATCCAAGGCCTGTTCTGATTGTACATACCTCTCAAAATGCCAGCTTGGCTTCATTTGTGGGACTTCAGGGGTCCTTAATCAAAGAGCAAAACAAGCAGCCCTGTGCCAGAACTGCTGGTAAATACATGAAACAAAGAGCTTATGCCACATAGTCCAAGTGTGAGAACTTCATCAGTGTTAAAACAGCCCTGCATTTTTCCAGATGGGTATTTACTTACCTTCTATTGCTGTACAAAAGGACTGTGATACTCCTGGAAAGGCTCCAAAATCAAAATTACCCACTGACTTCCAATTATATTAGTTAGGAGTTTCCATTAGAGCTCTTCATTTACTGCTTAAACTGCCTGCCTACCAGAGCACAGTCATTTTATAAAATCCTGGTACTTGTACCAAAACCAAATGTATTGAACTCAAAGATCCTCTTTAAAGGTGAAGATTTATTTCTTTACCATTAAAACACAAGACTGAAACAAAAAGTACCCATCTTGCATTGATTTGACATGAGGAAGGTGTTTAACATGATTGTACCTTGATCTCCGCTGTGTATTTACGGTTTCATAGCAATGCTAATGTGAAGTCACTGCTGGTTAATTAAGCAGGTGTAAACAGCTGCATGGGATATTAAACTCTAATTTGCATCTACATACCAATTATCCTTTTTTTGCTCTAACATGAGCTAGAATGGTATTGTACCAAATAAATGCAGAGGTTCAATCCTTAATAACTTGCAACTGTGTTACAGTCCAGTAAGTAGATTACGAATTTGGCAACAAATACAAAATACAAATTTTTAGGCTTTTAAATAGACAAGGTAGCTGTGCTACTTGGCAGTAACATTACTGCCTATTCCTATGAGGTGGAAGACTCATCTCTTACCATTTCATCAAAGCGAATAGAAACCTGTACAGATCGATCACAGTTTCCAACCATCCATTCAGGTCCTGTGTTTTTAACTGTTCAGCTGATTTTGTAGAAAATGTTTTAAAATTCAACAGAAGTTATTTTCAAGAGCGCAAAGGGCAGCAAGTGACTGGTTAGATCATTATGGAATTTTAGTCCATGTTTTTTGGTGCTGCCTTTGGCCCACGATTGACTGTTGACACCACAGTTCTGCAGTGTAGTGTGGGATGTTACCAGCCATTGGGATTGCTGTAGCCACTCTGCCAGAGGAAGAGTAAGGCACCACAGAGCAAGGCAGGAGTGTTTCCTGGTGCTTCACAGACAGCCATGCCAAGCTTTTCTGACTGCTGCACCCACAGTGTCTGTGGAAGAGGAAGCAGCTCTGCAATCCCTGAGGCCTTGTGCTCCATGAGAGCAAAGCCCTTGTTCCACTGATGGCATCACACCAACGACTGTTCCCTTTTGCTGCTGTAGCCACAGCCCTCCATACCCAGACAGCAGTCATGGTCCCTCTGCAGGATTTGATGGTTTCCTCTGGAACCTCCTCCGGGTAAAAGATGTGCATAAATGTACGGTTTAATTGCTCCTCTGGAATTCTGCCACTCCTATCCAGGGAAAAACAAAATCTTAAAAAAAAAAAAAAAATTTGAAACATAAAAGCTGTAAACAACTTCCAAGTTTCACTCCAGTAATTACATGTTAAATGTTTAGGTAAAAGCAGAATAAAATATGTGTGTCTGTAGATCGACTGGATCTGCAGTGACCTGTGTGGCATTTGTGGCATTGTTGGTTGGGCTTTGTTACTGCTTTTCTTCTGTAAATCTTTTCTGTAAGCTCAAGGTAGATACTGTGCAGCTCTGCCAGCCAGGTGAGGAGACTCTTCTGCAGCCACAGGCAGAATCCTGCTGACACAGGTAAGGCACTGGGCTGCTGATCACTGCTGCAATGGAGCTTCAGTGTGAGTGAGCCAGTGCTGTGCTTGGATGTTGTATTTAGCAGTAAAGGAGCGTCTATTCTTTGCTTTTTAAAAAAAAAGAGAAAGCTCCCATACAATGCAGGAAATGTACTGTATTATTTTTGATGGCTCTATCAAATAAGGCATTCAGTTTCTGGCAGGATCACATTGTTAAGAAAACATGACTACAAAATGGTCTTTTTTTCCAGCTATGTTATCCATTGCTTTTCTTCCCCAAAATGTTTCTGGTGGCACTTAAAGAAATGTTCTGTTTTATATCTTGAGGAAAACAACTTGATAAGCAAACAGCCATATTATTAATTTGTCTTGTAAACCCATAAATACCTGAACACAAACCCAGATGACTTACATTTAAGCCAGGACTATACTATGTTATTCTCATCCCTGTGAAGCAGAATTATTTAGGCTTAGATATTTAGTAGGGAGTTTCTCAGGCAGGCCTTCTTCATTTTATAACTCTATGCTGTCTTTGTATAGTGTGATTACAAACACTAAATGGGTGTTTCATTTTTTATTTCTCCAGAAGCCAGTCACGACCAAGTGGACTCACCTTTTTGGACTGTCAGCTCTCTTCTACAGCAAACAAAAATTAAAAGCATTTTACAAAAGAAATGAGACATTTTCATTTTTCTTGCCAAAAGGAACAAGTATAAAGTGCAGCAGGTATTTCAGATCTATTTCTCAGGTTTTTTTACCAACACACATACATATCTATGCATGTATAAAAGCATCTGGTCTGGCAGCTATTTGTCTTGAAAATGTTTTCTGGGCTGTATTTTTCCTCTCCTTCTCCATAGACACTGACAGTCATTAGTAGGAACAACAAGGCATTTATATCACAACAATGAGTGTTCTGAAATACACTGAGCTCAGTGGGGATAAAACGTAAGCACTAAAGTGAATCACAGGTAAAAACATTTTAATTCTCCAGAGATTTGGTTGTTGCCATTGTTTTATTCTCCTAAACCATGAATACAGAAAATAGCATTATCTACCCATTGAATTACTATAGCAGAGCTCCCAAAAAATCTCACCACTGCTTCTGTTTAATAAAGGCTTAGAAAAGAAATCCCAAACCACAATTCTCTCTCTTGACTGAGAGAGTTCTGCATATTGTGACAGCCTCTGCAGGCTGCAATCTCTTCTCTGATCTTCTTGCCTCACAGCCCAAGTTTTGGCTCTCAAAAAATAACCTGGTCCACTTAGTTCTCCAGGAGTATTAATGCAACTTACCCTTTGCCTAAGAGTGCAAATGTGGAAAATGAAAACAAACTGAAAATCTCATGATAAAAAAATTCAGTTTGCCATCTGTAAGGATTCTGTGTTGCTTCATTAAGGATTTTCTTATTTACCATGAGAGCAACCAGGAAAAGCAAAACTTGGGAGGGGTTCCATCTTTTCTGTTTTCATTAAGATATTTAAACAAGCATGTGATTTAGAAACAATATCAACAGAAAATGTCTTACAATCTACTCCTAAGCAATGGCTTGGCTGTCTCCAGAAGTCCTGTCCTCTCACCTTGAAATTCTAAGTTTTCAGCCACAGGGAACCTTCACTCATACCTAAACTAGAAATAAATACATTAATGCAAACTTCCAGAACTTTTTCAATCCAAATTTCTTCGTTCATTCCAGAGTTTTCAATCATAAACTTATTTCTACAAGCATTTTAAGCAGCTCCTAAGAATGTGTCCTTAGCTGGATTCTGGTGCAGCACAATTCTAAGCCTGGCCTATGACAGAACCTCTTTAACACTGCAGGAGGGGCATCAGTGTGATTAATTCAGGTTGTGACAAGGCCACCATCATCACATATGTACAGCCAGCCTGGCCAAGCAGCAGCATTCCCACATTAGAGAATCCAGAGTGCCAGATCCCTGTGCACAATGGCTGGGAATGCTCTGCAGGAGGCGAGTCCGTGCCTCCATCCTGGCTGTAGCTACTGTCCAGGCTGTCCTGAAAACCTTGCAGCTCTTTGCTGGCAACATCCTGTGGCAGTGATTCAAGAGAGAACAGAGGTGACATGGCACATCAAAACCTAGCAGGCAGCAGCAGGATTGCTGGAAAGGGAATGCTGTGCTTGCCAACAGGACCCATCTTCTCATCTACCAAACAGTCACGCTGCAAATCTCAACTGTATCTCGAGGCTGTTTCAACCAGAGAAACTTGATGTGATAGATAAAATTCACAGGGGCTGGCCTCCAGCAAGGCAGCAGTCACAAGAGAAATCATGCAACCATCTGGCTGGCTGAATTCTGCCATAGCATGTGGGATTCTGGAAAAGTCCCAGAGCATTACAGAAACCTCAGACTAGGGGAAAAAAGATTAAATTCTACACATCTCCCAGCTGCCTCGTGGTCACTAAAGGCAAGACTGTGCACGTTTGTCACACAGACACTGAAACACTGCTCCAGTACAGGTCCCTGAGAGGCTTCAGCATCAGCAACATGAGTCTAATAGACACCACCTGATCCATCAGACAGAACAGGGAAAACAAGGTGGAAATTACATCCAACTGTTGATTTAGCTCCATACAAATTTCACTCTAGTTAAAGAAACCCAAACAAAAAACTACAAATGTACCCTATGTACACTCAGACTCAAACAATTGCCATTGATGAGAACAAATGGTGACCGAAGCAAAGGTAAGTCAAAGAACAAAATATCCTTTTGTATCTGCACTGCCTACAGATGTGTTAAACCTCCTTTCACTTGTTTTTAGCTCTCCCTTCAAGGAAATCCTTCATGTTAGAAAACAAATAGCCAAATGAACAAACAACACACAGCAGGGAACTGAACATCAATTGCTTGTATCAGGGGAAAAGCCACAGAACACAGAATAGAAGAACAGTACATGGCTCCTGATAAACAACTGTGTAAGTCAGGAAGGACAGCTGAGTCTTGAAGAGCTCTCCAGAGCCTGTACTGGTAGCACAAGTCAATCTGGGACAGTGCTGAAATTTCTAGATTGCAAATAGTGAACTGCAGTAGAATGCTAATTTCAATGCATACCTAATGGAAGACTTGGATTAATCATGTGAATAAAAATAACATGATTAAAATGCTTATTGTGATACTGCTGCCTTCCAGAAAATTTTACTATGACTTCTGTATTTTTAATCACTACCTTAAATACATTTTTGATTTACTTTCAAATGCGTTTTCATGCACAGAATCCAACAGCAAGTTATTTTCCATTGCCAAGTGTGCCCTCAAAGGCAGTTTTCCAATCAATGTCACAAAGGACAAGCATGACTGTAAATTCATTCTGTTTTCATTTTTCCCCGATACTTCATTTTACACATTTCAACACACTGAAAGGCACCAAGGCTCCACTGAGGCAGCAGAACATGCTCAGTTCCCAGCATCCATCACAGCCTGGGATTAAATGTCCAAAAGCAAAGTGCAGTTGATCTGTCATACAGAAATTATTTATTCTCAAATACTACATCTTGTGACTGATACAAAGTTTCCATGCAGATTAAATTGCCAGTGTTCGCCTCAACTTTTGCCTTCTTTTTAGCAGAGTCATTTTATTCCATAAGACCCCTGGAAGAAAAAACGCCACTGTTTACGTTTTTTCCTGAATTTAAGTTTTTCCATAGTTGAACAGCTTTTGACTTAATGGCCTTTGAGTTTTAGTTCAGTTAACGTATGTTAACTGAAATATTTCAGAGTTGTTATTCAGCATCTTCTTATCTTAATTTAGGCCTTGGTGTATCACTTGTTATTTATATGATATCTAAGGAAAAATACAGCTAAAGGAAATGTTTCAAGTCATTTTAAGGCATGTATCAGAAAAAGTGATTTGCTCCATGCTTTCCTGTTAAAATACTATTTCACCATTCATGTGACCATTCTGTATTCTAAGTTCTGTGCCCAAAGTCAAATGTGTTACAGAATCAGAGGAGTGGTGAGCAGGAGGGACAGCTGGAGGCAGTCACCCTTCAGCATGCTGTCCCCAAACTAAACACGTGCCTTTCTTGAGGACTAACTCCTCCCAGAATGTGTGATCCAAGTCCTGCCATCACGATAGTTTGTGCTTCAAGCTGATTTCCTTCTCCCTTTTGTCTCTAGTTCTGTAATGATGTTACCATGGACCCCCCAGCATTTATAGCTTACTTCAGTTACAAGATGTTAATTACTACCTTTTAATTTACTCACCAAAACCAAAACCATTTTACAATAACTGAAGAAAATAAAAAGAAAGAAAATTGAGCATTGGTCATGTTTCACTTTTAAAAGGCTGGCCATGTCCAGGTTCTGTCATACTTACAGTAAAACCATTAATCATCATAAACTCATTTTGTCTAAAAGCAGAGGTAATACATTTTTCCATGTAAATCACTTCATTGCCATGACAGAATGATGTCAGAGAATCGAAATAGTTGATATAATAAATTTTCCTTTTGGAACATTGTTTAGCACTAAAGGTTATGAGGGGCAGGGGGAGGGGAGAGAGGAGACATGATTGATATCAGCTGCTAAAGAGTAAAATTGGATTTTAATTTTCATTAAATAGACCTAAATACTGTATTTACACAGACACACTTTTACAGACTAAGAAAATATGCACATGGTTTAAAAATGGTGCAGTAAGAACCCGAAATCTTTCTAGAATAAAAATCAAGCTCCAGCTAGTAGTTTGTAAAAGATGATTAAAATAATAAACATTGCAGGTTTTAATTTCTTCCCGTTTTTTAAGCACAATTTTTGGAAAGCAGGGCTTCACATTCACCATTTGTACAGGCACATATAGTTGAACACACAAATTCTTTAAACTGAAATTAGCTTAGCATCTAATTTGGCTGTGTGCATAAGAATCCTCAAACAACAAAGCAATAGTGCAGGAGAGAAATAAAATTTTATTTCTCCTCCTCCAAAGCAAGCAAGCTTGTCTGAATTACAGCCTATACCTTAACCAAAATGCCATTATTTTCTGAAATCCTGCAGCAGCCTGGCAGAACAAATATATATATATATATATGGCATCATGGAAAATGGAAGGATTGGCACCAAACCTAAAAGTCAAAGCTATTACTCCCCATTTCTCTCTGTAAAATTTCAAGTCAAGGTTTGGAAGAAATTGCTGATTTTGGTTTGACTCAAACCTTTTTTTTTTCCTATTTGCTCCTTTTTATTCCTTTGGAGAAAACATGAAAAGCAGACTGAGGAAACAGCTGAAAATCTGTTTCCCACAGCTCTAATCCCTCCCCCTTGCTGTAGCCATGGTATTGTACAACCACAGCCCTGCTGGGTGAGGCAGAGCAGTTCTCTTTCCACACAGCTGATCTAATCCAAGGTGTGCAGCAGCCCACACAGAGCAGCTGCAACGAAAAAGCAAGTGCCTTTGAAAACATCCATTTCCTATACAGACAAAATGGAAGGCTGGATAGCCCCTCAGCATTTATCCAGCTCTTAAAATGGGTCCCACTGGGCTGAGGCTCTTTCAGCTTCCCAGTCAGCAACTTTAAAGCCAGGTTTTTATACATGAGACTTCTACATCTTAACTTTGACACCCTGATGAAAGAAATACCATCGTGCAGAACACCTTCTTTGGGCAAAGGAGAATTAACACTCAAAAGTATGGATTTGTTCATTATTTGTTCCTTTTCATGTTCAAATTACACTTCAACACCTGACTCCAAAGGAGAAGCAATTCTGCTGCTCCTTTTCAGACAATTTCTGTAAAATGTAGAATTTCTGTACAATGTTGAGCACGATGGTTAACACAAATGTTTTACTGATCCATTTCATCCTGAAGCACAGCACACAGCCCTGTGACATGGCCTGACTTGAGCTAGCAGGTCACAGGTGAACAGGGCTGTGTGAGCAGGGGGGGTCTCCAGCTCTGCAGAGCTGAGCCCTGGAGCTCATCCGACCCTGCCATCAGAGTGACAGTGTCCTCCTCAACCTGACAGGAAGCTGCCTGAACAAAGAGGCACCTGTTGGGAACTGCAGCCTCCGAGGAATGCACAGGGCAGTGTGGATGGAAGCAGGGCTAGGAAGGCAGGGTGTTGAGACCTCCCATTTTGAGAGGCAGTGACCTGTTTGGCCAGCTCAGCTGCTCAAGCAAATAAAGCCTCAGCTTTTCTGCCTGGCCAATTTTCAAACTTACCTCATAACTTTCAGTTGTCTTCTCTGTTTAAAAAAAAAAATAAAAAAATTATGTATATATTTTAATAGATCCTTAAACTAATGTGATTTATTACAAAAGGACAGTTTCTTGGTGAATTCAACCTAATTCTTTTATCAGTCATATTTATTAATTTTTATTCAGCTTGATTAGCTCACCAATTTAAATTCCTCTATATGGGCTCCAAAATACATTTTTTGAGTAGGGCATATAATAAGCATGACCTTGCACCAGGGAAAACTCAGTTCACAGTACAGGGGAAAAAAACCAAAACTGAAACAGAAATCAAACCAAGCCAGAAACCAAACCAAAACAAACAAACAAAAAAAAACCAAACCAAAACAAAAAAAACTACAAAACAAAACCAAAATCACCAAACCAAACAAACCACCAGCAAGGCCTCCTGAATACACACAGAAAATAAACAAAAATGTTTCCTTTTACATACTTCTGCATATTGTCCAGGAATCTTACTGCCTCCCACATCACATACTAAAATAAAAACCAACTACCTTAGGGACAGAAAAATCTTATTTTTCCCTTTTCCTTCTGTTTTTGCCCTCATAAAGGGAGACTGTATTTCCATGGTTGTACTTGTGTGCCAGCCCACTGATCATGACAGGAAAGCAAAATCAAATGAAGTAACCCTGCCTTGTTCTGACAGGTATGACACAGCCTCTGTCCTTCTGAGGAGCTTCATTAGTTTCTCAATACTGATACAGAGGAAAGGACATAGATTAAAGTGCAGTACCAAGGGGTTGATCTATAGCTGCATACTGGTTTCCTGGGATCTTGGAGGTTGCCACCTTAAATGAGAACAACCCTTGGCAGCAATCAGTCAGGATCTGGGCAGTATAATCTATACTGCTGACTCTCAAGAGACTCAAAATAGAATCAGATCCAAAAAAATTGACTCAATTATGAATTCCTCTCACTAAAACATTTAAACTCAAGCACTGTATTCTCAAATGCTGTTTCCCTGCATGACTCCCTTTATCAGCTCATAGATTTTCCCCTTTCATTTATCTTTTTCTCACTGCAAAAACTACTATCAACTTTTCCAAAGTTTGCAGTGTTCTTTCCTTTCTATATTCTCCCTGCTCATGCAATGCTTGACTTCTGTCTTTCAAAAAATGTTCTCTTCTGGTAATGCGAGGCCCATCACTCCAGGCCATTTAATTAGCGTTTAGGACTTGTACTTGGACGCCCAATTCTTTTAACTCATATGGTATTTTCTAGATTAATGGTAAAATCTTCACCATTTTTTCCTAAAATGGCACCCTAAATGTGCTCCATTCTATTATTTTTCAAGCTCTTCACCTTTCTGCTCCCTTTAAGAAGAAAATACAAAATGCAATTCAGTAATTGAAACAATGATTCAATTCAGTGATATGTTAATGTCACATTTAATTGGCAATGACAGTGGTAACATAAAAGAATATGCACACATTCTCCATATTGCATTCAGTGCAGGAACAGACTGTAGCTGTCAACTTTGTGTTTACTTCAAAAAACTGAGTAGTCAAACTTCTGTACTCTTTGATGTTGATAAAGATAGTATGGGCTTTAAAGTAATATTGAGGCCTTTTATCCTCTAAAGCCATGCTAAAAGCTGACAAATTAAACCTGCCAGCTATGGCTATATTAAATTCTCTCTAATTCCCTCAACTTACTACATGCAGAAATCAATTTCTTTTTTTTTTTTTAAATCCCTGTATATGTGTCTCTTTCTAATAATTTCTGCCAGGTGCACTGCGGTAAGTCAAGGAATAATGTTAAGCAATTTGAAAAACTGTTCTATGCAGCATTTGCTGAAGTAAAATTTCTCTTTTCTCTGTTTTGACATCCCAGTGACTGCACTGCAGAATTGCTCTAACCACTGCACTTACAGGTGACAACATGCTGATATCTTATTTAAATTCTGCAAGGGCACCATCTGCCCTGTTTTTGAGCTATGAGGCTGAAATGCTCTTTCTTCCAAGAAAAACAGGAGGTGTTTTGGAGAAAAGGATGTAAATTTCGTGGGGGAGGAAGGAACATGGACTGGGTTTCGTCTGATTGAAAAATCCTATTGCGCTCCGAAGAAATAAAACAGACTTGAAAGGAGTCTTGGTGAACCACTGAACCTCTTGTCCAGATGGTGAACCTCTACCAGCAGGGCTGCCACAATTTACATGGAGGTTCTTCCCAAATGTGACTCTCAGTACAAAATGTTTAATAACTATTTTCCTTGTCAGTAACAGTAATGTATCAGACCTTTGATATGTCCACTCTCTCCCCTTATTCATCAACTCCTGAACAAAGCACTAGAGTTTTTAATACACATGTATGGAAACGAGTACAGCAATGTTCATTTCCATTGCCTGTTTACCCTTTCCTCCACAAACACATTCATCTGTCTTTCACACTGCATTATGGACAAACTGAAACAAAACCCTTCCAGGCTTGTCTGCAATGCCACTTCTCAGCACTCTTCTTTTCATCCTTTTCCAGGATCTACCATGACAGCTCCTGCAATGTCCTGATTGTAAATACATGGAGGGTTTGCAGCAATTTCCATTATTTGTGTAGCACTCAGACCTTTTCATTAAAAAGATAAAATCTGACAAGATGCAGCTGTTTACACAGCTGACTTATGAAAAGATTGTATTCTCTGCCTTTTACTACATTAGCTCTCCACAGCATCTCCAAGTGTGTCTTGTAACAACCCTCCCCATCTTAAACACTGAAAGGGTTCTTGTCAGAACCCAGGTGCAGGGATTGGCCTTGGTTTTAACAAGCCTGACCAGCCCCACCTGGGGCTTACACAAACCTGTTCCTGTGGGCTCAGGAGTATTATTTAAACCTAGCCCAGGGTGGGTGACCTTTGCCTGGGCTGAGCTGCTGTGGGTTTCTGTCTCTGCTGTAGAGCCTGTTGAACTGAACCCCTGGGCTGGTTTGACCTCAGACCTGGTGAGTTTTTTGTAAGGCCCTTGGTTTGATTGGGCTTTGTGGTCTGTGGGTCTGTCTTGCTCAGGTGTTGTGGGCAGTGGGGGACACTGCCTTGTCCTGCCAGCCCTGTCCCCCCCATGTCCTCTCCTACCTCACCAGCCTTGAGGAGTGGCCAGAGCCTACTGCTGTCTGCCAGCCCTGTAGCAAGGACTGCTACCCAAGTCTTCTGTTGTGATGAAGTTTCTGGTCCATGTTTTAATATGGGCTATTAAAAATTACAAAATTACTGCCCAGGCAACAAGTTAGCAAAGCAGTTTGACTGCAGTGCTGGAATCGGACTTTCCCTAGAGCTGACAAACTTCTTATGCTGTGTTTGTACCCTGAGTGGAACAGCAAGCTCTGTCAGAGGCACAACCCTGATATGAACAACTAGCACCACAGCTTTGGAAATTCAGAAAAGAAAGGATCTCATTCCTCACTCATATGAGCTTAAAAACTGCTATTGAAATGTGTTCTATTAAAAAAATACATCTATGAATAGGAAAAACTGCCAAGTGCTCTGTTATGTGAGCACTATGTAAGCAAAGCTCAAGCTTGTGGCTCTGAGCTGCGTTGTCAACATCAGAGGAAAAAACTGTTACTGTCTTCTTGCATGGGCTGAATGCAGATAAATCACATTTAAGGTAAGTCATTTAGTCCTGTGGCTTCATCCAAGCTACTCATAGCTTGAAGATTACCCTGTGCTGATCTTGCCAAAATTTCTCATATTTTAATCTACTGGCTGCCAGAATTATGCGTAAAACCAGTGTCCTGCATCAAAAGGCAATATTTGTCAGTGATGTGTCTTTTGCCTCTTAACTAGTCATTTCAATAATAAGGATAATGATCATTTGCAGAAACCAAAAGAGAATTCAAAGGCAGATATTCTACCTGAGCAAGCTGTAAAATTTTCCAAGAGCAGATATTTGACTACAGCAAAGCTGGAGCATGTGCTGAAAAAACCCCCTGCAGACTGCTGCTGCATTAGCTTTAACATTGGCTGGGTTTAAATTTCAATTATATTTTACTCCATCTTCTTGAAGAAGTCATAAATTACAGAAGATGTAAATTCACTCATGCCTAGGGAAACTAAGAAGACTGTGGAAGTACTGAGAGGTCATTATTTCCAAGAGCTGATCCTTTCTCTGTGTCTCAGACTATTCTTCTATCTTGAATTCAATTCCTTGCTCACACATGTATTTGAATCTGTCTTGTTTTTCCTTCTGGTGTATAGATAAAAATCAAAATTATCAAAAGAAGGATATCTGGGTTTTGTGTTTCTTTAAAAAAGGGAAAACAAGTCACCTAACTCACATTTTAGTCATGTTCTGCAAACAATTTTTCTATGAGTCCTCAAGAGACTGGAGTTTTTCCACAGTATGTCTCTTTCCATGGTTATTTTTGGCCCTGGTTTCTGCTCTTTGCTGTACAGAGGACAAGAAGGAGAAAAGCCTGTCTGGCCACAAGGTCTTGGTGGGCTTTTTCAGAAGTTCTCAATGTCATCTAGAATCATTCTTACCATGAATTCTCCTGGATTAAAATGTGAAGCCAGCTACAAACTGATTTAGGAGTCATGCAAGTTTTGCAGCTGAAGAGTGGTAGCATTTTATGCTTTATAATTTGCTTCAGGGTTTTTTTTACAGAAAAGCAACAACACAAAATTTTTTATACTTGGCTGAGACTATCACCATAGCTCTGATTGATGCCTGAGAGAAAGTTTTGTAAATAAATGTTTAAAGGAAAATCCTTTAAACATGGTTATTTCTAATTGGCTTTAATCTGTTACAATTGCTTCAAAGAAGAAAATTCTAATCTCATTCATCCACAGCTGATAGCCTTGCCCTCTCCATTAGCATTTTAAAAATTGTAACTTGTTATGTAGTGAGAAACAGGAATGCCTTTCTTAAAGCAGCTCTGTTCCAGGATTTCACAGCTGTTTCTGGGTCCAAAGGAAGCATTAAATGTGAGAGGGAAGCAGCCAGTGTTGCTGCAGCTGGGATCTGCCATGAAGGAGCCCCTGTGGTAGCACTAAATTGTGATTTCATTAAAATATACAGAATTTAATGGCAACATCCAGCTGTCCTTTGCAAAGGCAGGTGTGATGGGGGTGTTTTATGGGACTTTTGCATTTTTCCCATGTTTTTTCATGTAAATGATAAATGGCATGATCACAGATGACACCATGTATCTTACTCGCACACCCCTATTAAGTCCTGTTGCTAATCAATGGTATTTCAGTAAGAATACATATTCCATCTCAAGTGAAATTAAGAAAATTCCAAAAAAAAGCCATCATCAGCTTTGCAATCCAAGGATTTTGGCAAATCTGACTCAACAGACAAAATGTTAAGCCTTTCTCTTTCATCTCTCCCTGTGACATTTTCACTTTAGCAAGTATTCTTTTAGATTTTTTTTCCAGGACTTTGCTAGTAACCTGTAGCAAAGCATTCCTTATACATTAGAAAGTCCGGAGCATTTTGACACTGATTAACACCACAATCACTAAGACAGGAGAACTTTACAAAGAAAATCACCTTATACCAGAACCATCTTCCTCTTCTTCCCCAGAAAACATCATATGAGTTATGGAATCAAATTCTGGTTTAGAACTGGAATTTGGAGATTTTAAGCTGCACATTTTTATAGATAAAAAGAAGATTTAAAGGTAAGCTGGTTGTGAAATAAAGTCATACCACTAACTGAAGTACAGGATAAAAGCAAATTATGACAGCAGCTTGCATTGCCACCGGCAGCAGAGTTCAGCTGAGATGTAATGTGGGTGCCATGACACAGGAAAAAGGGAGAGGTCTAAGGACAAAAAACCCTGTTATGCAAAGAACTTAAGAGACAGAAAAATTTACTGGGAGAATTAAACAGTTTCCAAATGTGTGTGCTATAAGCAGTAATGTTAAGGTGCTGTAACTAAATCAGGAGTTTTGTGTACAGAAGGGCGCATGAGTGTGGCCTCCAACTGATTTGTGTCTCAGCAGGCTACAACCAAAGCTTTTTCTGCTCTCAGGGCCTTTAATGTTCCCCTGTCCTGCACCCCTTACCTAAGGCTGAGTTCTCTCTTACACAATAATACAAAAATTTTCATGCAGGGTCAAAACGATGATTATCTTTCTCCTCTCCTTATCTATCCAACTTTTTTCACAAGCCCAGAAAAAGCTTCATTATCTTAGAGGCAACTTATGTCTGAAAGACAAATTTGGCTGAATGATGCCAGTGACTTCTAAGTATCTCAGCTGAGGGTGGTCACAGAGATGAGACTGCTCAGACTGGTTTTCCCTAGGAGATCAGGCTAATAAGGACAGCCCTAAGAAGGGGCTGGAGAATTTTTTTGCCCCCTTATGTAAAGTGTTGTCTATACTTTCAGTCACATGTAAGACTAAGATCTTGGCATTCCCATTGTTAGGGCTGGTTAATATGTTTTTATGTGACACCATCATCCAATAGAGTCTGAAGTCTACTGCCCATTTCTTTAGGCAGTGAGTCTGAACACTCTTAGTCCAAGCTGCTGGCAGGTCTTTTTCCTGGAGGTTAGATGGCAACTTTCCAAATTGGATGCTGGCAGAGATTTTGGCTGTGCTTAGACCCGTGGGATTTATTCCTTTGTGTATTTCTAAGTCATTAAGCAACAATAAAATCTTTATGGTATCTAATGTATTGAATTTTACAGCCACTGTTCCAGTAGTATGATGATTAGTTTATAATGTCTTTTAAATTTTGCTATCACATGCTGTATTACTTGTGTGTCAACAATCACTAGGCTTGATAGTGACAAGTGCTCTGCACATTCCAGGTGTGGGACTTTCCTACATCAGGACAGGGTGGGTAGTTTGATCCCAGTCACTACCAAAAATGCCATCAGACAATAGAGTAACTCCTACAGATTTTTTTAAGCTTGTTTTTGAAAGGTTGGAATAATGCAGTAATATCTAAGACCAACTGAAATATCTCTCAACATGCCAAAGTAAGAAAGTTTTGATTTATAGCAACTTTATATCAAATTCAACAAATAATGCCAGGGAATACAGGTGACAAAAGATTACATTTTCAATTCCACAGTTCTAAAGTCAGCTACTTAAATTAGCTTCTCATTTTCCTCTCCCCAATGCCACTTGCGCAAGTCTGAAGCAGTTAAAAGATTCTGCATTTGGAATCTGTCTGAAGTTACTTAAAAATGTTTCAAAAATAATTTGCATTAACCATTCCACATATCTAAATCAGATATGTGCTACATAATAAACATGATGCTTCCCTGCACTGAGGCCTATGCACTTCAGTGCAGAGACGGAACACAGAGTTTGGAATCTCTGAATGCTCAGCCATTAAAGTAAACAGGGGACACATTCAAAACTCGGTTCATTTGTCAACCTGACAGCAGATGGAAGATTTCTGCATGCAAAATATAGGAGCATCTGGCTATCACAGATATTTAAGACCTTACCTATTGATCTCTTTTGTCTGCTTAAGTTAATTCAAGACGTTAAGATGCCAAAAAATGGTGATTAAAGATCCCATGCATATAAAGCTCAAATCCCAATAAGCAGTAAGGAGAAGATAATACAAATACTACAAAACAAAATCAGCAGCAAAGCTCCCAGATAAGTGATTGTAAACCTGAAAACACCAGAAACTTGACTGCCAGAAATGGAGGATGGTATAGCTCATTAACTGAGAGAGAGACACACAGAAAATGTGTTTTGTTACTTTGTTAAGAAGGACTTTAAGGAAGAAAAAAATCATTGTAAGGAACTAGAAGAAGGGGAAAAACAAGACTAAAAAAAAAAAGAGACAATATTGATGCAAATATAGGCTAGGTGTAACTTCTCTAATAAGGACCAATAGGCTCTGCAAAACTCATGTTTCACATATTAAATATCTGAAGCAGGTTCTATTAAGTTCAGAAATTTAGCAAGTAATTAATTTAAATAATAAATGTTCAAGACCCGATGGGATGGGGCCCTGAGTAACTTGGTCTAGTAGAAGGCATCCCTGCCTGTGGACGTGGTGTTGGAACTCAATGATCTTTTAAGGTCCCTTTCAACTCAAACCATTCAAAGTTAGAAACTGGAGGGCTTCAAAAGATTAGAAACATGTATTGCTACATCAATGGGGTTACTTAGGGGTAAAAGCCTTGTCTTATCTTTATTTATGTTTAAGAGACTGGGACAAGACTCAGGTCCCCAACATCACCTCCGTTCTTCCAGAAACAACCAAACTATAGCAAGGGCACTATCTTCTATCCAGTGCCTTTTTTGTCTTTTTGGTACTAGCAGGAATTTTGTGGCTTGAAAATGAGATGTAAATAGAACTAGCTATTATTCTCTGTCAGGAGCAGAAAGATGACATTACAGGAGACTCCATCCACACTAGAAGCCAGACTAAATTAAGTCCTGACCAGTAACATGCTGTGATGCTATCAGAGTCTGGCTCCATACCAGCCAGTCTCAATGTCAACTCTGCAAGCAAAATTCAACTATTAAAAATTATATTTATCTACAGAAAAGAAGGAAAGCAACACACAATAGCTGCTTACATTGCAAAGTTTATAGAAAAGCAATAAAGCATTATTTAAGTAGATGAAACACCATTAAGACAGAATAATATATAACTGTAAAAAAAGCACCAATAGTGGTAGGTTTTTCCAATCAAAGCTGAAATTCTGCCTCATCTTTCTAAGGTCATTCAAGTGTCATTTCCACAATGAGACTTATTACTAATTTTAGGGCTCTGCCTGGGTGCAGAGTGGGGACTGAGGTAACAGGCTAAAGCAGCAGACAAAGAAGAGGAAGAAAGGTTCATTTTTGTTGGGGTTTTTCTGAGAAGCCTTTGACTAAATGTTTTGAATCATTTTTCTAAAATCGTTTGAAAGTCTTACAGTATGATTGAGCAGCACTGCAAATGGGACCCACGGTTTTAAATCTATTTATCAGATCCCAACCATCCACGACAGATCTTGTCCCCCTTTTCCTGACTATAGCTTCAATGGAGCAGACCAGGAAAGGTCTGTTCTGATGAAAGCTATGCCAGCATATTCTATGCAATGTGTATTTCATCGTCATCAAACGTGAATGCAGCCGTCTCCTATGGTGGGGATTCACGGCTCAGAGAAAAACTTCAGAGGAGACAAAATCACAAGGAAAAAGCTTCATCCAGAGATCATTTAGGCAAAGCTTGCAGCATCAGAAGAACACAAAAGTTCAAGTGTGCGCTGAACATTGTGTATCTTTTTTACAGCAGCTTTTTACAAATGGGAAAGCTATCATGAACTCCCCTAAAACTTCCCTTTTTTTACTAAATGCCATCATAACTTTTTTTTACAGGCTAGCTCATAAAGAAAATATCAAAATTTGACAAAGAAAACAGAACCTGAGAATTACTGATTAGCAGGAAAGTATAAGCTAAGACATTTAAAAGAATCTTCTGGTTCCCTAACTCTTTATCCATTGTCAGAAAAACACCAAAACAAATAGGCCTGTTCCTATGGGTCAAGAAATCCAAATTAATTTGTTTCTAAGCACAGATCCTGAGATGACAATGAATATCCTCAATTAATTTATCAATTTGATTTCAGCAATTAAAAAAATTAATCATGAAAATGTCATGCATAAATGAAAAATGTTTCATAACGTCAATAAAGCTCTCGGTCGAAGAAAGAATATATAAATAGATTCTAAAAAGGATTATGTGTCAATAAAGGAAAAATTAAATAATTTTACAAACTTTTTCTGCATTGAAGATTGAAAAGCCATGTGAGCATCCAGCATGGGAATGATCAGTCTATAGCTCAGCCCTAGAATTACTGCCAACTCCAAAGGAAAATTGGGATAAAAAAACCTAAGCTTCAGTTTCCTGGGTAAATAAAGTCAAGACATGGCTGCATTGAGTTAAAAAAAAAAAACGAAACAGGTCTGGACAAGAAAAGATCTTAAGAGAGCTATCAAGACACAGCAGTAGAGACTCAAAATATATTCCTTGGAAGTTCTAAGAAAGGATGCTTTTATTCAGGGCAGCACTTGATTATGCCTCTTTGGCCTGATCTCTCCTCAACTTGTGAGGGCTTATCAATTTTCAGAAGCAAATCCTGTAGGAGTTTTGCCAGACTTTTAATCATATGCTCTTAGCCCAAGCATGCTGACAAGAATTTGGCAGTAATACTAACGTTCACCTGAAAAGTCCTTGTGAAAAATGCAGTGAGCAACAATTCTAGTGACTTTGTAGAAGGACAGATCACCCACTATGTCACTAAGGTTACAGAGGATGAGAAGCATGGTGGGAGGGGAAAATCATCACAATTTCTGGAAAAAAGATGTATTGAGTTCCCTTCCTCCTTCCCTCAGCATAAATTTAGAGATCTGCCCTGAAAACACAATGTCTTGTCTACACCCAGAGAGATTAGAAGAACGTACAGTCAGTGAAGGGTCCGTGCTATGTGTGCCACTCCTGGTTCACTTAACCTAGGACTGATGCATGGTGGTAAAAACCATGGAATATGTACCATTTTATCCCAGGCTGGATAGTTCTGAGCTGAGTGGAACTGAATACAAAGAATTCCTAGCACTGGCTGATCATTTTATTTTAGAAAGGATTTTCTTTTGGTGGCTGCACACAAGATTGTTTTGTAAGGATTAGCATCTTTATTCTAAAGGGTTTAGATGTTGCATCTATAAAGGAAAGGCACATACAAACAGCACAAATCAGCATTCTGCTTGTGTTATCCTCTTGTGTGTTGGCATGGAAGGAAGTCAGTCATAGCAAAGTCCCTAGAAACAGTAGATAGGATTTTATATTTCCTTTTCCATTTGGAGGAGTGAATACTTGCTTCTAATAGAGCAATAAATGACATACTGCACTGCAAAACAGTGCCTTGTCTTCTTCAAAAAGGGAAGCTCCACTGCAGATGTCTGTTAGGACAGAAACTTCACTGGGAGAAGAAACAAAAAAGTGCCAACTGCAATTGCTACAAGGGAGAGACAGCAGCTCTTTCCCAGCAGGGATGTCAGTACGCAACGAGAATGAGTCATTATGATGCAGTTCTGTGATTCAGACAATGCAAAGCCACTCTGGGATGTCAGACCACCAACATATTTTTGCTGTGTGTGAATCCATACAAAGATGAAAAGTATTCTGCAGCTCTTGATAGACTCTTACATTTCTAACAACTTTCTTGTAGGATTTTTAGATTTTCTTTTCTAAATTTGTTACTGCAAATCTGGATTTAGACAACCTCTGCTCCTTAGTATCTGTATTTGTTTCGGGTCATTCTTCATCAGGAAACCTAGAGGTACTATATAGTGAAGAGGAGCCTTAGGCAATTCAAATATAAACCTAAAATTAGGAGTAGATAAGGAACAAAAACCAGAATTGTTTCATTGTTAATAATGTTTTTACTCATAAAGCTAAAAAAGAAGAGCTCTTCCTCTGAGATACAATGTAAGTTGAAAGCAACTGCTTTTCTTTCAGGTGAAAATGTTGAGAGCAGTATGAATGTTTTTCTTACTGTCCTGTTCAAAGTACGACCACAACGCCCTGCTGCTTATTTTGTGGCAGAACAAAATTAACCCATACATGAGCTAATTCCTTACTGTTTCCTAATCCATTTTAATTAATAATTGCTACAGTCAGTCTTTGAACAGAATGGATGTATAAGTAGATCAGCAGAGTTGAGGCACGCTGTAGGTATAAAAAGTGCTTTCTCGTCATAAGCAATTCTAGTCATAACTCTACCAGAATGTTCCTAAACCTACAACATCAAAAAGAGGAAAGCATCCACAAAGGTAAGGTGTAATTTTGCTGCTGAGAACAGTTGGAAACCTATAGGAACTTATTTTCATCCTACTAGCCACAAGAAACCTGGAAGAGGACTAGAATATGATACCACTCACTGTACCATAGGATTTGAAAAATTGTACAGAGGTCGCTGGTGAAAGTCAAAGCCTGATTTTATTGATACCAAGAGTCTTGCCTCTGGAAAGAGATTGTGAATGACACAAACTGATTTCCTAATGTTTGTGGAGTCTAATGATAAACAACTGAAGATGAATGAAAAATCACTTGAATGCTGGTTTTACACAGAAAATTTCTTAGACTTGAAGAATTCTTTGGACATCTTCAAGGACTGTAAAAAATGGATTGATTTCTTCCAACTCTCTGGAAGCCTGCTCAGAATACGTCAGAATTTCTCCTTTGGGCAGTCAGGAGAAGTAAAGAGCTCAGCAGAAGCAGTCATGAAGGACAGGGAAATGAGTCATCCTAATCCACTGTAATGATCTCATCAATCCTTCACCGTGTCAAGTTATAAATATATAGTAAATATTGACAAGCGTGTTGAGGCAGGTTTTGAAAGAGAACATTTATCTTATTGTTGTTCCTGCCAGGACAGATAATCCTCAAAGAAGCTAGTAGTTTCAAAGATTTAGGGAGAAACTCATTATGGAGAATATGAGAAATCATTTCAGTGCAGATTTTTGGTTGCTGAAGGACATTGAGATCTGCTGGTGTTTTAAGTGTGGATACTCTCTGTCCTTCTACTTCCCTCCACTATAATCTAGTTAGTTATTTTACTAGAACCTTCTTTGCAACTTCTAACATTTGCAGTCAGTTTTGCCTACCTCAAACTTTGGAGAACCAACAGCATCCACCCTGATGCCCCATATTGTCCAAAATAACATTTGAAATTACCATAAAACATCAACTTCTCAAAAATATTGCACAAGTGATCATCCAGATTAAATTCACAAGAACAACTGGATTTCTGTCTGTTCCAGACAATTCCAGAATTTGAGGCCTCCTGCTTGAATATTTGGTTCTGCTAAGTTCTGTTCCTCTATTATAATTCTATTACACTGCAAAGCCATGCTGAATTATTACTTAAATTCAAACTGAGATGACACACAGGGCACCACACTCCCAATCACTAAATACCTCCTCATCCAAAATACACATTTAAGAGAAGAGTAAAAAATACAGGAACAAACATTTTTGTGCCTGTGTTTAAAAATAGAGAGAAATTGCTTGTAGTTTGCTTAGAAGTCCAAGCTAAGGGACATTTTCCAAATAGAAAACATCAGACTTGGTATTTGTGCTATTTGGCAAAGCTGTGAGCAACAGAAAGTTTTTAGGCTAATACTCCTCTAATCTAGCAGAATGCTCCTTGTTGTGTTTCTGTCACTACAAATCAACACAGATCATTTAAGCTAATACCACTGTTAAATCCTCCACACTAAGTAGTTAGAAGAAATGTACCGGAAGGTACATTGTAACATCTAAGTGTGGTGACTATTCTGTAGATATAAAACAATTCTGGAATCCAATTTGCATAAAATTTGCATTAGTGTCTAATAATGTAACAACTGAGCTTGTTGTTAAGGATCTAAGACAGAAAGATAAAGAGAGCTGCTTGTTATATTCTTATAAAAATAGTCAGAAACCCGAATCTGGTATTATCTGCTGATTCATGTGGAATATTCTATATTAACATGACATGCCATATTTCATGCACAGGTCACACCAAACCTTACATATAAACCAGGAATGATCAACAGTCCTTAGTCCCCTAGTGATGCACCAACTCTTACTGAAGTCAAAAGTCACAGAGAGGCCCCAGATTTTGGAGGCCCAACACAAAAAGCATCACTGTGAGTGATTGTCAGGCACAATTGGAGCTGACTCTCCAAGAGCTTCACTCGTCCCTGGTGACAGACAATGTATTAAGGATTCAGCTGGGATCTCCAGATCAGGAACTCGTCACCCCTCCATTGTTTGCTGCCTGCCACAGCCCGTGTTTCTGATGAACTCTCCAGCCTCGTGCCAACACAGCCCCACAGGGATGTCCCAGCAGGAGCACTGCAGCCACTGTGACCTGGTTGTGACACAAATGCACCCCAGAGCCACAACTATTCACTCTTTTATTCAACATGAGGTAATCTCAAGAACATATTTCTGCTTGCAAGTAACCACGCACATTCTATGCTCAAAAATATAATTGTGTTTGTGAGAGCACTGAAGAGATTAAAATTATCAAGTAGCTTTAATAAAATATTCTATCTGTTTCAGCTAAAATTCCTGTCTGATGTAGTGTGACTGGAACCAATTTTGTTTGGTTTTCTTTCTCCAGACTAACAAAGAGAATCCAATTAATGAGAGCCATTTAGTATTTTTTAGATCTCATTTTAAATCCTTCTCTCCTTTTGAAGCTAGCAAAAAGAGAAAATATTGCTGTATAAAAAGAATTAGACACCATAAAGTAATGCTTCTGTATGAGCTCATATAAGGCATTAAATATTTTGCAAATGTCTACTTGGGCAGGTAGGACATGTTTATTTAATGAAAGAGTAATCACTGAATTCTTTTGTTGAACAGTAAATTGAATTATTTCTACATAAGCTTTGGTATCTTCATCTGAAAAGTCACAAAATTCTGCTAACTAACCAGGTAATAATTAGTTTTTAAAAGTTCAGATGAGATATATTCTATGTGACAGAAAAAGGAGAAAAAAAGGAGGAAAAGTGCAACATTTGCAAAATGGTCAGCAAATACTTATTCATGGACATTAAGAATTACAATAGATTTTCTACTAAATGGCTAAATTTTAGGAAAAACTAACCTATTACAGATGGGAAGACTGAACCTCAAATATTACAGCTGTGTTTCAGACAGATTATGTACTTACTGAAGACCCCTACTTTCTCTTTTTCTACTAGTTTACTGATCCTAGATACCATACAAAAAGAGATACAGTAATATTAATATATAGTATTTTCCAAATGATTAAGAAAGATTAATGTCAGCTTCAGAAGAGTTACCATAATACCAGAGAAGAGCTGTCCAGGGTTATTTGCAACTGGCCATGGTCTTCATTTTACATTCCCAAAGGGTGGCTTGTATCACTCTTTCTTTTCTGGTGGTGCAGTGGCCTACACTAACTGTTACTGCTTTATAAAGCTGTGAGGAAGAGAGGAATTCCCTAGCCTCTATTATTTTAGCACATTTGAAATGTAGCTTTTCTACCTCTGCTTCACTGAGTGCCCAGTGATTTTGTTCTTTGGGGTTTGGTGAAGCAAGAGCATAAGCTGGCCATGTGGTCAGAGACTCAAGGGATGCAGAGCTGCTTGGTGAGTGCAGTGAAGCAACCACAATCCACGTCAAGCATCACGTCCATGTCTGTGCCTGAGATATCCTGCTAGGAGGGCGGAACAGCTGTGCAATGAGTGCCATTCTTTTGCCCTTGTCACCTTGAGACTGCAAGTCTAAGTTGATTTTTAAATTGCAAATGTAACTGGAAAAGCAGCAGATATGCTGGGAGCCTTTGGAGGGACCCACCGTCCTGACAGTGAGGGCCTGTGCATAAACTCAGCAAAATCCAAAAATATAGTTTGAACATTTAGCTAATGTCTACCAAGGTCTCCCCAGCTTCCAAGGAGCTTGAAGGTTCAGATACTGTAACTAAGAGGATGTATCCTTAAATATGATGAATCACAGAGACCAACTGGTTAGTAGGATATAACTTGACTGAACTTTGAGAGCCAAAGCAAGAAAAACTGATAGAATTCCCCAACGCGAGCCTTGCATCTCCTCTCCTCTCACCAGGTGCATCCAATGTGCTCCTCAGAATTGCAGAAGCTTGGTTGCACAATCCTGTAAATTTTCACCCTTATATACCAATGAGCTGTTTCTCCATCGACAATTCCTCCCCTTTCCTCACTCCTCAAACAGCAAATCAGCTACTGCTCAAAAATGACACACAACACATTTGCGTCTTTCCCCAGCAGTACCAGAGACCTGGCACACACAATTCAAGATCAGTTTAAAAATCAAGAAACAGCAGCTCACTGTTAAAAATGTCATAATACTAAATCTATGCTGCTATTAATTGCTTGAAGCTTAAAAAATTTTTTTTTACAGTTAGCAGGTTTTTTTGGTAGTCCACAAGGAGATCATCTGTCTCAAAAGGCTTTAGGAAAAAAACCCTGCAGCATAAGACAAATACTGCATCAATACAGCAGCACAGGTGTATTGTAAAGTGATATTAAATGCCCTAGTTCAGATACCAGAGTAGCACATTTCATATGGGTAATTTTCTTACACTCTTGGAAAAAAAGATAAAGATGAAGGTTATTCTCAGAAAACTCTTGGGTCTAAAATTTTGATTATCTACTTCCTGCTTAGAAATAGACAGCACTATGCTAAAATCTTGAATCTGCACTACATAGCCCAGCAAAAAATTTTCTTCCCCTTGAGCTATCTGGCAGAAGCTATCCTTAGATGCAAACAACACATATTGATTGTTCTTTAAGAAATAAATGTACATTCTTCAAATAGTTTAGGGAAGCAAACTTAAGCAGCAGATTTCAGTAAGTCTGTGGAAACTGACAAACATGCCAAACCACCTTTTACATCGGCAGTAACAACCAGCCCAGCGCCAGGGAGGAGTGCACTAATTCCTGCCTGGGGTACTCCTGCCCACATAGCTGCTGCAGCTTCCAGATGTTTCCAGATGTTCCCAGAACTGAACTGTAAGGGTGAAACCCCACACACTGGGGGAATTGGCAGAGGTGAGGAAGACAGCAAACTATTCCTTCTTTTTACTGAGAAATTATATTTAGCAACTATTTATTCACAGAAAATATTACTTTACTGGTTTCCCCTAAAAATAAAAAGCACAAAATCCCACAATAGAGATTTTAATTTTAATATTATGAACCTTGTGCTTGGACAGGTGATGAAATTAACACCGGGATAGACCAAAGCATGATCCTGCCCTGAGCGCTGGGCACCGTCCGGGATCCCAGAGGATTCTCCACAGAGGATGTACAGATATCTGAAGGGAGGGCGTCGAGAGGATGGAGCCAGGATCTGCTCGGTGGGATCAAGCAATAGGACAGGAGGCAATGTGCAGAAACTGATGCACAGGAAGCTCCAGCTGAACACGAGGAAGAACTTCTTTACTGTGTGAGTGACTGAGCACTGGAATAGATTGCCCAGAGAGGCTGTGGAGTCTCCCTGACTGGAGACAATCCAGAACCGTCGGGATGCAGTGCCGCGCCATGCGCTCTGGGATGGCCCTCCTTGAGCGGAGAGGTTGGACCAGCTGACCCACCGTGCTCCCTTCTAACCTGACCCCTCCGGTGATTCTCCACAGGGAACCGCCCAGGCAGACCCCACATGGATACGTACGCGTGCCTGCGCCCACCCCCGCTCCCTCACAAGCGGCTGCCCGGGGCTCACCGAGGGCCCCTCCCCCCGCTCCCCTCACGCCGCCGCCATCGCTCACCGGCGGGGCGGGGCCAGCGCGCCCTCCCGGCGTGCCGCGCGCCGCTGTCATGGCGGCTCCCTGCGGCCGCTGCCCGCACATGGGCTGAGGGCTGCCGCGGGCACGGAGCGCGTCTCTGCGGGAGCGGGGGTGCGGCCGCCAGCGAGGCGGCGGCGGTGGCGGTGTCGGGGAGCGGGGCGGGCCCGGGCGGCGGCACCATGCTGGCCCTGGAGCGCGCCCTGCTGAGGGGCTTCCTCAGCGCCGCCGAGTCCCTGGAGTGGAAGCAGGGCGAAATCGCGGCCGCAGGTGAGGGGAGGTCCCGGCCCGGCGCGGGGAAGGTGCTCGCTCGCTCTGCGTGCCCGGAGCCCCCGGACCGAGCCGGGGCCGCGGCTGGCGGCTCCGTTTCCCCGCGGGCGGTTTCACCTCCGGCGCCCTGTGAGATCCTCGCCGAGCTCCCGGGGGCTCCCGTAGGGTGAGGGAGGCCGTGGGCTCGTCAGGCTGGAGGAGCGGCAGCGGCACGGCCGCGGGGCTGAGGCGGCAGGAGCGGCCGGGGCTCCGCACGGTTCCTGGGCCGCTCCCGGTGCGAGCGGGGCCGGGGTCGGCAGACGCTGTGCCGGCCGCTCCTCTGTGAGCACGGGGCTGCCTCCCGAGGGAAAGGCTGCCTGCCTTCCGAACTTGGCAGGGAGATGGGAAGCGCTCTTGGAGCAAAACGTGGGAAGGAAGAGTCTGGCACGGGCTGCCTGTTATATATTTATTAGGTATTCGGTCACAGTTGCTTGAGGGATCAATGGCGAATAGTCTCCTGATGGGACTTGGTTAGACTCAGCTTCCCTGAAGGGGAACGCAGCTGCTCTTAAAATGTAACCTTTGTCATGTAAAGGTACTTCTCTGTTCCAGGAAGATTAAAATACAGTTGTGCTCAAGTCATGTGCCATGTACTTATTGAAAATCTCGTTTATCCTTACCTAAGCACTTACTGATTTTTGAAAAAGAGCCATAAAGAGTTAATCAGCTCTTACTTCCTTATGTGACTTTTCATTTAACCTTAATCATTGCACTGTCCAGGAATGGTAGCTGATGTGATTGACATCTGTCTTTTCAACGAGAGTTGGGCATGCTGTTTGTGGTGTGGAGTTTTTCTGATTGCTTTTTTTATCGGATTTTTTTTTAGGTTTGGTTTGTTTTAAGGTGCTTTTAATGTGCTGCTATAAGATGTGGGGAAAACATGTTGAAGAAAGGCATCTTGCAGTACAGATAAAAAATGGTGGGGTTTGTGGTGATTCTTAGTCATCATTTGCATGGGCCCTTCCTATTGATGGTCCTGAAAATAGATTTAAAAGCTGTGACCTTGAATTTTTATAGTGTTCTATAAAAAGCTACATGCAGAATCAAAAGAAGATTTTACATGCTTGCAGTTATGTTACTGGAAAGAGAAGAACATCAATGTTCCTCAATCATCATCACGTGTCTTCACAGTTATTCTACAAACTATGACATTGCCTGTCTGGGCAACTATAATCCAATATAAAAAAGTTGTCATTTGGTGAGAGAAAGTCTCTCCAAAGCACAAATTGGAGAAAAGTCTCTTGTTTCCATTCTCTGTGAGGGTATGATGTCAGCAGTGTTGTGGAAGCACTGCTATTCTTTTGTGTAGGTCCTTCCAGGTACAGCTTAAAGCATTTTTTAAATAATACATGGCACACGTTATCTCTTGGATCATTCAGTAAATCATTGTGGAGAACAGAAGTAAGCTTTGGTCAACAGCGTGTTGCAGAGACATTAGAATGAATGAGTCTCCATCACCCATCCTTACAGAGTTACCCATTTCTCTTATTGAAGGAGCTTCTGCCCTCTGTGTTCCTGTGTTTCTAAAGTTGAAAGTACTTGTTTAGCTGGATGAGCTTGAGGTTGGGATTCAGATCACTTCTTTGCCCAGCTGCTGCTTGTGTGGAGCCATAGCTGTGCCAGTGTTCAATTGGCTACCTGGGCTGCTGCTGTTAGTGCAGCTACAGTGACACTGAGTGCAGGGAGCTGCAACCCCCAGCTGGAACCACACATTGGCAGTGAGGCACTTACCTCTGCAGGCCTCTGCATTTCCTCAGCTGAACCATCACCAACACCTGCATCATCCAGTCACAAACCAGCTAGTGCATGAGTTGCAGCCACAGCTGCACGATAGGCAGATAATGGTTTTGCTCAAGAATAGCAGGTTTTAACATGGCCAGATTGCTCCAACAACTGCTGTCTTGCTTGCACTGTAGCATATCTGAAGATAGCTTCTGTGAATAAAGTTGTAGCCTGCGTCAAGAACTTGCTTGATGGGTCTGAAGCTTCTTAGAAATACACAGCATTTCTTGAGTTCCCTTTGTCTTGAAATCAGGCTTGAGAAACAGTCATGGGTCTAAATCCACCTTAGTAATTACTCCTAAGAATCTGCTCCATCTGTAGGCTTTTCATTGAGATAGTATAGTTACCATAGGAAATAATTCTTCTGTAAAGATAAAATCTCATTGTCCATTGCTTATGGGTATTCTAAGCATGTAAATGAAGGACTGAGTAGTTTCTGCAGTTTTGCATAAGACTTTATTCACTGAACTCTGCAAATATTGAATCATTTTTATTTGTTGTATTTCCCCTAAATAGGTTCTCTAGTCTGAAATTATTGTCTTATTTATAGGAGTTTACTGTTCGTTTAAAATATTTTGAAGGAAGTACATCTTGCAGTTATAATTGAAGTATTTTAAAAGGCTATCCATTTATTTTTCCTGATGTTTCAGTGCAAGTTTTTGTTTTATGTTCATCTGGTCATTTGTGTTTCCCTGTAACTAATACAAATTATTTTGAATGAATTGACTCCTGCTAGTGCTGCTCTTGAGTTTCAGTGCTGCTGCACTTTCCCTGCAATGTAAATGAAGATACATTCTTTAGAAGGGGAGTGGTAGATACTTTCACTTGAATAGGTGGAATAGGTCTTGAAAGACAAAGTTGTTTGAAGGTTGACACTGATTTCTTTGTTGTTTTGTTTTTTTTTCTCTTCCAGATAGTGGATCATTATTGCAATTGATGTTTGATGGGAAATACGAGGCAATATTTTCAAATTCAGCCATTCAGAATGTTTTCAGTGCATCTTCTTCAGAGGAGAACATTGACACTTACTTGGAGGAACAGATTCTAGCATACCTGGATTGTTCTGCAGAGATTGATAGCGTGGAAAGGTGGAAATTATTATTTATTATCTGGAAGTTTAATAGAGACTATGTTTGATTTTTACAAGAGGGATTTAAAAAATGTATGATTTGTATAGGGCCTTCAAAATCCTTGTACTGACAGGAAAGCAGAAGACAGATTTCTTGTGTTATTTCCCCCTCTCCCTTGGGCATATGTTTGTTACTGTCTAGTGAAGAAACAATGATGTTGTGGTGTGGGGGTTTGTTGAAAACATTTGCTTTATATACAGTGATTAGCTGAGAAGGTGCTGGTATAAAGAAGTCACACATGTAAATTCACGTTGCCATCATGAAACAATTAACAATTTTCTCTCTTAAATGTTGTATTACATTTATGTGGTTGCTTGAAGTACTGTGTAATGTTACTGTCCAAGCAATGCCTGTATTTCTGACTTATAATGACTTGTTAATGTAAAAATGCATAAGGTGTTGCTCATGATTGCTGTTCATCAATTAATTATTTTCTTCCCAAGACTTTCTCTTCTAGAGTCTCTCTTAATTGTACTGTATGTGCTAATTGTTGCTGTTAAGGAGTCTGAATATACTGTTTACAGTTTGCTGTGTAAATGATGAACAGGCTGAAGTCTGGCATGCTAGGTATGGTAGAAGCAGAAAACTTTGTGTGTTGTGTGTATATATATATATATAGATATTTTAAAAGGTAAAAAAGTTTTGCCAAAAGAAGATAAAAGGTTAAAAAATAAAAGTAAGAGGAAGGTAATAGTTACCAGTTAGTATTGGCAGAGTCAGAATATATGTGGTTTGGTATGACACACCTAAGAGTTTTGGGTAAAATATCAGAGAAAAAAAAATAGCTGGCACATTTGAAAAACCGAGCTGAGATTTGTTTGTGATCACAGTGTGTCAAAAGCTCATCTTCTGGTGTGGTGCACAATGCAATGCACTTCTGCTTTCTGAGCTGGAGTGTTCAGAGTTCTTTCCTGTGCATGTTTTTTGCTAGGTGTTTGCTGGTTTTTTTTTTTCCCCTTACTTTGTTGTACTGTTACTGTTAAATGTTAGCTGGAGAAATTTTTCAGTATTTCTACTTCTGTCACCTGTAATTTCAATAATGTCACAAGGAAAGAAGAATCAGTCAGGACTTGAAACAGGCTCATTCCTGATCTTAATTATTGCTTCAAATATGTGCTGCTGCCTTTTTAAGCCATTCAGCTTCTTGAGTTCTAATTGTAATTGTAATCTGTATCAGTGGAACTTTATATGTATCCTGTTACGGTGTACTCCGACTGCAGACAGCAAAGGAATTTGTTGCTTGGCTGCTCACACTCCAGTTCTATGGTTTTGGAGGTTTTTCTTGTTTGCTCTGCAGCTCTGGGCTGCATTAGAAGCCCCCTTGCCAGAAGATATGGAGTCAAATCTGCAATATTTAGTGCTTCAGAAGCAGACAGAGAGTTTTCTGCCCAAAATTATAACCTGAAGTTTTATTCAAAATGACAGCAAAGAGTCTTCAAAACCTATCAGTGTCTGCCAGAAACAGTTTTGTTTGTAGCATCCAAGTGAATTTTTCAAGCTCCATTAGTAATAATTTAAGAAGTTTTGAGGGCTGAAGGAAGTAAGTTGGGGCTTTCTCTTATACAAAAATTTCTACTGAAGTTGCTTGTCTTGAAAGACAGATAATTTCCTATTTTAGATAGGCACTGCACAGCCTTCTGACCTGTACTGTTTTTGCCTCAGATGACTTTCTGGGATAAAATGTGTTGCATAGTTATTTTTCCTACCTGCAGACCCTATGTCCTGTGACATCCTTGTGGAAGGAACCTTTGTAAGCTTTGCATCCAGACTTTGCATTGCTTATGATGAAACTGTGTGTGTGTTTCTATTTTTTAAATGCCTAAAATGTAATTTTCTTTTTCCACTGAGTGATTCAAAGGAAATGCAGCAAACCTCTTAAGTTCTAGACTAGAAAATTCAGTAAGACACTGGTTTTCTTGTGACTTTTTGTTGATGGAATAAGTTAAAATAACTTTTTTTCTTGAACTGAAAGTTATAATTCTGGAGATTTAAAAGCACAGTAGGAGTTGAATTCAATCTGAAACAGAAAGTTGGATAATGTGAATCTTATTCTTTTTGCACAATATAAACAGTGCAAAGTGTGGTTTTGTAATAGTGTTAAAAGAACTCTAAAGAAGTTCCATTTCTGAAGCTAAAACTGGGCAGCTTGAGGGCAAAACAGCTCAAAATTTGGATCTAGATGGTAATTTCTTTGGACAAGTTCTCTGTAACTTTTTCCACTTTCAAATCCATGGTTCTGTAGTGAAAATGATTTAACAGTATTTTCAGAATTGGGGCAACTTTTCTATCCTTTCAACTGATAGCCTTCTTTTCCCTGCCTTTTCACTATGGCAGTTTAAGTCCTTTATGTCCTAAAAATGAAGCATTCCTTATAATAAATTATTTTTGTTTTACTCTTTTCCTGCTATTGCTACTCCAATGCTTACAAGCTATTTTCTACAGAAAATGTAGCTTCTTGGCTGTATTTTAATCAGCAAAATTTGAAGATAAAACAGTAGGATATGTGTTAACCATGCAGAGGGGGAATGCCTTTTTTTTGTTTTTCTTCCCTGAGCTCCATAGAAAGGAGGTGCATTCCTTGCCTAACTACAGTTTGATTCAAAAGACTGGAAGGGAATAGTGTGCAGGTTTCAAAATCTAAAGGAACAAGGAAATGAGCTCTAACACTGGTTTTTGTTGAGCATGCATTTACTACTTCTACCTTATTCAACATATAAATGAATAGCAAACTTGGCAAAAGAAATCAATGTAATAAAACATGTTATGATTTCCTAAACTGAACGCTGAATGATATATCTGGTATTTCTCGTGGAACATCTAATGGTTGACTAACTGGTATGTGGTGAAAACTGAAAATGAAGAGATTCTTGCTGTTTCTGTAGCTTGCTCTTGCTTTGATGTTCACAAATTGAAAAAATAGCAAAGTTAGACACTGAATAGTTTTGACTACTCTTCTGTAATTTCTGGCATAACTAAAAAGAACAGAAACCTGTAACTTCTTAAGCTGAACCTGGCAATTGAATAATTTTTCTTTTATTTTGTTTGTAAATTCTAGCATTATTTGCACATCCATTTTTTTTGAAACACAAACACACTATTCTTTATTTTTGAGAAACGTTTGATACAGCAGTATGAATACTAAGCATGTAATTCTACATCATGAAGAACAATTGGACTTGATGTAAACAATGTTAAAAAAAGGCAGCAAAACCCCCGTTAACACAGAGAAAGGAAAAACAAAATGAGTGGGTACAGCCATATATCTAAGGATATATGCAAAATAAATTCTGTAGATCACCATAGCAGCAGTCTCTCTTGCTTTTCAGGCAGCCTTGGGGAGCATCTGCAGGTCTGCACTGTGTGAAGGGCAGTCAGGGAGACAGAATGCATTTTCTTGGGAAAAGGAGAGGGGATAGGCAAGGTAGGTTGGCATTTGTAGGGATTAAAGCTTGAAATTGGTTTTCTGATACAGAGTGAGTGATAAGGAGACTGGGAGTTGCTTGCAAATCTGAAAATGGGGAAAAAAAATAATTTGGTGAAGACAAATTAAACAGTGGAAAAATAGTATTCCAGACAAAGTAGTGGATTTGGTTATCAGTTGTTCCAGAGGTGTTCTGCATGGATAAAACTGTCTCTTCAAGCAAGTTTGCTTTCCAGATAGATATGAGTAATGTTCATTTAAATAAATAAATAGTTACCAGTAGAAACAGTGTAAATTACAAAATAATGAAAATGGTCTTCAAAAGACTAGAGTATCAAATCACAGTGCAGAAATGGCTTGTTTTGTATGTTTCCTTTCAGAAGGTTTGAAGCATAATTTATTGTGGGAGAAAAATTAAGAAATTTATACCAATGTAGATATTTAGTGTATAATTATTTAGTATACAATAATTGTTAGTGCTTTGTGTTCTTGAGTTATTTGGAAGTTTAATGGTGATCTTGGTTATGTATTCATATTTCCTAGCAGATAGTTACTGGCTGAATAATGACAGCCAGTCAGTGTTACCTTGTCTTGTTCAACAAGAACTTTTATGCCACTCCTTGTTCTCTAACTCCCCTGAAAGATACTTTTGGTTTTTTGCCATTTTTAAATTTTCAATTAAATGTTCCCCACCCCTGCTTTTCCTATTGTTCTGCATCTTTTGTTGCATTCTTGCCCACCAGCTGCTTGTTTGTGTGTGGCTTTTGTATTTTACTTTGGTTTTAAGGGGTTGTGTAACACTTTATTTATTTTTGTTTCAGTTGGAGGGCTCTTACATCTCTAAGTTTCTGTTCTTACTAAAAAAGAAGTTCTAGGTTTTTCTGTTTCAATTATTCTCCTTGCCATACCAGTGTTTATATGAAACCTGCACAGTTAAAATGCTAACTTTTTTTAGTTAGGAGGCCCCTTCTTTATATGTTAGGGCCGTTGTCAATAAGGTTCTAAGTCATTAAGGTTTCAAAAAACAAACCAGAATTTTGTATATAAATTTTAAAAATCTTCTCCTATTGAACTGACCATTAAATTCTGAGAGATCGTGCCCTGCCTTTTGCAGACCACATAGATTATTTGTTAAAGAAATCACAGTAATGTAAAATTAGCTTAGTCTTGTAGATAAATAAAATTTTGCCATACCTAGTTTCAGAAATGAAACAAAATCTTTTAATTTCATCTTTCAATAAGTTACTATTATTTAAAATAAAAGCCATGATGAATTAGATATTATTTATTGCCAAAGTATCTGAACCAACTTGGAGGTAGTATTTTGTATCTTTGATTTAATGTAATTTTTTTATCAGAGGGAGTGAAAATAAGCAGTTGCATCAAAACAAAAAGAAACTTGCTCTTTTGGAACATGTGCTAATGCAGTATTTTTTCTGTGAAAATGCTGAGAGTTAGATGTATCATAAGAAACTAACAACCATGCAATAGGCAAATAAATACTGGATTATCTGCATCCTTCACTAGTCTTCTGATCTCTAATAGTTATGTATAGCCTTAAATTGTGGAATATATGAACTCTGCCTCCAAAATGCTTGGCATTAGTTACAACCTTTATAGGCAAACATGTTTCAAGGACTTTGGGTTTCCTGTGTGCATTCTTGAATATTCCATTCATTGTAGTCTCCTCACAAGAGAGTGTTGTTTGTTTTTTTAAAGCTAAGGGTTTAGAGCTAGCACAAGATTTAATCAGCTCTTGTAGCCTCAAGTGAAAATGTAATATGTTGCTAATTGCTGTTCTTATCTATATTGCAGGCAGAGGCTGATGTTTCTGCTTGGTGTGGGGTGTTTGCAGCTCTTTGTTCAAAGCAATTGGACTGGGCCTCCTGTTCAGTTAAAGCTTCAGGATTTTTTGCCACCTGCATTGTTACAGAAATTCTGTGAGGTAGGTTTGGATTTTAATAAACTGTCATTTTATTGTTACTGCTTTTCATAAGTAATCCTAACACTTGGGTGTTTCAGAGAAGGCACATCTGCAAGGCAGGGTGCTAGAATGAATTGCCACAATCATCAGTCCTACTGGCTGCTATTGCAGCATCTTCAGTTATATCAGCAGTGCCCTGAAAATAGTTACTGTTTCTCTGCTAAAGATATTTCCTGCTGGAAATGCTGGGTTTGGATGGAGGAGATACCTTTAATATAGGTGAGCATTTACTCAAAAGGCACTTGCAATCAATAAACTTTTTATGTGTTTATTTTGGGATATGTTCTTAGCTGGATTGAAGAAAGATGTTAATAAATGGCTTAGAAATTTCCCCTCCTTAGGGAAAGGTAGAAGTTGCATATCTTGCAAATAGCAGTGTTTGGCAGATGCTAAAAGTAGATTTGGATGCTCAGTGTCTTATTAGGCTCCTGAATGCTAAGTGAGTTGAGGTAATATTAGTACAAAAATGCTAATATAAATAGAGCTTTTGGAAGCAGAAGGGAATGTAGGAGATGAAACTGAGGACTGTCAGTTTTATTCATTTTGTCATTGTTTTATGTGGATTACTAATCAACACCCTAACTTCTTTTAGTGAGGTATGTGTATTGTTCCTCATGGCAGTACAACAGTCCACACTCTCCTCACGTGGGGCTTAGCACAGTTTCTTGATTTTTCTCATGGGGTTAAAGCTATGGTAAAACACTGACTATGGCAGTCAGTGTCAGTGAAGAATGTATCAGTAGTCTCTGCTAATGCTAAATCTATACATGAGTTTGAATTCAGAATTTCACTAAGAATAGGGTATGGACCATGAGCAATGTAAGAGCTGTAAACTGTGAAATGAGAGGAAGTTGGAGTATATGAAAATTTACATGTAAAGCTGTTGGCTCCACTGCCTTACTGTGGCATGTTTTCCATAATTCATGAAGTCCTGCCTTAGGTTCATTTGTGAGGTTGTATTTCTAAATAACTAATTCAGGTACAGTATTGCTCCTGATTTTTTAAATAGATGTTTATGAATTTGGTTTATCTTTTAGGACTGGCACAGTATGTACAGATAGGCTTATTTTTCACATGAATTTTGATGCTTGAAATTCAGGTCTCATCTTCTGATGACTAAAAAAGTAACAGTGGAAACCAAGTGTACTAAGTATTTTAGGGTGTGAAATGAGTTAGCACAAATTTTCAAATGTTCTACCTCTGAAGGGAAATGTAGTTCATTTTGCCTTTATATATAGTAAAAACAATAAAACCTAATTTCATTGATTATCTTTATAATTTTTTAATAATATTTACTATTATAATATTGAAATATTATTATAAATTTTGCTTTCTGTTTACTGGAGAACTCTATATTCTATGTTACTGTATATGCACAGGTCACAGTCTAATGCAGTCTGCAGCTCAAGATGATGCTCATAGGATTGCTGTCACTGCCAGAGTTCAGACACCTGGAAAATACAGTGTTCATAATTTCTATTAACCACTTTATAGAATCATTAAATGTTTTGGCTTGGATGGGAATTTAAAGATCACCCAGTTCCAAGCCCCCAGCCATGGGCAGGGACACCTTCCACTAGACCAAGCAGCTCAGAGCTCCATCCAACCTAGCCTTGAACAGTTCCAGGGGAGGGGTGTCCACAGCTTCTCTGGACAGCCTGTTCTAGTGCCACACCATCCTCACAGCCAAGAATTTCTTCACCTAAACCTATTCCCTGTCAGTTTTAAGCCACTCTGCCTTGTCCTGTCACTGCATGCCTTGTAAATAGTCTCACTCCCTCTTCTCGTAGGTCCCCTTCAGGTACTGGAGGGTCACAGTTAGGTCACCACAAATCCTTCTTTTTTCCAGGCAATTTCATTTAATGTCTGGAAGAATGAGGTACTAATTCCCTGTTTAGTAAGGAAATACATGATCTTCTGTTTAGTTTCTCTTACATTTCTGCAGTGGCTGGGAGTGTGATGCTTTGAATATGCAAGGGTGGTATTGCAGAAACTAAACTGGCAAGAGATTATAAAGGAAAACAGACTTGAACATAATTTATTTCTAATGAATGCTCCATCAGACTCCCCTATTGCTTCAAGGCTTAGCTATTTATGCATTCAGGTGGAAATTTACCTTTATTTTTCTAACTGCTATCTGTATTGTCTTCTCACATGTTAATGTTTTACTTTTCCAGGACCACTGTGCGCTTACATGTTAAATATAACATGCAGTTCTCTTTATTAAAAGTCTTAATTCAAAAGGTTTTGAATTATGTACTTTTCATTCAAAGGATTCTTAGTATATAAACACTCCATAAAAACGAACTTCTCAATAGTGAGATTTTTGTGTTTTCTTTAATCCAGCTTTCCTATTATGTATACACAGATATTCAGAAAATGTGGGTTAAAAATGGAACTCTGAACTTTCTCCATCTGTTGTAACCTTCCATATTCTGTCATCAGGACTGATACAATCCCTTTTTAAACAGATCATCCATTTTCTCAGTTTTCAAACTAAAATGATTTAAGTTTCACCTCCGGACATAGCTTCATTTCTGCGCCCAGAAAACTTCTTTTCTTACAAGTGCAGTAAGGCTGCATGAGACTGTAATTAATTTTAGTGAAGAATAAGTAAAATAGCCTTTTTAAGATGAGCTGCTAGTAGGGGCCTCTTGGATGTCTTCAATGAACAGTATTCATGAGTATGTGTATATTATTTCCCTTTTCTCAAGCTGAGTCTAGCCTTCTCTCTAAACTATGGTTACATTCATGTACTCTGTTAAGATTTGGTTTTATGTCCTGCAGAACTGGCTTGTGATTTTCAGAGTCCACACAAAAGTAACATTTTATTGATTACATGTATTTCAGTTTTCTAAAACAACTCTGAGACTTTACCACACCAGTTAATAGTCTGACTGATTGTGCTGAATTTTTTTTAATGAGTGAATGCAGTAGAGGAAGATGAAAAAGTACTGAATTGTGGTTAAAAATTAATTAGCAGTTCTTGTTTTGAACTTGTTGGGGTTAGACTAAAACATTATTAATTAGCTCAGTGCTTAAAATTTATAGTAATGGGCTCCTAGTGTCTCAAAAGAATTGTCACTGTCTTTGTATGTAAGGGAATAAAAGGTACAAAACTGTTGAAGTTGGAGCATATTCTACCTTAAGTTTCAGAGCTTTTGTGTGTTACCTCATACAGCTGAGCTCAGTATTTTCAGTGGGTGAACTGGGAAGGGGTGTGTAGTAGTACTAATGGAGAGTGCTGATGATTAAGAATGTTGTGAGGACAAGCTGCTTGCTGCTTTATTTGTTGTCCGGTTTCATGTTCACAAGAGGAGTATATCTGGTAATGGTGAGAGGCTCCATTTAGAAGATCTCAATGTTAATTGATAATGCATGTAAATAGCTGGTAGGAGTCCTCCAAATGTGTTTATCAACAGTTCCCGCTTTTCTTTTTGTAGCTTCCAGGCTGATCCCAAAGAATAAGTTTTGGAATGCATTTGAATATTTTTTTTCCTTATGTTTTTATTACTCCTTCTTTTGCACATTATTTGATCCTTTTGCTGGAGGAGACTGAAATATTGACACGCTTCTGTTGGCATCTATAGCTATGTTCATAATTAATATGAAAAACACCAATGTACTACGTAGCACTGCTGTCTCAAATCCAGTGTGATCCCTTGGTCTTGTTAATTCAATCTGTTGTGAATTTCTTTTCTCAGGCCCAGGTGCTAGGCTTCCATTAGCATGCACTAGCTAGGAAGAGAAAAGTCTGTGCTTGACCAGCAAGATACAGGCTTTGAAAATTATGCTGATTTCTCCCTCTTGTGGGGAATGTAAGGATGGATGATAAAGGCTAAATCCGGAGGCAGAGCCTTGTGAGCAAAGATAGTCTGCTAAAGTAGCCTACAGTCTTGCCCTGCATTCCCTTACTATGAATATAGAACAGAAGAGGGAATCTTAATGCAGTCACTTGAAAATACCCCCTTAACAGCGGAGCAAAATCACCCTCATAGGGTTTATGAACAAGAGCTTTCATAACCAAAGTACTTCTTTGACATGTAGCATTCTCAGGCAAGCCTTACTTGCAGTAGCTCACCACGATTGCCTTCAGTCTGAGCCTCAGCTCTCCATAGGTTACCTGGTACTGATTTGGCTGGTAAAACTGGAGACAGCCTCCTGTGTAATCTTACCTGCTTTGCACAAAGGTGGGGAGAAGAGCAGTTACAAACAAAAGCAGTATTTCCATTGCCTTAAAGTCTAAAGAGTGAATTGTTTTCAAGGGCCAGACCTTTGGCAGCTAACCTCAGTACATCCTCTGTAAATCTGGAAGGTAGATCACCTTAGCTTTGCTATATGACAAATTGTTGTGCAGTAGTCTTTGTATTTTTAAAAATATGAGAAGCTCAGTATATATGGCTTAGTAGCCACATGCAGCAGCTTCCTGATCTGATAATTTGTTTGTCTACATCCCACCTTTGCTTCTGTTTAATCAAATCTTCCCAAGCCTTTAGCCTGGCTTTGTAGACTTCTTCATGTCTGTACTTACCTTTTTATATATAGAGGAAGGACCCCCAAGATAGAATGAGCTGATGAAATGTTACAAAGGCCAGAGTGGTTCTCAATATAAAAGTTGAAGCATGCTGAATGCTTGCTTTGCTTCTAGTCATTATCATTAACAAGAAAAGAACACTAATTCCCTAAACTAAAATTCTCATACACTCTATTTTTAGAGCTTTTGAATGTGAATGGCAGGAGCTTTCTTCTGATTTTTATCATTACTCAGGTGGCACCAGCTGTGCTGAGTTATATTTTTGAAATACTCTGAAAATGGAAATACCCAGGAGTGCTGTCCATCTTGTGGTTGATTTAGGGCTTTAGTAGTAATAACTTAAAAATAGCCATTAAGTTGCTGCTTGGAAGTTGAATATAGAAACAGCTTCAGATATTAAAAAATATGGATCTAGAGTGAATTGAGCTTAATTTATGTGATTTTTATGTGTTCATTTGTAATGGTCAAACAGAACCACTTGTGGGTCCCGCAGAAGCTGGATGACTACTCCAGTGATTTCTCTAAAAATGTTCATGAAGTAATTATCTAGTACATGTTTCTGTGCTTTAAGAACATTTCTCCTGAATAAAATAATTATACTTTGTGATGTCAAGTTTGATGAAGAATAGAAAGACTCAAAAATCTAATCCAAGTTTACTAGGTCAGGAGCATTATATTAGCAAGTCTTGGGTTGTGTCTGTTTTGAGATAGATGAAATTATCGAGCTAAAAGATAGGTTCAACATATTATATATTTAGGTGTTTAAACACAAGAACACAGGCTCAAAATCTCTTTTTGCTCTTAGCCAATGTTCTAGAAATTTTGGTGGACTTTGATTCTTAACTTTGCAGTCCTTGAAGCTGTAACGCTTTAAATGTCTACCTCTTGTAGCTGTTCTCCCATCTCAAAGGCTGCCCCAGGGCACTGAATTCTGCATGGATAATGCAGTCATAGAGCATAGACTGGAAAAATGAATGTTGATTTAGACTTTCTCAGCTAAAGGTAAAGGATGTCTGCTTTCCTGGATGAGATTTGTTTAATGAAAAAGGATGTGAATTTGTTAAAATAGAAGATAGCAGTTCTTTGGCTCTGGGAGTTGTTGGCTTCTTTTCAAGGCTAATATGTCATCAGCTTTCCCTTCTTCCTCCCTCATTCTTTGTTAATGTTACATTAGCAGGACTGAGTTTTGTAATGAAAGGACTTGAAATGTGAATTTGAGATTAATTTATTACTACAGTGCTTAAATAAGTATAGATAACTCTAGTATTGCAAGGCTGTTTTTGAAAAAGGTTTTATAACAAATCTTTGCTTTCCCATGGAGTATTTCAAGTATGGTCTACTTTGATTATAGAAAGAATCAAAAATGTGAAGATAGGGAAAAAGTTTACATTGCACTGAAAATTGTATTGCGTGTCCACTATGTGTGTGTGTATTTGAAAAATTAATCTTTAGAAGTACAGATTGGTGACTTTCCCCTCTCAAAATTACCGATGTTGATAAGGTTCTTTCTTTCTGAGTGGCCAGAGGTGCAACAGATCTGGTATATTTCCAGTTGGCAGTTCCTTTCCTTTATTCTCAAGTGGTTTGTCTGGCTGTTGTGATCATCATTTTCCACACTGGGATTGAAATGACTGCAGTGATGTCATACAGGAATTCCCCTTTGACCCAAATCATTGTCTACAAAGTAGTATTAGAGGTATTAAGTAGAAGTGTTTACAGTACAAATGCAAACTAAAAAAACCCATAGTAAATCAGAATAAACTTAAAGATTACTCTGTTATTAAAAAGTGATGTTGGAGATTGATGTAGCTTAACAAGTTTTCTCTTCAGTGTAACCTGTTGTTACAGGTGTTGAAAAGAATTTCAAATAACTCAGGAATTATGTAATTTGTTTAGTTTAAAAAGCTGAAATATGGTTCAAGTAATTTATATCTTGGTTGTGTAAACTGATTAAGTATCTCAGGCAACTGACTTCAATGCAAGCTGCCATTTAACCTTCTGTTCTGCTTTTTCCCTTCCATTCCCTTTTCTTGACCCCTTTATACCAGCTGAAAACTAAAACCCTATTTTTTGCTCATTAAGGTAATCTGTCATATGAGAATCAGGAATAGACTGATAAATGGACATCTCCTTGGGCCTGAAGATAAACTGCTCAAATGCTTTCATTGCATTAAAAGGGAGGGGAGAATAGGTGACTGTCAGATGGCAATCACCACTGAGAGACTCCCTGGAGAGCTACCTCAAGGCCATTAAATAATAGAGTTACTGTAGAGAACATCATACAGGAATGCATCCAAAGCAGGGAGAGGTTTTGGTTTATCAGACAAAGGAATGCTGCTCTGATGCCACTCCAACAGGAAACTCCCTCTGGGGAAAGAGAATGATAGCACATACTGACAACACTGCAGGAATATCTGGTGTATTTCAGTGCTGTGGGATTAATTTAATTATAAAATTGTTTCTGTGATTGCAAATTGAATGGCAGAAGCTTTTCTCCTTAGATCACAGGAATGATTATATTACTGAAATATGTTTGAGGTTAGTTGATTGGATGACACATGCATTTCAGGTGGGAGGAAATCAGTGTCCTGCAGCTCATGTTGATGTGGTGTATCAGGACAGCAAGAAACAGTGCAGAATTTACCATGATTTGGTAAAAGATTGAGACTCCAAGAAATGGAGTTTTTGGTTTTGTTTTGGTTTTGGGTTTTGGTTTTTTTAATGTTTTTGGCAGACTTTTTCCTTAAACACAGTAATAGCTATTTTTTTCTATATTACATTATTTTTTAATAAACTTAAGTTTACTGAAACATGTCTTTTTTTCCTCCTCTTCTTTTAGCCAAAAATGCTGAATGCAAGTATTCTGAAGATGCTGGTTCTAGATGGTGAATCAGTCTATACCTTGACTTCTCATCCTATTTTGCTGCTCATAGCCAGGATAATCCTTGTGAATTCAAGACAAAAACTCACATCTCTTCAGGTAAGAAGTATATGAGTCATGACTATGACTACCAGCTACTCCTTAACTGGTTCTCTTATTCTTTTCTTCATACTTTATTGAATCATTCTGACTTCCATTTCTTTTCCTGTAACTCTGAGGTTTTTCCCTCTAAGAAACAGTTGTGACTAAGTGATTGCAATTAATCACGAGTATCTTCTTCTTAAAGATAAGCTGTTTCCTCACTCTATTCCTCAAAAAAGAGGAAAGGTGTCTTCATTAGCTGAAAAAAATAGAAAATTTAATACAGCCAGCTTCATCAAGACACATACTTTGTGATATTATTTGTCAGGGGGTAGCTGGAAACACGCTATAATGCAGCTTACATATTCTATGCCCTTTTTAACAGGCTTTTGGATACTGTTAACCATTACTGTATGAATTCAAAGTCTAAATCTTTGTTGTGTATGTGTGTTAAAAACAAGCAGACATGATGAAGCACCTCTTAGAGGGTCTTAACTTCCTTTGTAGTTCAGCAGCAGCCTGGTTGGTAGAAGGGCTCTCTGGAAGTGGCGGACTTTTAACAGCAGCAACTTCTCTTTATTGAATTCCAGTTGAAAAGAATTTGGCTAGAGATCAAAATGCCACATGGCCTCTCTTTATGCTTGGCTGACAACATCCATTCCCAGCTGGGTCTTTGTATGAGTGATGAATTAAACTGTGTGGGAGATGTTGGCTGTACTGCATTTCTGGAAGCCAAGTTCTTCCGTCGTTTTCCCTCTTATTCACAGATGAGTGCTGTTGAATTTCAGCAACTGGGTCAGTCAGGGAAATAGAAAATGTACCTGGTATGGAGGATTCCCCTACTGCCTCCCCTAAGAATTGCATAATGGGGGGCTTTATTCTGCAGGGTTTGAGGTTCAATTATTTGTGTCTACATCAAGTTTGAATAGTAGTTCAAAGGCAACAACTGATTGGAACGACTTTCATCAACAGGTTGGTGTAACAATGAAAGCTTGCCATTATTTTTCCTTTCAGCTTGATTCAAAGGTGGCCTCTTAATGCTTTTGCTGCTTTAATAGTAGTGCACATAAATTTAAAACAAGGTAAAATACTTAAAAACGTGTTATCTAGAGCGTTAGTAAAGCCCTGTGTGCTATTTTACATGTAAGAGAAAATGGTTAAAAATCATCGACCAGTTTTCAACTTGACTCCCAAAAAACATTGATGATAGAATATTATACACAGCTCAGCTGGCTTATCTGAAACTTTAAAACTATCTTCTCACTGATTCTGGCATTTTTAAGTGGTAAGCGTATGGCCTCTGGGAATGGTATCATTTAACTGGATGCTCAGTTGTGTGGGAAAATTAATACTTCATTGTATAAAGCTAAACTCAAGTAATTTGAAACTTGTTACTTAAATTGCCTTTAGGTTTCTAAATAAATGATGAAATGTTGGGATCTGACCTCTTTTTTTTCACAAAGCCTGTTTGTTTGCTTTGCTCTGTCCAGCTTGATATCAAAAGTCATCTTTCATTGCTCTTGGAAATAGATGCTATTATTCTTTTTGATGGTTCATTTCTAGGGACATTAGAATCAGCTCCATGTAATTAGTTTAGATGTTTGTGCTTGAATACTGCACAGCCCTTAGATCAGTCTGAAGATTACCTGCATGAAAAGTTTAGAAGATGGGTGCCTCTAAAGCAATCAAACATCTCTCATAAAAAATGATTGGTGTGCTAGCAGCACCAGAATAAATAGCAATCATTAGAGCCTCTGTAGAGATGTGCTCTACATTCACAGATCATAATCTTAAATATATTTTTGAGATTAGAGTATTAAAATTAACTTTTCCATGCATTTTCTCTGTTGCAACTAAAGAAGAGGTTAGGAGACTGTGGGGAATTTATGCTTTGTGTACACAGCTTTCTAAAATCAGGTATTTCCTGGGCTGTAGTTCAGCTCTGCCTGCTGCAGAGTGATTGCTTAATTCAGTAACATTTTTACCCTTCTGAAGTTCAACATTCAGACATTAGGATTTTCAATTGTGATTGTAATGTGTTCTCAAGAGCAATTCTGCTCCTATTCTGCCTCTCTCAGGCTCCTTTATGCTGCCACCTGAAAAAATAAAAAAGATCAAACAGAACAGAAGAAATGCATAGAAGGATGACAGTGGATTATCAGAAATACTGAATGGCTTCCATACAAACAGTAACTAAATAGTTTAGGACTCTTCAAGCTGGAAGATTGCTGAAGAATGAGATCATGGCTTTCTATTAAAATCATCTATGTGACACAAAGGAAGATAAGTAGGAAACAGCTGGGTTTGGGTTTTGGTTTTATTTTGGTCCTTTTCTAAGAGTTAGGAGCTATGAAATCAAAGTAGTAAGTGGCTGCTCCAAAATAAGTGCATGCAAGTATTCCTTATTTCTGCTGTTCACAGCATTTCTTACCAGATGGTGGTACTAAAGATTTGCAGGGTTCAAAGAGCAGTTAGAGAAATTAATAGAGGGAAAATCCATCAAACCCTTGGAGAACTGTAGAACTGCCTGGGTATGTTCATCTTTAAGCTAGGTTATTGTTGTTTTAATAAAACAGCTATTTTGGACAGGTTTGTATTTTTTAGAAACTAGAATTGAATAGACTAGAAAATCTTTATTTTAAAACCACTTTCCTTTTTTTCTTATTTTCTTAAAGGTCTGTACTTGTTATCAAGTTGAAGTATCCGTATTTTCTTTCAGACTTTACCTTGGTGGACTCTAAGATGTGTAAATATTCACCAGCAATTGTTGGAGGAGAGATCACCTGAGCTATTTACTCTTGCCCAGGCCTGTATAAAACAAGGTATATTTCTAATTACTTGTTTTATTGGCTTGCAGCATCTCGTTAAAGATAGCACAGAGGAGGGGAATTTGTAGTCATAACTGTTAGAATTCTTATCAGACACTTAAATAACTGCGATGTGTAGAGAAGGAACAGAATTTCACTTCAGTTGGTATGGACTTGTGAGGCACATGGTATTTTTCAGCCTCTAAGATGAAAATGTGATCGTAGACAAAGGTTTTTTGACAGTGACTTGTTTTGAGATTCTTGGATATGGTTCTCAGAGATAAGTGATATAAAGTACACCTGAGTATTCAGTGAATTTCATTCTGGCAGTTTTTGCTGCCTGATGCCTCTTACCAGTTTGTTTATTTTCTCACTGAAGCCATCTCGTATTTCAAACAAGCACCTTCATATTCCATAAAATAAATACTTTTAAACCTTTTAAATTATGTTTGAGTAGGGCTTGAATAACCCGCTTGCTTGTCTGTATCAAGTTCTAAAGCAAACTTTGTGTTAGTTACTTGAGAAAAAAGACCTTCAAATTCAGGAGAAATGACATTTTTCACAAGAGTTAGCTCAATATCATCACCTGAATGGAAGACAGCTGCAGGGATTCCCTGCTCTTCTGAAGCAGCCATCAGGCAAAACCAGTGGGACTTGGTGCAGTTTCCCATCCCTTTGGCAATGTGCCAGAAGGATGCCATAAGTTTGGGACATGGGTGCTTCTGGGCCACTACATCAGTACTAGAATTGATGTGAAGTTTTCCCCAAAGGTCCTTGAAGTCTCCATGTGCCTGAACTTATCAGGCACTGTCAGGAAGTGGTATTTAGGTAGTGGTAAGACAGATTCTCAATGTGTCATTGGAGTTCATAATTACATTTAGCACAAGTAATCTTGTATTCAGCTCATTGAAACTTGCTTGCTGCAGAAAATCTAGTTGTAATGCACTATTAAACGCTATAACCTGATTTTTTTCCTTTGAAATTGTATTGTGTCACGCAAAAAAGTTCAAAAGTTGCATTTTTGTGTGGTTTCCACTTCTACATGCATGTCCAGTATTTTGTAGGATTGGACTAATATTTTTCAATTACTAATTTGTGTTTTTTAAAAAAAGAATTTAAATCTCATCTTTGAAAAAGTTGTTACTAGGCAGGATTTATCTATGCAAATTTTGATTTAGTGGATTTAAAGAGCTTTGTAAAAACTATATTCAGACTTAGCAGCTTTCTATATTGAGTGAAAGGTTTTGAGGATTAACAAGTGCTAACAAAAAATAAAAGCCTAGGAGATTTAAGCAGTAAAATCTATTAGTGGTTGAGTTGAGTGCCAATCTCTAAATAAAAAAAAAATCAGAAGAAATGTTTAAAAAAATCCTTGATAATACTATATTTTTTAAATAAGACTTTTTAACACCATTAATAAAGCTTCTTTGAAAAATTAAGCATCCATTAAGAAACAGCTTCAGTGTTACAACTGGGTAACTAGTATTTTTTAAGTACTGTGGTACTGTGAGCTTTTTTGGAATTCTTATTATCTGAATATTTTTGCAAAATGCAGAAATAAAGCATGAAGCAAAAAACCTACTTCCATTTAAGAATAATCAACGTGAATAATTTTCAACTTAATGGTCTGTATTTGCAGGAGTATGCTCTTGTAGCTCACTCTACTTTGATAGAACTTAAATATTTAAGAAATACCAGTGATTTTGTGCTGGATGAAAAAATGTCAAGTTTTCCTTCCTAAAGGCTTCAGATCTGTTCTCAAAGGTATTTTCTCCAGTTCAGGTGCAGAACATGATCTTTATCATTCAGCAAGTCAATAATTATTTAAAAAACAAGAGAACAAACAAAAACTCAACACACAAACAGAAAACATCTAAACCATTAAGAAAATGTCTTATGAATCCTAAGCCACCATTCAATGTTGTCTGCTATTGAAACTTTAATTTGAGGCTTTCTACTTAAAGGGGTGGGTATTAGCTCAATGTTTTGTTCTTACATTCTTTAGAAGGTCCAATACAATTATAGTTATTTTCTGCAGAAGAGATATTTCCCACTTCAGCTTTGCTGTTAAATATAAGCAAAGATTGAACTTTTCTTTTTTTTCTGGTAGTAATCCTTAGATATAGAACTTGAAAACTTCTTTAAATCACATATATCTTCTATACATGTGACTTTTTAAATGCCTGAAGGTGTAAAAGAGCAATAGATTTTCTCTCATGATATATTAAATGTATTTCTAAAATACCATTCTTCTGAGCTGCATTCTTATCTCTTTTCATTTTTTTAATTGCAGTGACAGAAGCAGAAGCTTTGTTCACCGGTGGTGAAAGCTGGCACTTAGCAGTTCAGTTCCATCTTGAGTCTGCCTATACATTTTTGTTTTACTATGAATATAAAAAAGCTAAACAGTGTTTCAATATGGCTAAAGACATAACAAAACTGCAGATTAACCTTACAGGTAAGTTTTGCTTGTAAAGTCTGTGAGGAAGATTGATTGGACCAAACTAACCTATGGCTTGTTGGGTTTTTTTGTGACATATCCAAGATATAAAATACAATAAAGAGCTGTACTTTGAAAAAGCTTGATGTTTAACAGGTAGGTCTTACTTGTCTTCTAAGAATTAGTATTATCTGGAAGAGAAATATGACATCTAGTTGAATAATGGTTCCTGAAAGGGTATTTGAGGAGTTGGGATATTATTATCCTACTTCCTAGTGTTTCATGTCAAATTCTAGGTCTAGTTGCATCTGCAGATGTTATGATAATTTTTTTTTATTTTGTTTTGTTTATTTGGAGACACTTAAAAAGGTCTGCATGATGATTCGATGCAGTATTTCACCTTTTGTGCCACTAGCTTAGGTCTACTCCATGTAAATGGCTTTTAGAAGTCACTCTCAGGACTGGTGTCATCACACGAAATAAGCAGAGAAGTCAAATTTCTGATGAGCAGAAATCACAAGGATTCAATCACTATGGAGACTTTATAGTTATCCTTTCAGAACCTATTCTTTGGCATCAGGGAGATTAGATTGCTGCACTTAAAACTTTGCATGTATAGATATGGATCTGTGGTCTAGCTGATCCTGCTAGGAAGTCAGAATGACATAAAAATCACACCTTTTCTGTGTGAGAACTTATGATTGCACTCAAGTAGAAATGCAAAAAATCTTTCTCAGTTTTTCCTGTACACTTACTAGCAGAAAATGCTAAGGAACTGAAACTTGCAGCTTCTTTACTTTCTGTATCACTGTATGTCACAAGGCTCATGCTCCTTCATATTGGGTTGGAGCTGCAGCTAATCCTGAATCAGTTTAATAATTTACCATGAATCAGTTTAATAATTTAATTTAAAAAACCCCACGCCATCAGCAGCAAAAAAACCCTTAAGACACACAAAAACCCAAGTAAAAATCCGAAGAAACACAAACTCTAAAAAATTATGCAGAACTCCATGTTCATTTATTCAGAGGTTTTAAAAGCTTAATTTGAAAGATCTGTAGTGGAAATAAAACATACTTTGTATCTGAAGGAAATTTCAATTGATCTTACCCTTTTATCCTGTATGCAACAAAATCTATGCATGTAAAGTGTTCCAAGTGTGGCATTTGTTGCCAATTTGGTATTATAAAGTACTTTTCTTTCAAATTAGTCAAAAATTTTCTTGTTTTTTTTTATTAAAAACATCAGTACCTGTGATGGTACTCTAGCTATAAAAATGCAATTAACTGAGAACAAGTAAAATCAAAGAGATGGGTGGTTATTCACTGATAGTCTTCATGTTGGATTTTTTTTTTCCTTTAAAGGAGATCTTCAGATTTTGGATTAATAATTTCCTTAAATCTGATTTAGAAAAAATCTTCTTGTTTGGAGAAGAAAAAAAAAGATTGGATGCAGTGGAATTATTTATATTTTTTATTACTTTACCAAGAGGTTAAGATAGTCCCAGAGAAAGATTGTGATGATACAGTATCTTGAGAGTGTTGTGAAACTCCTAAATGTTCTGTGGTTTATCTCCATAAATCTATTAACATAGTTGTGTCTAACCTGAAGGCAAATGAACTGAACTGAACATGTGGGAATTGTTGGCATTCTAGACAAATTCATTTGACATGCATGTTTGGACTAAATGGGAGGAATGTTACATCATGGAAAAAGACTTTGGTTTAATGTAAAAATCCAATCTCTAGCAAAGACATTAAGGCTTTTGGGAGGAATTTCCTTTTTAGGAAAGGATTTGGAGAGGTTTATATGCATTAATGGTTGTAATCCTTACTAGCTGAGTGTTGTATTACAACATGGCAATATATATTGTTCTTAAAGCAGAAATTTTAGGACCAGTATTTTCCAAACTTATTTCAGTAATGTGTGAATAAATCATCAGATAAAGCACTTTGTTTGTGTACATTTCTAAAGTCCCATTAATCCAAATATGTATGTGTTCATCTTTTATTGAAAAGCATCACTATGCTCCTCACAATCAGTCATAACCACCAATAACTCTTCTAAACAGTTTCCAGTAAAAGAGAACACCATGATCCTTCTTGCATATAAATTTAGTGGCATGAAGAGCGGTAATCCAAAATAAATTTAAGATCAACAGATCTAGAGGATTAGTAATGCTGAACTCTTGAGATCTGTTTATTCATTTCATGCCTAATAACGCATCTCTGGGAACTTTTAATATGAAACAGAAAGTAAAGTTTCTGTGTAGATTCCTTTTACTTTGTGAGGATATACCATAGAATGTTAAGGGTTGTAAGGGACCTTGAAGATCAAGGATAGGTTCACTTCCCAGCAGACCAGGTTTCTCAAGGCCTTATCCAGCCTGGCCTTGAACACTGCTGTACATGGAGATATAAACCAACCAATTATTTTCTCAGCTTTAATACAAGTGAAAATTTCAAATAAAAAATAGTGTTTTGTCCTTGTAATAGCAAGGAATTCTTAGATTTAAAAAATGGGATGGTGGGTGTGTGCATATGAGAGCATAAATAAATCACTGTTTCTGAGTGGTAGTAAGCAATTTTATTGGTATCCAGAATAAGTTTGTAGGTGTTTCCTTCAGCTGTTTAGGCAGTAAGACATAACAGGAAGTGAATTACAGGATAGTGATTTTTCAGGCCATATTAAAATAGAGAATTGAATGCTACCGTGTAAAATTAGTATGAATCATTAGCCAATATTTCTCTCTGTTTCTTCTTATCAGTGTGCTGTATGATTTTCAAAGTGATATTTTTAGAACCTTTTTAATTTCTTCATAAACTCTTAATACAGGGCTTATCCACTAAAAGGGGTAAATGGCAGAAAAAGAGAAATCATATTAAATTAAATTTCTGGCTTCCCTACTCATTTCTTTCCACTTTCGGGAAGAATAGTGTGTGGCTGCTATTTCAGTGCCTGTGCTGGATGATTCTTATGGACAGTGGCCTCATCTTCAAGCCTTTGTCACTTGAGCAGTTATCATCTTTACCTCAAAGATTTTTATCTACTGAAAATTTTCCAAAATTATCACAAATAAAGAACTTTATTTGATCTTAATTGGTTCTGCAAAATCAGTGGTGGATTCTTCCATTTCTCACTGTCTGAGCATTGTGCCACATTAATAAAGAACAAGCAAACCTCTGAATTTTATGGAGTAATTTTTAGCTCCCTTTTGGCTCTGGTTAGGAGCTAAAATTATGTTATTTTAAGTTACTGTCCTGAAATTGCTTTTTTTATTTCTCTGCGTTTTGCAAGAAAGTCACTAACAGAAGAGGAACAGATGTGTTTTTCCTTACAATTTGGTATAAATGTCAGTTACCCCTTTAAAAACTGATACAAATTGTCAGTGGGTCCAATAAGGAACTGAAGAAAAAACACTGAGAGGAATTTCATGTTGTGCAATCTGAATATTGGTTAATTCATTATACAGCCGTCACTGGTTTGCTGTTTCACTCACTCCCAATATTACTTTTACAATATCTGACATGCCATATTCGGGTAACATCATGTCTGCAATCCTTCTTCAAACCTCTAACTCTTCAAACGAAGATTTGAAATACTTAAAATGATGGCCTGTAAGATATTATGTGACTTTTATTTGCATAAATGTCTCAGTAACTTCTAGCAGGCGAATTGAACGATTGTTTCTGGTTTATTGCTTGGAAATAAGCAGGGAAGTGATGAAACTTGATGACTGAATTTTCAAAATGCTGAGTTACGGGGAATTTATTAAGAGCAGCTTTGCAAAACCTATATAGCTGTGTTTGTTGTGTGTATTACTTTGTATGTTTGCTGGCAGTGAGAACACTGCAAAGAGATCAAGCAGAGTTAAACTGCTGCTAAATTTCATAGGCTAATTCTCAGTGTATTTCTTTGTTTTGCCTGGGTTTTTTTTTGTAACAACTCTCTAGTATATAATTAGATAACTGGTTTTTAGCATTCATTCATATAAACATATTTCCTGTAGGTGCTTTGGGGAAGAGAACACGATTTCAGGAAAAATACGTTGCACAGCTTATTTTGGATGTCCAAAGAACAGATGGATTCCTGCTTCCGCACAGCGAACTAAGTCCAGCTCCAACACCTCTAGAAAGCCTAACAATAGTATGTATCTGAGAAGAATTGTTTTAATTTCTTACAATTAAAACGTTCTGAGGATTTTGTTGGGTGTCTGCTAGGGAAAAGTGGTTTGTGCCTAGAGAAACTTAGCTGGGGTTTTTGAAAGTTTGTGGAAGAGCTGTGAGGCAGCAATTTGCCTAATACTAAAGGACATGGGGTAAAACTTAGCTGGGATTTTTGAAATTTTGTGGAAGAGCTGTGAGGCAGTAATTTGCCTAATACTGAAGGACATGGGGTAAAACAACTTATGAATGTCTGCAGGACAGATGTGGCTACTCAGCTAAGAGCATGTTTGCAAATATGATCTTCTACAGTTCATGCATTAATTTTTAGTGACTAAGAATGATGGAGCTAGAAAAACAGGTGAGAGGCAGATTTTCAAAATAGCCTGCAAGGCATCACAGGATTACACAGATTCTTACGGACTTACAGACGTATTCAGTTACAGTGCAAAGATAGGAAATTGCTCTACTTATTCCTATGGCATGAACTATGTGAGTTGGTCCTACTGATCTTAAGGGTGTGTGTGATGACTTCAATTATAAATTGCTTGAGAACCACTGTATTGATTTAGGATGACATTTTTCCCTCATAAGGAGATTTAAAGTTATTTGAACTTTCTGAAGAAGCTAAAGATGAATTGAGCCATTATGGCCCCAAATTTATACTTCAAGTAGGAAAGCCTTTATTAAAAAAAATTTGTACCTTCATAGACTTCCAGGTCAAACAGAGATCTTATGCTAAAAAATTGTCACTACTTCTCTATTCCTAAATTGAATGCAAAAATATCTTAGGAGACTAAGCTAGATTTTTCTTGTTTGTCCATTTGCATATCATTGGTGTTGCATTTGATTTGATGAAATGAAGTTGACTACATGTGTCACAACTTGGGCTTATGGTAGAACCACATATGGCAACCCCTTATAGGATAGTGAGAGCACAGGGGAGGCTGCCTGGTGAATGTCACTCTTAGTTATAGACTTCAATTACAACTTACCTAGAACTAAATGAAAAGGATGCATTGTTCTNATGCATTGTTCTCAGAGTTTCTAAGTGGGATATGGTACAAGTGTTCTTTCCCAGTTACTCACAACATTCTGAAGCATTTGCATTTGTGGTCTGTTTCTGATAAAGGCTGTAGTTTGGAATAAAATTATTTCATCATTTCAATAAAAATGGCTATACTGGCTTAGGCTCTAGGTATAACT